>CM053788.1:96111181-96711181 GCA_028749045.1 Cupressus sempervirens
CAAAAATACAAAAAAAAAGATATATTTTTAAAAAATTCAAAAAAATTAATATATTTCAAAAATCCAAAAAAAATGATATATTGTGAAAATTCTAAAAATTGAAAAATGTGCTGAAAAAATGATCATCTTAGTGACAACCTAGCAAAAGGCACTTTGATGTATCTTCAAAAAAATTATATATTCCAAAAATACAAAAAAATTATAAAAAGTCCTGAAAAAAAAAATTAAAAAAAAATCCAAGTGGTGAAAACTTGGAAACGGGCGCTACTTGAGGCCTTTGCACCCCTGTTTCTTAGCACATGTCCTCGACACTTAGCCTTTCTCCACCATGCCTTGTCCTTGTTACCTTGGTTTGGAATTGGTCTTTGTCTAGGGGGCATAACTATGTTAGCTTTGGTTTCTTAGATGTCCCAGTATCATCATGTGATCTTACCTTCCTACAAGCATTTGATCCTTATCCTCAGAACTCAGTATCAGTTAACACACTTAAATTTTTTAATGCAACACTTAATGCTTGACTTATGTCATGATTTTTTTTCTCTGTGTACTAACTGTTATTGCTTTTTGTTGAGTGTCTTTGTCTGATAAGTCTCTCCATGATGCATCACTAGAAGACTTGGGGCATGAGACATGTTTTTATTTATTTATTTTTTCTTGTGGGTGTGGTCTTGAACTCTAGAGTGTCTTTTGTTGTCCCCTTGAAACACTTAGGAGATTTGAGACATCATCCTTGATTGTTTTTGCACAACCATTCTTATAGTCATCTTGGCATCTATGCCTTGATGTGAGCATAGTTTTTCTATATTAAATTGGGTAAGCTAACATCGAAGTCATCTTGACCTTTATGTCTTTGATGCTTATGTTAGAATCTTTCCACATTTCAATCCAATATAAATCGCATTCATATCTTCATAGTTGCATTTGTAACTAGTGATGATTGTGTGATTTTTCGATGTCTGTTAATAATGGCCCAATGATGAAAATAAGTTCTTTTACATTCTCTAATGAATGATGAACACAAAATCCTATGTTACAGTTGCTCTTTTGCAAGTACACCATTGCATTTCATGTAGCTTGCATTATTAGACTTCATGTTAGTTTGCATTTTTAGGCTGCATTATGAGTTTGAGAGGGTTCTCCTTTCATCTTTATTGTGCACATTTAATCAATTGTGGTCACATTTTTTATCTTCATTTTCTTATTTTCTTTCGTGATCTCAATCAAAATTTCTATCTTAAACAGTTGATTGATTTTTGGAGCATTTTCTTTTCTTATTTCTATTTCTTTCCATATCTTTCAAACTTCTATCTTCCATTTTTTTTCTTCCCCACTTCTTTTCTTCTAAATCACCTTTAGGGCATAATATTTCATGCTTGATGATCTACCTTGGTTCTATGATTCTTATATCTTTCATCTTACATCAAGAACCTTATCTTTTGTTCGATTTGATCAAATTTATCAATTTGTTGCTTCTCCTCTATCTCATTTCGATTTCGATCACGAGGGGGCAGTAATTATCAATTTCAATCCTTGATTCAGTTTTATCAATTTTATACTCGACTTTTTCAAGTTAAAATTTATTTGTATTCTTTGTCCTGATGTGTTCCCGAGTCGACCACACATCTGGGTTGTTTTGTGATCCCAAATTGACCTCACACTTCAATTTCTTTCTTTGACTACATGTGTTCCCGAATCGATCACACATTAGTCAAAGAGGGGCAAATGTATGCACCCAAAATTAGTCACCTAGACTATCGGCCCCCATTATTCAATTTATTAATTTATCAAATTTTCTGAATCAATGGTTTGTAATATTTTATTAAATCAATTCAAATCAATTTCCTTGATCAAATTCGATTTATTTCATTTCTAAGATTGATCATTTTATTCCAAGTCTTATTTAATTAAAAGAAAATCTTCTCTTTTAATTAAATAAAATAAAATCCCCATTTAATTAAAAGAAAACCTCTCTTTTAATTAAACAGTTCATCCACATTTAATTAATTAAGAGAAAAACCTCTCTTTTAATTTAATTAAATATCTTCTATTTAATTAAAAAGAACTTGCTCCCTTTTAATTAAATAAAATCCCACTTAAATATCTCTTTTGATGAAAAAAGGTAATAAAATAAATTCTTTTTATTTAATTCCTCTACACTTAAAAATGTGATCTAAGTGGGATTTATCTTTCCACTTTCTCCTCAACCACTCCTCTTTTCTAATTGGTGGAATCTTGTCTCACATGGATCACCACTTTCTTCTCAACCACTCCTCTTTTCTCATTGGTGGAATTTTGTCTCACATGGATCAAGCTCTATTATCCCATATTGGTTGTGAGAAGCCTCTCACCTCCATAATTTCCTTTATAAGGGAGAGCCCTCTCCTCATGTTAGACACCCATGATTATGCTATCGTTATGCTGCAGGTTTGAAGACCAATTTTTGAAGGAGTTTGAATACAAAAGCTTTTTATGGAGAACTTCTATTTTCTTGTCTTTTTCTCTCTTGCACCCGTCATGGGCTTTTAGCTTAGATCTTGCATTTATAGATTAGATTTTGCTTTCATAGATTAGATCTTATTTTCATGCATATTTGAAGATCATGGAGACTAGCATTCTTGCTTTTCCTCTTTGAATCTCTCATCTCATGGTGTACTTGCATGGGCACAAAAATAGGTCAAACTGAGGGCCTCCATTGCAAACCCTTGCACTCTATGAATAGAGAGCTATGGATCGATTTGTGAGGGCTCATTCTTGAGTTTTCTTACATGTAATGATTCATAGAAGTGTGACAACATTTTAGCGCACACTAATGAAAAGAGAGGTGTCGTGTTTGGAGGAACTCAAGACTTTGTTTTAATAACCAAATCATTAAAATGGGTCCTCATATCTAAAAACTGCGGCTTTCATTCCAGACTATGCTATATGGAAAGAATTATATTGCCATCACTTTCAATTTTGGATGTTGCGAGTTCTAAATTCCTTCTCAAATTATTGTTGTAGATTGGAAATGGATCGCTAATTATATCTGAGATCTCTGGCTACCTCATATTTTTAGTTCTCCAAACTAGAGGTAGCCAAGCCTACATTGATTCTGGTATTAAAGAGTGTCTCTTGGGTTTTCAAATTGGAGACCTTCAAGCTCGAGCTTGTATATCGGTAAGGAGAGGGATTTGAAGCACCATTGTGCATGTATCGCCACCTTGCCTCATACTTATTCTGAACCATTTTCCATGAGGTGTTGAATATTGAGTTATTACCAATTGAGACTTAATCACTTCCCACAATGTTGACTTTTCTAGATTTGCTTCAGATTGATGTATTATTCTTTTCAATAGATATGCCAAAATTTGTGAAATGAATGCTTGTATAACACTTCTCAAGCCGTTGATAATTCACTATGAGATTCATCATTCTGAATAGAACATTGGGACTTGATTTTGAACCTAAAGTTGCGATTTATGCAAACAGACATGATCTTTACTTTAACTATGCCAAGCAAATGATTTGGGCACCTTCTGAGGACATATTATGATATATGGAATCTACTTCTAGAAACTAAATCTACACCCGAACTAAGTTCCAAATCTTTTGAACTTGCATTCTCAAGCTTGAGATTTACACTTTAAAACTAAAGAACATGTCCTTGGTATTTTAGTCATGAACACCTGAGTTTGAATTCTTGAAATCAAAATCTTGAGCCCTTTGAAAGTGTGTCTCTAATAAACCCAATCAATGCTTTTGAAATGAGCTTTGAACTCTAAAACTAAACCAAGCCACTGAAACCTACATGTGAACCTCTCTAAATGGATTATTAAACCTACATGAGTGAAATAAACTGTTTTGAATTGCTTTGAACTACTTCGAACGTAGTTCGAAGTGGTTCAAAAACTTTGCGGTTGAAGTTTTAAAGTTGTGCCCATATCCGGTACTAACAATTTATATTGCTTCGTGTTAGATCTATCACTACTACTTTCTAGGATTCTATCTTTATTTCAATCAAGGTTAATTCCTAAACTAGTGTTTGACTAAGACAACCCCCCCCCCAAACAACAAACAAACAACTCCTTTATTTTGTACATTTTGAGATCTCAGATTGGTGAATAGGTTATAGATCTAGATACCCTTTTTAGCTCTCTGTAAAAATACAAAATTAGAATCAATGTTGCATTCATTCTATCTTGATCGACCAAGTCACTGCTGATTGATCAATGATGATTGAGTCACCCTTGATGCTCCAAATTGGCCCTAAAAGATTGTCAAATGATTTATAGGTTTTATTTGTTACACAGTTTCCAAACTAGACTCTGGGTTCCAATAGTTTCTGGCATCATTTGACATCCTGTTTCTAGTTTTTTATTTTGTGAGGTACTTTATCTTCCCTCTTTCTATTTACATACTTTATTTTATCTTCTCGCTTAAACCTTCTTAAGGTGGAGGTGAAAGTGAAATAAACCTGAGTCATTCTTCCTTTTTCATATTACATTTGCATTGATACTTCATCTTGTATTTATCTAATCTAATTAAAGAGGGATGGATCTTGGTCTTCCCCTTCATTTATGTGTGGTTGGTTTGCTTCCATTTTCCATTCACACAGCCACTAAGTGTGTTTCTTTATGATACCCTTGGAATCTATCCACAATATCAACTACATTAGCTATATATGGCCTTGTATGACTTAAATATTATAGTCCTCCTATCATTGATCTGTACTTTGTTTGCATTGTACTAGGAGATTCATCTTTTCTTGACAATTTGCAACTTGTAACCATGGGTGTACTATTCGCTTACATTTTTCCAATCCAAACCTTGTCAATATATATTTGATATATTTTGTTTATAATATAATGATTCCATCCTTATTTTGAGTGATTTTTAATCTCAAGAAATATTTAATTTTACCAATCATACTCATCTCAAATTCATTCTTCATTTGCTCCAAAAAAAATCCTAGCTTCATAATTTCCTCCAAAGATAATAACATCAAAAAATACTTCAATGAGTAGTAATCCATTTGAATTTTCTCTTAAGTATATGTTACTATCTGCATTATCTTTCTTGAATCCCAAACTTTGCATGTGTTTGTCCAATCTCACATACCAAGCTCTAGGTGTTTTCTTCAATCAATACAATGTGTTTCTTAGTTTGCAAACCATGTCTTTGTCTTTTGTCAATGGAAAACCATAATTTTGTTAAATGTAAACCTCTTATTCAAGTTCTCCATTCAAATTTGTTGACTTGACATCCATTTGAGATACCTTGAAATCCTTATTAGATGCATATGTAAAAAACATTATTACTGCTTCAAGTCTAGAATGAGGGGTAAATGTTCCTTAAAGTCAATCCCTTCTAGTGATGAATAATCTTTATGTACTAATCTTGATTTGATTATTACCACTTCTCCTTGTTTATTTATCTTGTTTATAAATACCCACTGTGTGCCAATAATATTCTTATCTTAGGACTAGGAACAAGTTCCCATATCTTGTTCTTCTCTATCTAATCAAGTTCTACTCTTATAGTCTTTATCCAAAAATCATCTTTACATGCTTCATTTTCAATCATATGTAGAACTTGTGATATCAAACAAATTTCATCTTTCACTTGATTTCTTGTCTGAACTCATTTTTTTTCACTTCCAACAATATGTTTCCTAGGGTGATTCCTTGTCACATATCTTGGTGTTCTCTGTTCTAGAGTTTCTTATTCTTCACTGACTTCAAATCTTGGTTCCTCTCTTTGCTATTCAATCTAAAAATTATTGTTATTTTTATTGAAATTAATGAAAGATCAACCCCACAGCTCCCAAGAATCACCTGCATGCAAACACATGTCACAAAAAGAGAGAAGCAAAAGCTATGGAGGCTGGAATTCCTAGATCCACAAATGTGACATTCTTGATGAGAAAAAAGAGAAATTGCTATTATCAAAAGTAAATGGATAATTAAATTACAAGATATCAATCCTAATAAAATAAGATCAAAACCCTAAAAGGTAAAACCTAGGTTGCATGATAATAATTAATAAAAAGAATTATTTGTTATATACCCAAAGTTTAGCTTAAGTAAACTAGAGATAATAAGTAACTTAATAATTAAATAAATTTGATTTAATTAATAAGAAAATATGTTATTACTCTAACACCCCCCCTTAAGATAAACTTAGAGAGTAACTAAAAACTTATAAACTACTACTAAAAGTAAATTTCGGTCCCGACAAGAAATCTTGATGAGGTACCCAAGCACAACCAAATCTTTGAAAAGAGGAAAATTAGAGAGAACCACATGGGAAAACCATACTACAAAAAGAGATAGAAATAATGTTAAAAATAACTTGTAAAGGATTGAAGAAGCTTCCAAACTAGGGAATGTCCCAAAAGATAGGAACAAAAGATGATCACGAAGAACACCACTAAAGGATGTAGAAGCTGCGAAGCTCTATAAAAAGTAACTACCAATTTAAATAACCTCCATTGAAATAGAACCTGACCAGGTAAAGAAGACTATAATATGCATGAGTGCTCTCAGAAGACAATACTTGAATCAGGAGGCAATCATGGCAAACAACTAAACTCAAAAATACAAATGACATAAAACACCAAAGCCTAAAGAGTTGATCAATCAAACATGGAAGGTTGCATGCATAGTAGGAACAAAAAGAAGAGTGTCTATATGGTAAGTGATTCATCTCACCAAAATGCATAGGTGACCAGCCACTACATTTGCATAGTACACATGAACAAATATTGAATACATAGCTCACTCCATCGAACCAAGGAAGCATGAGAAACAACAAAAGAACCCCCCTAATGCAAACAAGGGTGAGGTGGTAGGCAACTGGAAAATTGGGCCAAATTAACTACATATCAAGGAACCATGATCAAGATGAACAAAAGAGTACATATGTGTGTACTACGGTGACCAATCTCAAACACGTAATATGGCTAATATCATAGAAGGGAAACTCATTGGAAAAAGGAAGATGACAAACAAAGGCAAAACATCAACCCTCATGACACTTTAATAAGAGTAGTGCATGTACAATAAGGCACAAGATATAATAAATCTCAAGAATAAAATAATCTACACGAGTGTCCTCAGATGACTCTACTTGAATTAGAAGGCAAAACAAGGCAAAATAATTGAGATGAATATACAAATGCAATATGACACTTTAGGTCAGTGTGTTTGCAAGAATGCATACAAATAATGTCTACATAGACTAGAAGAGACGTAGGGATAATACAATAGATAGTACAAACCATGAGGAATCGATCCCTGAACCTAAAACAACCAAGATAGCCACTAGAATGCAAAAAAGAAAAATAAAATGAATAGAATGTGTCTAGAGTAGAATCTGGAAAACAACTAGCATCAATGGAAAGAGTACACGAAGACCTTTCCAATGATATATAGAATTTCCAAATTGAAGATCAAATGCTCAAGATATGTCTCCCAGAGTACAAAATAGAACCTTTTGCCTTAACAACAAAAATAGGTACCATTCTAGAAAATTTTACCAGTAAAAACCTGCACCAGTGCATCTGGCTGAGAATTAGCTTTTTAGTGATATTTGGGTTGCAAAAAATGGAGTTCGTATGTTCAATATATGAGCAAAAATGTGAAGGTAGCTCCAAATAGAGTTAAAATGGTAAGCAGAGGCGAAACACCTTGGCTTTTGTGCCAACATGCCTCAGTTTTTGTGCCAAAGTGCATTGCTTTCTATACCAAAGTGCATAGGTGCCAACATACCTTGGTTTTTGAAACATGCCTTAGTTTCTATGCAAATGCACATTGATTTATGTGCCAACTCATCTCAATTTTCATGCAAACACACATCAATTTTCGTGCCAAAAATTAAGGTTTTTTTTCCTTAATTACAACTATGTCCAAATTGGACATGTTCATTTGGGCTCAAAGTTACCTAGAAAATAGTGACCCCCCAAATCCAAAAAAAAAAAACTTTTTGAAGAACCAAAACAATTTGAAAAAAGGCACAGATCTGAAAGCCAAGCCAAACCTCTCATAAACATAATAGGGGCATGAAGATCTAGAGCTCTGATACCATGTTGAAGTTGATGAAAGATCAACCCCACAACTCCCAAGAATCACCTGCATGCAAACACCTGTCACAAAAAGAGAGAAGCAAAAGCTATGGAGGCTAGAATTCCCAAATCCACATATGAGAGATTTTTGATGAGCAAAAAGAGAAATTGCTATTACCAAAACTGAATGAATAATTAAATCACAAGATATCAATCCTTGTAAAAAGAGATCAAAACCCTAAAAGATAAAACCTAGGTTGCATGATAATAATTAATAAAAGGATTAATTATTATATGCCCAAAGTTTAGCTTAAGTAAACTAGAGATAATAAGTGACTTAATAATTAAATCAATTTGATTTAATTAATAAGAAAATACATTATTACCTTAACAAGTTGTTAGGATTAAACCACAGACAGAAATAACAATTACATGCAAATATAACCAATAACAAAAAATAATAGATCACATAGAAAAGAACACAAGGCACCAAGATTTAACGTGGTTCACTCGATCCCTAGGCTACATCCACCAAATAGCAAGTCTAATATTATTACGATCTAGTGATTACAAGCTGATTACAATTCGTAATCCCTTACAGCTCAATACCACCACAAGAAGTAATTTTGCATCACCACAATGAAACAATCCCTAACCCTAAGCCCTTTTATACAAGTATTTTTTATGTCGCTTTAGGGTTTCAACATGTTGGCCATATGTCAACCATACGTCAGCCACAACGTCGGGCACGACCCAAAAACAAATTCAGTACTTTCCTGATTAGTCACCACAAACTAACACAAGTTTCATATAATAGTTCTTGTTCATTCTGATTGATATGCCTTTGACTAGTACTTGCATCATCATAAAGTCATAATCAAGTGTCCTTTCCTATATTTTGAACTTTGCATCAACTTTCACATTTGTATTTTCAACTATTATTCTCAATCTTTGTTTAGACACCTCTATACCTTGATTTTCAATGAATATCCAAGAAATTTACCTTCATCACTTCTATGACCAAACTTCCCTATATCATATTCTCTCTTGATACAACATTTTCTTCCAAAGATTCTAAAGTATTTCACTTTAGGTGTATGCCCAAACCAAAGTTCATAGGGTATCTTTCTAGTACCTTGTATGATATGTGCTTTGTTCATGGTTTATACTATGATATTCATTGTTTCTCTCCAATAGATATGTGATACATTTCCTTCAAACATCATTGCTCTAGCTGCTTCACTCACTAATTTGTTCCTTCTTTCTTCTATCCCATTCTATTGTGGTGTTTTAGGAGTTAAAAGTTACCTTTTAATCTCATTGTCTTCACAAAAATTGTTGAATTGATTTGATGTAAATTCTCCTCCCCAATATGATCTTAACTTATTTTAGCTTCAATCCTAATTATGTTTTTATTGTAGTCTTCAATAACTTGAATTTCTCAAAAGTTTCAAATTTCTCTCTAAGAAATGTCACTCACATCATTCTTTTAAAATCCTCAACGAAAAGAATAAAGCACCTTTCACCATAAAATGTTCTTTTACTTGTAGGACCAAATAAACATGTGTGCACAATCTCCAATTTTCTTGATGTAGTAAATATCATGCTTGGAATATAGTTATTTTTCTATTTGACCATCACACATTCATTGTAAATCATGTTAGAAGGTTTCATAATCCTAGGTAGATCTCTTACTCCATTTGTAATACTGATATATAAAACACAGTGATATCTCCAAATATAATACAATAATAACAAGTGCTATGTAGTGGCGTGTACTTGCCATAATAATTTAAAAATTAATTATAAAATAATTTTAGGACTAAAATTAATTTTAATAATTTATTTAGTTAAAAATTTAAATCAAAGAAAAATAAAATAGAATTGTTGTTATTCTATCTAAATCATTGTGTAAATGACATTCAAGTTTAATTTTAGAGCAATGAGATACTTGGTAATTTTAAATATGATATTGTTTTTAAATAAAAGTTTTTAAATAAATATAAATTTTGTATATATATTTTATGTTGTAATGTTGAAATATACACTTTCAATTTTCTATTAGATTTAGATCTACCTTTATATAAATGTAAAAAATGTTATCCTCCAGCATTTCTCCAAAAATTACAACAATTAAGGATAATATAATTTTTTTTAAAGAAACTTTTAGTTTTACACTTCCTTTTACATAATATGTTAAATAATAAGAGGAGTATAACTATAGACAACACTTTTATAATTAATTACAATGATAATTTGTATTAGAAATAGAAAGATGACAAATAACAATCCTATAGTTAGTTTATTAAGTTGATCATATTCAATAATTTTTTTTAATATACTAATAATAATTTTTTCTTATTTAAAAATAATATAAACATAAAAAATAAAAATAAAAACTATTTAAGTATATTGATGAAAATGAAAACTCATTTTACCAACGTATTTTCCATTAATATCAATATTTGTTATCTTTAAAATTATTAAATTATTAATTGAGTATTTTAAAATACATAATTTAACTTAATTATATTAATATAGGAAGGTGAATGTAAATCAACCTATTAATTAAAGACTTCATTAAAAAAAAAATAGCAATCCTAAAATCTTGCCGAAAAAAATGAACATGGAGTACTCATCTAAAAAAAGGGGTCCTATAAGACCAAATTGATAGAGCCAATCATAATCAAAATAAATCAATTATATGAGATTTAAAATTAATAAACATTTATGGTAATTTTAGTAGTAATCAAATAAGAAAAAAATACTATTTAATGATTGGTTTGTGAGTCCAAAACTATTGAGTAATTGAATAGAGGTGAATACAATAGTATTGCCTACAACACATACAATAACAATATGATAAAATCTTATCGATTAAACCTATTTTAATCAACTTATTAACTTATATGACTCTTAACTTGTTTGGAGCTACGTACTCGATGGACGTGACTCTATGATGGAGTCACTTCCATTGGGAACGTGGCTCCCCAATGGAGTATATATCATTGACAATCCATGTAGTTTTAAACACATTCGAACACATACTTAAACAAAGTCTTTCATATTTGAAGTTGCAGGTTCAATTTTAATCAAATCAAAAGTCAAACTAATTCATTCATTTCCATCTCCATATTTATGTTGTGACAACATTTCTTTAAATTTGTATACCATCACTTTATTTCTCTTATAAAGATTAATACATAGTTTGATATTTTAACATGGAATCAGAACAACAATGACGAGCCCTTGAGATAATCATGTTTAGGCATAAATTTTAATATTTGCAAGATACATTTGAGTTTTCCTAGTTATTACTAATATGTTTGTCGTGCAGAGCATCATTGTGCAGAAGAGCTCAGAAGATAAATTAGTGTTGTTGGATTTTCACAAACTCATGGGTGCTACTAGTGAGAGTGGAGATAGAGTGTGATTCGCAAAATAGGAGCATGCAATGTTGCTCTCAATGAATTGAAGTAGAGATATTTTTGAGTAAAAGAAATAATATAGATTAAGATCCACACATTGTGCACAACAATTCTTGGTTTAGGTATATCGCCATACTAAACCAATTTGTGATGTCTCCTACGACTTTGCTTCCTTCTCCCACAATGGCTAGAGCTTCAACATCTTCGAGGAGCCATAAAATCTCTTCCCCTAGTCCTCAACTTGTCGGTAGTGACTATTCGTCCAAGGACAATGGTGAAGGTGGTATCAACATTAGTGATTATGGTGAGGGGATCACACTTTATGTGTCTTCCTGGTTGACTTTTCCTATGCAGGGCTATCAACATTCTTTGGAATCTCCTATGAAGGGAACCACATGCTTATGTGGATATCATCAATCCATCTCCCTATTATGTTGTAAGGTGGGAAGATTTTCCAATGTGTGGTATCTTCCCTTAAATTTGGGCTTGTGAATGGGGGTGTTGCAACCAAGGTTTCTCTTAGTGTGACAGTTGGAGTGAAATGCCAAGTTTTGTCTTTGTTGGTCATGGAGTATCCAAGTCTGATGTGGGTTCTTTGGACAATGTCTCTTCTATGCCTATCTAATATTCTCTTGTGATTAGACATTCTTTTGATCCAATGGCGGTTCTTGCATCCTATAATCACCCTCCTTTTGTCTCAGGTGAATCGAGTGCAATGCAATGAGACAATAACAATAACTAAAATAAGTTTTAATAAGTAGAGAGTTTGTTGCTTGGGATTCATCACTTGTTTCAAAGGGATAACATTGTGAATATGGTATGGCCAAAGAATGTGTCACTTGGAGCCTAGTGTTATTGCTAACCATACACACATTGTATTAAAATGCCAACCATGTATAAGCAACATCAATATAGAGGAATTTGACAATGGGGACAATGTTAGAAGCCAAGACACCAAATCAAGTACAAAAATTGATGGACAAAAAAAATTTAAATAAATTGAAGAGTAAATTCCGTTATATTGTGAAGCTCTAGAAAGTCATTCAGTATAAATGAATTTGCATGAGCGGATTGAGTTTTTTTGGTTATAAGTTAAATTGGGTAACTTTCTCAACATCTCTCCTAACCATACCAAGGACATGGGCCTCTATCTTTGATGTTGAGTCTTAAAAATTGAATATTGGTATAAAAGTGATAGCCTATATTTTACTATAACAGAAGGTTGATTGAGAACTTCATAAGTCTATAAGAAATGAAATCAAGAGAATCTTAATAGTAATTGTCAAATGATTGACATTTACCACTAAAAAGGATATTTTTCTAATTATGATGGAGAGACAATAATGTTTAAACACTCAAATGATAGCTCTGTTAATGAAGTACAATGTGATGATGAAGACATTGCTTTAGCAAAACAAGGAAATACTATATTAATCCTTTGTTGGATGAAAGGACTAAATTAGAGCATTAGAGGGAGCTACAACTTGGCAAGAAGAAATAAATAGATTAGATTACGAAGGATGTTGAGTCTCTAAAATAATGAGGAGTGAGCTCTATTAAGAAGCAATTAAAGAAGAAGATCAGAAAGAAGTTTTCTATATTTGATGTAATTCAAAATTGTTTGATGATATCACAATGTGAATTTTGCACCGAGGGGGGATAATAAACAATGTTTCTTTCCTGTTTGAATTATCCTTAGAAGAGACATATCAAAGAAGAGACACCATCAAGGATGTACACGGATGTTCTTCGAGGAAAAGAATGTTGACACTTCATGTATGCTACCAAACATTGTGCAAAATTAAATCTCATGACAGTAGATCCAAAGAAGTTTTGATCTAGAATTCATTAGTAATATGATGATTATGCTAGATAAAACAAGGCTCTTGAAAAAGATATCTTTGATGATTGAGACTATGAGCATCCTTCTATATCAAGCAGGAGTATGATAGTTCAAATGAGGCAACCTTGGACAATGAGAGGGAGCAGATAAAAGATATGCTTCAATCAAACTTTTGATGATTTTGGTTGTATTGATTCAAAGAGAGTAAACCATGTCGAGATGGATTCTCTAGTGATAAGAAACTATAGTAGTTAGATAACTATGATTCAAGGGATAAAGTTTCATTTATGTAGGTTGGAAGGCCTTACATTATCTAAATACATGTTGAATTAGGGAAGCATGACAAAACTTGTTGCCAAAAGGCTAGAAGGATGTTATCAGATTTAGAGGGAGTATGGCACTTCATCAGAGACAACCTTTTACTAAGAGGTCAAAAAATATATTATATCATACTTAGAGGGAGTTTTGACACTTTATTAGTAACCTTGACAAGGAGGTCAAAAGGTTAGTGTTTCTTTGTGAAAAAGTTCCAAGTGCAATCCCTTGTAATGCATTTTTGTCTATGAGAGATAAGTTTGAGGTAAAAACATTATTATCTTATATGTTTCATGGTGGATGTAATGACAACACCACAAGATGTAATCTATGGTGACTTCATGTAAACTTTTGATGTCATGTGTGTATAAGACTTTCCATTGTGTACATCATGAGGAAGTGACAACTGTCAAATGATCATCACTTGTATTTGTATAAGTTATTGGAAGGTGATGATCTTACAATAACATAAATCATGATATAAATTTTATGTAAATGTTGAAATAGATCATGAAAGGCCATATCTTGCAAACCAACAACTAAGTGTTATATGTCATTCAATTGACAATCTATGAGTTATTTGTATATAGATATATGATAGGTATTTGGTGAATATCATGCCTTGGTATTCTAATAGGCCATTACCTTATTGAGTACTTGGTGAATATCATTTATTGATGTTATGATAGGCAATTACTCAAAGTAATTGATGAATGTCACGTGTTGATATTTTGATAGGCCAATACTCATGTTGCCTAATATGATATCATAATAGTATTTGGTGAATATCATGTGTTGATATTTTGATAGGCCAATACTCATATCATATTGAATATACTAGAAACCTTCTGATCAAAGATTTCTTTGATGTGTTATTTCTAAATATTACCAATGGTGTTCTATTTACATATGTGTTTATACTTCTGAACTAAGAGAGAGTGTTAATGCATCAATTCATTCAGGATAAAAAAATGTTATTGAAAAATTAGATATATTTGGGTGATATATCATCATAACATTTCAATGTATTATTATATTGTTATATGTTTGTGTGTGTAGAGAGAGAGAGAGAGAGAGAGAGAGAGAGAGAGAGAGAGAGAGAGAGAGAGAGAGAGAGAGAGAGAGAGAGATAAATATATAATTATACAAAGTGATATCTCCAAATATAATACAATAATAATAACAATATGATAAATTCTAATTGATTAAACATGTTTTGACCAACCAATTAACTTATGTCACTCTTAACTTGCTCACTAACTAAATGCATTTAGTCTATTTGTATAATCTACATCAAGAGCCACGTAATCAATGGGCGTGACTCCATGAGTGAGTCACTTCTATCGGGAACATGGCTCCCTAATGGAGTATATATCATCGACAGTCCTTGTAGTTTTAAACACATTCAAATACATACTTAAACTAAGTCTTTCATATTTGAAGTAGCAGGTTCAGTCTTAATCAAATAAAAAATCAAACTAATTCATTCATCTCCATCTTCTGCTTTATTTTGTGACTATATTCATTTCAAACTATATATCGTCACATCATTTATCTGATAAAGATTAATACATTGACATTTTAACAACCACAACCAACTATCATCCACTTTAGCAACTAGAGAAGTCATCTCAGTAGAATTCAATTGGAAAAAAAATACCTTTAGTTCTTGTAGCTATTCCTATCATTTTACCATCCTTGTATTTGATTATATATACCTTCTTAGTGATTTGCAAAAAATATTCCTTATCAGCAAGTTGTCCAACACTCAACAAGTTATGAATGTTCAATTCCTCAACAAAATAGACATCTTCAATGTTAGTTCTCCCATCTTAGTTTTCCCATCAAGTGTAATAGATCATTTCCCCTTAATATGACTTAATGCATTGTTACCAACTCTTCCTACTCTACCATCATAATTGTTAAATTCAATAATTTTAGTCATGTCATTAATCATATGATGTGAGCATCCACTACCTATGATCCAATGTGAATTTTATTTTCTACATCTCATACTTATGCTTTCTCTCTTATTCATGACTTTCTACCTTAATAGAAAAACATCCAATTTCATCATCTTCATAATCAATTTCTAGGAAATTTATTGCTTTGAAATCAAATTCATCATCTTTGTCAAAAAAGAAGCAATCTTTTGTAAACTTTAACCTGTAGGGATTCTTAGGTTTTACCTTCTTTTCTCTCTTAGGAATTGATAGAAAAAATAACCAAATTCTTTGCAAGTCCAAAAAGCAAAATATTTCTTATCTCTAAGTTCTCTTCTCATGAGTAGTGCAATACTAATGCAAGAGCATCTTGGGTTTTTGGGTAATCTTGCATCAACCAAATTTTTTTTGTTTTTTTTTTGTACTAGTATATTGTTCGCAAAGTAGTAGTTGTTACTTTTGGTTTCATGATATACATTGTTGATGTCATTTTGAGGACCTATTCTTGATCCTTGTCTTAAGTGCATGTATCCTGATGTTTCATATTCTTTGACATCTATTCATTCTTTGTAGTCTTTGTTTCCTACAGTTTTTATCTAGTGAGGTTTGTTATTTCCATGTGCACAGTTTCCTATGTTGACGTGGTGTTTTGCATAGTAGGGAGTTGACTCTTAACTTGTGTTTGGACCCATTCCTAAGAATGCATTATCTAAAGTTGTCCTTTCCTTGGGTTTTGGTTTACTCATTGAAGACTAGACCTATAATGTAATTAAATGCCTGACTAGCCAACTTGTGGCTTATCTGGCTATATAGGAAGCTTGGATAGATGTAGGAAAGTAGACTTAGTGAATCAAAGAGATCGTCTTAGAGAAAAGAAGATAGAAGATGCAAGTTTGGACTCTAATTTAGTAATTTTCCTTGTATATTGCCACAATCTAGAAGGCCTCATAGTCAGACATGTTGTTTCTTTATGTGTGAAGTGAAATAATTACACTATTGATGTCTTGCATATGGCTTTTAGTTTTCATGTTGATCTATATGAGTAAAGCTTCCATGTGTAATTCTTAGCAAGGGTGTTAGTAGGGTTAAGTTGAACTTACCCCATCTCATTTCCTTCCATCATTCCCTATGTCAGGTGGTATCAGAGAACGATTATCCTTCCTTGTAAGTTTGGGATCATGGAGAACCTTATTGGATTGGTTGTAGGGTGGTAGATCTAGAATTTGACCTATAACTTGCAAATGTTTATGATTTGTAAGAGGTATTGTTGAGATGGTTTGTGGTAGAGGAAATGCAGATAATGCTATAATGGATATGTTGAGGCATATTGCAATGAGACTTGAAGTTGTTGAGATAAGATAGAGAAGAGGTGTACATCTTGAAGATGCTAGTGATGATAAAGAAGAAACACCTAATCCTAACCCTGAACCATGGATTGAACAAGATGAGGAAATACTTTTGAGAATTTTTTTTAGGGCCAAATATAGACCTATTGTTAAGGTTTCTTACTATGATGGAAGACTTGAGACAAATGCAATATTGGATTGGATCTATTAGATGGTTAAATACTTTGAGTATGAAAGCACTCTTGATAATAAGAAGGTTAAGATAATAGTCACCAAGTTGAAGGGTCATGTTTCACTTTAACGGGATCATTTGAAAACTGAGAGACAAAAGAGAATAAAATAAAAGATCAAGACATGGGCAAAGATGATTGGCAATTTGAAGAAGAAGTTCCTTCCCACTGATTAGCAAGTTAACATTTTAAGAAGAATGCAAAATCTAAGACAAAAGGACACGAGTCTAAGAGAATATAATGAGGAATTCTACAAATTGGATATCAGATCTGGAAGTGTGGATAATGAAGTGGAAAAGGTAGCTAGATATCTGGATAGTTTGAGGACATCTATTCAAGAAATAATTAGCTATGTTAAGATGGAAAGTGTGGAAGAAGCCTATCGGTACACCCTAAAATCTGAATAAAGGTTGGCGAAGAAATATGATCAAAGACAAAGATGTAGAGGTTGCAGATTTCAAAGAGGCAGAGGCAAAACTTATGGACAAGGTAGTAGATTTGACAATGCAATGCAAGATTAAGGAAAGATAGAATGTAAAGAAGAACTTGCTAGAAAAAAAGGTAGTTACACTAGAGGTAGTTATACTAGTTACTCTAGGAATAATAATAGTGGTAAAAGATAAGAGAGATCTTGGTTTGAGGGTACTTGTTTCAAACGTGGAGAAGAATGACATATAGCTTTTGAATGTAGTAATTATGGCAATAAGATTGGAGGTAATAACAAAAATAATTTGGCTTGCAAATAAGTTACTGAAACACCTTATGAACCTAAGCATGGTAAGAACATGATGATAAGAAGAATTTTTTGGAATTAAGAAGTTGATGAAGAACCTATTATAACAAGAAGTTTGTTCAAAACTAGATGTAAGATCACTGGAAAATGTTGCAAATTAATCATTGATAGTGGAAGTTCTGATAATTTGGCATTTGAGAAGCTGGTTAACAAATTGTAATTGCAAAGATTGAGACATCCTAAATGCTACCATGTTGCTTGGATCTAGAAGGATCATAATCTACTTGTAATTGAGAAATGTCTTGTTAAGTTCAAAATTAGAAATTATCATGACGAAGTCTTCTGTGGTATTATGTTTGTGGACTATTATTGTGTTCTTTTGGGTAGACCTTGGTAGTATGATAAACAAGCTTTGTACAATGGTAGATTGAATGAGTATACTATTTGGGTTGATGGGAAGAAGCAAATTATGTTACCTTTAATAGAAAAGCCTGATGAGAACTATTGTAACCATAGTTAGAGTATGTTTGGTTTAAGGAAAAAAGTTTGCTAAAGATATGAAGGAATTGAATGTTTGTTTTTCTTTGATTCCTAGAAAGACTGAGAAACAAAAACATGCATCTAAGTTTGAATATTTTTTGGTGAAGTTTCTAGACATTATTTCTAATAATGTACATGATGGTTTTCCTCACATAAAAAGCATAAGTCACTATATGAATTTGAATCTCGGATCTAGTTTGCTAATAGAGCACCACATAGGCTTACATCTGCTGAAAGTGTTGAGTTGAATATGCAAGTGCAATAATTGCTTGAGAAAGGTCTAATTAGAGAAAGTTTGAGTCCTTCTGCAGTACCTATTGTGTTAGCATTTAATAAGAATGCAAAATGGAGAATGTACATTGATTCTAGAGCTATTAATAAGATCACAATGAAGTAAAGGTTTCCCTTGCCTAGGATGGATGACACAATGGATTTTTCGAGTTTAGTGAAGCATTTTACAAAGATTGATTTGAAAAGTGGCTATCATCGTATCAAAATTATAGAAGGAGATGAATGGAAAACTACTTTTAAGACTAATGAAGATTTGCATGAATTTTTGGTTATGCCTTTTGGTTTAACTAACACACTTATTACTTTCATAAGACTGATGAATGAGGTTTTGAAGAAATGCTTGGCTAGGTTTATGATTGTATATCTTGATGACATTCTAATTTTCAACAAGACTAAAGAAGAACACCTTGAGCATATTAGACAAGTATTGTAGAGATTGAAAGAGGAGAAGTTGTTGATTAATTTGAAGAAATGTTCATTTATGAAGGAAGTGATTGTGTATCTAAGTTGTTTTAATTTTAGTTGATGGTTTGAAGATGGATCCTGAAAAGGTAAAATCTATTCTTGATTAGCCTACACCTGAGAATGTTGGGGAAGTTAGATCATTTCATGGATTGATAAGTTTATATATAAAGTTTATAAGGAATTTCAGTTCAACATGTAATGCTATGGAAAAAAATGAGAGGTGATAAAAACAATTTCAAGTGGACATATGGAGCACATAAGAGTTTTGAGACATTGAAACAAAAAGTAGGAGAATTACCTACACTTGCTTTGCTTGATTTCAATAAAGTTTTTCAAGTTGAATGTGATGCTAGTGGAAGTGTTATTGGAGATGTTCTGAGTCAAGAAGGAAGACCTATAGCTTTTTTTAGTTAGAAGTTGAATGATGCTAAGAAAAAATGTTCAGTCTATGATCAATAATTCTATGCTATTGTTCAAGCTTTGAAGAAATGGAAACATAATTTGATGCCTAAATATTTTGTGTTGTACACTAACCATAAAGCTTTGCAGTATTTGGGATGTCATAATAAGTTGAATTTGAGACAAATGAAGTGGGTTGAGTATTTGCAAAACTTTTCATTTTCATTGAAGCATAAGAGTGGACAGTCAAATAAAGTTGTTGATGTATTTAGCCAAAGAAGGATTTTATTGATAGAAATGAGAATTGAGGTACTTGGTTTTGATTATTTGAAGTACTTGTATGAAATTGATCCCAATTATGTAGAACCTTGGAGAGCTTGTAAAGATCAGATGGTAAGAGATAAGTGGACTAATTATTTCGTTCATAAGATATGTTATTTAAAGGAATTCGGTTGTGCATACCTAGAGGAACTATGAGAGATAACATCGTGAAGGAGAAGCATAGTGGCAATCTTTTTGGACACTTTGGGATTCACAAGACAATAAAGTTGATTTTAAATAGGTATTATTGGCCACATATTTATAAATATGTCCATAGGTTGTTTAGAGGTTGCAAAATTTGTCGAACAACAAAAGGAACTAGTTAGAAATAGGGATTGTATTCACCATTTCTTGTACCTAATAAGCCTTGGGAAGATATTATCATGGACCTTGTTCTTGTTTTGCCTAGAACTCATAGAGGTAATGATTCTATTTTGGTAGAAGTTGACATATTTTCAAAGATGGCTCATTTCATAACTTGTAAGAATACATCTAATACAGTACATGTAACTAAATTATTCTTTAAGGAAGTGGTAAGATTGCATGGTTTGCCTAAGACTATTATTTTAGATGAAGATACAAATTTTATTGGTTATTTTTGGAGGACACTTTGGAAGAAGTTGAATACATAGTTAAGGTTTAGTTATACATTTCATCCACAAATAGATGGACAAACTGAAGTTGTGAACAAAATTTTGGGTAACTTGTTGAGATGTTTGGTTGGAGATAAGCTCGCTACTTGGGATTTGATTCTAGCACAAGCAGAGTTCGCATACAATAACTCTATGAATAAAAGCACCAAGAAGGCACCTTTTGAGATTATTAATGATTTGAATCCTAAAGGGACTACTTAATTAAGGGATTTGACTACTAAAAGAAAGAGAAGTGTTGAAGCTAAAGAATTTGTAGATTTCATGAAGACTTTGCATGATGAAGTTAGAAATAATCTTAGATATAAACATAGAGAAAATAAAGGGAGAAGACATAAATCATTTGAGCTAGGAGATAAAGTGATGATTCATTCAAAGAATATTATATTTGTTGTTGGTACATACAATAAGCTAAGGAAAAAGAAATTTGGTCAATGTAATATTCTGAGAAGGTTTAACAGTAGAAATACTTTTGAAGTTTTACCTGAAGACATGGATATTTCACCTATATTTACTATTACAGACATCTTTCAATACTTTGAGGTAGATGATGAATTAAAAGATAACTTGGATAATCCTAAGAAGAAGGATGACATCATTCAAAAGATTTTAAATAGCTGAATATGCAAAAATATCAAAGGCAAAGACTACATGGAATACCTAGTTTAGTAGAAAGACAAACTAGTTGAAGAGAGTTCATGGATTACACAAGTTGACTTAGATTTTTATGATCCAAGTTACAATATTAGGAATGCTTATTGTGGTCATCAGTTCTCTACTAACCCCAAGTGTTTGATGTAGGAGCATCTTGGGTCTTTGAGCAATTTTGCATCAACAAAAAATATTTCTTATTTTATGTACCAACCTATTATAATTTGCAAAGTAGTTGTCACTTTTGGTTTCATAATTTGTGTTGTTGATATCATGACGAGGACCTATTCTTGATCCTTTTCCTAAGTTTGCATATCCTAATGTTCCATATTCATTGAGTTACGTATCATTCTTTGTGATCTTTATTTCATGTAGTTTTCATTGAGTGAGACATGTTGTTTCTATTGGCATAGTTTCTTATGTTGACATGACATCTTGTATAGTTGGGAGCTGACTCCTAACTTGTAGTTGGACCTATTTGTAAGAGCACACAATCTTATGTTGTCCTTTTCTTGAGTTATGGTTTACTCTTCCAAGACTAGACCTACAATGTAATTAAATGTCTAACTAGCTGACTTATGGCTTAGCTGGTTATCTAGGAGGCTTGGTTAGATGTAGGAAAGTAGACCTGGGAAATCAAAGAGATCATATTAGAGAGAAGAAGATAGTATTTTTCCTTGTATATGGTTGTTAGAATGTGTAGTCCATTGATATAACTTGGGGGGGGGGGGGAGGAGGAGTGGGGTGGGGTGGGGTGGTGAATCAGTTATCCAACTAATATCATAATTAACAATCTTAAACAATCTTAACCATATGAGTAATGTAAACTGAAACCACAACAAGATACTCATACATAATAACACATTTTAAAATCAAGGAAAACATCTTTCCTTTATAGGATATCTTCATAATAATTCCTTGAGTCGGCATTGAGGCTTTCCCAATTAATTAAAATAAGATAATTAATTTAATTACAATTACATTAGCCTTGTCGGCTCACAGTCTATACAAATCTTCACACATGTGATACTAAGGCCTGCGCACTCACTGATGTCATGATCTAAGTGTCCTCTATCACTGTCTGATTGCACATCTCTTCATTACATTTGATATGTAAGATAGATAACAATCATCAATAATTACTTTCCTAATACTCTATCTCTGAACTGCTCTCTTAAAATCAAGTTCAACTTCCATATGCCATTGACTTGGACTCTGTGCACTTAACTGCATCATCAAGACACTTTGTTGTACATGTCCATAACTGCACATGACCAGACAATCAAACCATTGTTAGTACCATCAAGATCTTTGTCTGCTACTCTGCCAATCTTTATAGAAATAATGTTATGTTGACATTAATGAAAAACATAGTCATGAATGCAACATATCAATTCTCTCCAATGCTCAGGATACTCCACTAATGTAGTATCATCAATATTCATGCTAACAATCTCCCCCTTTGGTATTGATGGCAACATGGATGAAGACATCTAAGTTCCAAGAATACTAAGTAGAATTTTGTTGTTGCTTCTGTCCTCATCTCATGCATTTTCTCCCTCATGCTTTAGGAAATGTTTTTCATGCACATTCTCTCCCCCATTGACATCAATGTCAGAGACCTCAAACTCAATGTACCAATTGACAATCAATTGTTCCAAGTCATCAACCAGCTCAAGTGTCCAAAGACACTATTCAATACCAAATACCAAATACCAAGAGTCCTCAATGACTCGGTACATACCTGAAACTCTCCCATATAGGAAGCATCATCATTTAGTCCAGTCAAATAATAGTGCTTCGTACCACTAGACTAATGCACTCTCTGCATAAAATATTTAGAAGTAGGTAGAGGCATAACCCCAAGCATACCTCTCAAGTACTCAAATGCATCTTTAGGCAAAGGCTTTGTAAAGATATCTACAATTTGATCCTTAGTACTTACATACTCCAATATGATCTCCTTTTCTAGTTGTTTTTTCTCTTAACACATGATACTTAATAGATATATGCTTTGTCTTAGAGTGCAATACAGGATTCTTAGACATACTCATTGTACTTGTTTTATCATAGTAAATGATAATAGGTTTTTTGATCTCAATTCTTATATCCTTCAACATCTGCTTCATCCACATAACTTGATTATAGTTATTTGCTACTATAACATACTCTACCTTAGTAGTGCTTTGTGAAATTTAATCTTCTTCTTACTTAACCAGGAAACCAATTTTCCTCTGAGAAAGAATGCTCCAACATTGGTGCTCTTTCTATCATCCATATTACCTACCCAATCAACATCATTGTATGTGCAAAGCGTGAAATCACTTGATCTATCATACCAAACTCCACAATCAGATGACCCTTTTAGATATTTGAATATTCTCTTTACTACAACAAAATGATATTCCTTAGGATCAGCTTAAAATCTAGCTAAAATCCCAACTGCATTTACTATATCTGGTCTGGTGCGGTTTAGATACTGCAAACCTCCAATCATTGATCTATACTTCTTCTGCTCTACTATAGGTGTCTCATCTTAGCTGGACAACTTATGACCAATTATCATAGGTGTGCCAATAGGTTTACAACTTTCCAAACCAAACCTTTTCAATAAATCTTTTAGATACTTAGCTTGTGAAATGAATATACCATCACTATTCTACACAATCTGCAGACCTAGGAAAAACTTAATTTCTCCTATCATGCTCATTTCAAATTCATTCTTCATATCCTCAATAAATTTATCACTAGCTTTATCATTACCTCCAAAAATGATGTCATCAACAAATATTACAATGATAAAAAAACCATTTTCATTTTCTTTCAGATACAAGTTACTGTTTGTCATACCTTTAGCAAATCCAAGCTTTGCCAAGTAACTTTCTAACCTTGCATACCAAGTTCATGGTGCTTGCTTTAAACCATAAAGAGATTTCTTCAATATGCATACCATGTCTTTGTCTTCAGATAAAGGAAAGCCTTCAGGTTGCTCAATATAACCTCTTCTTCTAATTCTCCATTTAGAAAGGAAGATTTAACATCCATCTGATAAACCTTGAATTTTTTTTCACTACATAAGCTAGGAACATCCTTACAGCTTCCATTCTTTCTATAGGTGCATATGCTTCCTCTTAATCAATGCCTTCTTGTTGTGAGTAACCTTTATAAACAAGTATGGCCTTGTTTCTCACAACTTCTCCTTGCTCATTCATCTTATTCTTGAAAACCCATTTTTCTCCTATCACATTCTTGTCTTTTGGTCTAGGAACTAACTCCCATGTATCATTTTTTACAATCCAATCCAATTCTTCCTTCATTGCTTAGATCTAATGATTATCTTTGACTACTTCGTCTATGCATTTTGGTTCAACTTGAGATATCAAACATATCTCCCCATTTACTCTGTTCCTTGTTATAACACCTTTGTCTTTACTTCCAATTATCTTCTCGGAAGGGTGATTCCTTGTTAGGTTTCTATTAGGTGTAGAAGTTGACATCTCAACTCTTATCTCTTCTCTAGGTTTAGAACTCAGTTCTCCTTTATGCTCAAACGTTAGCACAACTTTTTACAAGTCATTGTTAGTCTTAAACAAAACTTCTGCATTGTGTCTAATAATTCTAGAGTTATTCTCTTCTACATCTAAATTATAATCTATCTTTTCTTTAGTTACAAACTTCTCATCGATCCTTACATTTGTGCATTCAACTACTGTCTTAGTTCTATAGTTGAAACATCTATAAGCCTTACTTTTCAATGAATAGCCAAGAAATACCTTTATCACTTCTTGGATCAAACTTACGAATGTCACCGTCTCTCTTAATATAACATTTTCTCCCAAAAATCCTAAAATATTTGACTGATGGTGATTGTCCAAACCATAGTTCATAAGGTGTCTTGTTCATACATTTTATGATCCGTACTCTATTCAGAGTATATATTGTTGTATTAACTACTTCTCTCTATAATGTCTTAGAAACATCATTCTCAAATAATATTTCTCTAGTTGCTTCTACTATAGACTTATTTCTTCTCTTAGTAATCCCATTTTACTCTAGTGTTCTAGGTGCAAATAGTTGTCTTTTAATTTCATTTTATTCACAAAATATGTTAATTTCTCTAGAGGTGAATTCTCCTCCTCTATTAGATCTCAAACAATTAATCTTAACCCTAGATTTATTCTCAACTCTATTCTTAAAAATATTAAACTTATCAAAAGCTTTGGATTTCTCTTTAAGAAATGCTACCCATGTCAGTCTAGTGAAATCATCAACAAAAATCATAAATTACCTTTCACCATAGAATCCTCTTGTTTTAGAAGGACCACTCAGATCTGTGTGAACGATCTCCAGCTTCTCTATGGTAGTAAACTTCTTGCTAGGGAATGATACTTTCTTCTACTTAGCCAAAATACATTCCTTACACAACATTAATAGGCTTAACAACATTAGTCTCTAATTGCAAAAGTGCTACTAACCCTCACAATATTATCAAAGTTTATGTGACAGAATCTTCTATGCTACAACCAACTATTATCAACTTTAGTTACCAAACATGTCATCTCAGAAGGATTCAACTAAAATACATTACCTCTAGATCTAGTACCAGTTCCAATCATCTTACCATCTCTGTCTTTGATAGTGCAGGTCTTGTTAGTGAACTGCAATAGATAACCCTTGTCCATCGATTGTCCAACACTTAATAAGTTGAGCTTCAATCCATCAACAAAATATACATCATCAGTGTTAGTTTTACAATCAAGGGTAATGGATCCAATTCCTATTATATGACAGGTTGGATTGTTACCAACTCTAACAACACCTCCATCATGATTTTTAAACTTAATAAACTTATTCATATCATCAGTCATGTGATGTGAACAACCAATATTAATTATCCAATTGGACTTCTTTTCTACTTGGATAACAAGAGCTCTTTCTTGTCTAATTTATCTATCAAGATCATAGATTCCTTGATAGCCACAAATCCTAATTCATCATAACTCTCACTTTGACCTTTCTCATCAGATTCTTCATCTTAATTTGCATACAAACAATTTCTATCTCTGTCTCTTCTAGGGTTAAACTTCCCTTTATACGTTTTCTCTCTTTTAGGACATTTAGATACATAATGACCAAATTCATTACAAGTCCAACATTTAAAGATTTTCTTACCATCTTTTTCTCTTCTCACCAGAAAGGCTATTCCTTCCTCAATCTTCTTGTCTTCATCAGCTCTGTTGCTGCCAGTAAAATCTCCATGGGTGCTTGCACTCCTTGTCAATTTAGGTCAAATGTTTAGGGCACTAAAGGTGATTTTGACACTTACAAGATCTCCAAACTGTCTCAGATCTACTTCAATTGGTTCTAATCTTCCACGTAATGTTTCCTTAATGGAATCCTTGGTGCAAGGCATCACTAGCTAAATCATCTGTGTTATTGGCTTGAATGGTAGTGTTAAACTTTCCAAGATCTTTCATATGACTTCATCATCTTCTTTGGTTCCACCATAAGACCAAATACCTACAACCATTTCTGATATTCTGCCAATATAACTTCTTACATATTCATCTTCCATCATTCTAGCATCTTGAAATGCACATATCTAATTCTGTAATCTCATTCTCTTTACATGATCATCACCTTAAAAAGTAGATTCTAAAGCTTTCTTAATTACAAGTGACTTTACCTAACTGTACTCATTCTATGGAAGTGCTATCAGTAGGACTTCTATTGCTCTAATGTTGTACATGAATAAATCTCTTTTTTCTTCATTGCATCCTTTAAGCTTTTCTTCTTCAATAATTATCTTCTGACTTTTTGTCAAGATCCAATATCCTAGACACATACACAATAACTAAGTCTTCATCTTCTCCTTCCAACTATCATAGTTGGCCCCGTCGAATCTTAGACTATCCTTCTTGAACATATTCGCCATTGATCTCCCAAAGCTGTTAAGCTTTTCCTTCAAGGACCTGAGACTCTGATACCAATTGTTAGAATATGTAGTCCACTGATATAACTAAGAGGGGGGTGGGGGGGTGGTGGGCTAGGGGTGAATCAATTATCCAACTAATATCACAATTAACAATCTTAATCATTTGAGTAATTTAAACTGAAACCACAACAAGATACTCATACACAATAACACATTTTACAATCAAGGAAAACATCTTTCCTTTACACTATATATTCATAATAATTCTTTGCGTTGGCCTTGAGGCTTTCCTAATTAATTAAAATAAGATAATTAATTTAATTACAATTACAATAGCACTATCAGCTCATAATCGATACAAAAATTCACACATTCAATACTAAGGCTTGCACACTTGCTAACATCATCATTTAACTGTCCTCTATCACTACCTGACTGTGCATCTCTTCATTACATCTAGGATGTAAGATAGATAAAAATCATCAGGAACTACTTTCTCAATACTCTGTCTCTGAACTACTCTCTATAAATTAGGTACAACTTTCGTACGCCATCGACTTAGACTATGTGCACTTAACCATGTTATCAAGACATTCTGTTGTACATTTCGATAACTATGCATGACTAGACAATCAAATCATTATCCATACCATCAAGATTTTGTCTACTACTCTACCAATCCTTACAGAAATAATGCTATTTTGACATCAATGACAAACACAGTCATGAATGCAACATATCAATCCTGTCCAATGCTTAGGATACTCCCCCAATGTAGTATCATCAACATTCATGCTAATAATGGCCACAACCTGAAAGGCCTCATAGTGGAGCATGTTGTTTATGTACATGTGAAGTGAAATAATTACACTATTGATCTACTACATATGGCTTTTATACTCCTTGTTGATCTGTATGAGTAAAGGCTTCGTGTGTAACTCTTAGTAAAGGTGTTAGTTTGTTTAAGTTGAGTTTACCCCATTTATTTCCTTTCATCATTCCTTGTGTCAAAGACCTTCATTAATCTTCCTTTCTTCCTCTTTATTAGCTGCTCAATCTCTAGCATAATCTCCACTTATGCTTGCACTTATAGTTAATTCTCTTTTGTCCATCTATACACTAGTTCTAAAAGTAGTTTAGGTTATGGTCTAATTTTCATTTTGTTTTAGTCTTTTGTCAAATTCTTGTAGCTTCCCAGCTAACACTTTTATGTTAAATCCAAGAATGATAGTAATAATGATGCAAATACCCTAGGTGGTCTTACAATTAGTAGATTCAAGAGGGACTTTCATAGTGTTCTTATGACCCAAACTAGCATCTTCCTAGGATCATTCTCCTTGATCCAACCAACTTAATACCGTAACAGAGTGCACACTATCACTTATGCCACCATAGGCTCTACATATTTGATAAAAATCACCAATATCCCTCAAATACATTAGTGTCTTCAACCAAGAATCTCTCTTACTAAGTGTTCACTAGCCCAATCACCAAAAATATATCTCCTTGCTATTTCTGGATAGACCTGCACACAAATAGGTATAACTTTTGAACCAGGCCTTGTTTGCTCAATCCAAATGTTGATATTTGGTGAAATTTGGTCCCCAACAACATATAAAAATCTGAGGGAAATCCAATGGTGGGTTTGGGAGTTATGGCCCCTGTACTGGACTGCATTTTTTTGGAATAGTCATCTTCAACTCTCTTCAACATTGTCTGATCCTCTCTTCAATTCCTTGTCCATTCTTGCACACAAACACTTATGGACACATATGACACATGGATTGGCTCCTCCCACAAGTAACAATAGGAACAATAAGTGAGAGGGCCTATTTCTTCATAGAAACTTCAAAATAAATTACTAACTGCACACCAAAAATCTGCTAGGAATAGTCAGAACAAACTTAGTGTTTCAAAAATTATCAAAACACTAAAATTTTTTTGCATGGAAACAAAAGAAAACTAATTCATCTTCAATATAATATGTTTCCACTCAACATTACATTCAAAAGAGGAGTATTAATACCACAAAAAGGTGACTGTCCCCTTATGACAGCAGCCTGACAGTTTGCAACAGATTTAGATTTTATTGATCAAAAACTTGTTTTTACATCGTCACTAAAAAAAAAAACTCCTATCCAATCTCCTTACTTTTTTCTTCTCTTTCCTCTCCAAAACATGCACTCAAACCCATATAATAACCTACACACTAACTAGTTAACTACTTATAACTGTTCTTTAACCGGTAACAGTCAAGTAATAACTAATTAAAAACTTTAGTTTATAACTTCAATTTGACAACAAAGTTGTCAATTTGAAAACTTCTTATCCCTTGACTTTATAATACTTATCCAATTTATTTTTAGGATCCCTCATTTATTCTAAAGTCTAAAACCCTTCTAAACTGTTACATAGCCTCAAAAGGCATTATTTTGCCAATATGGGCAAATTACAACTTTACATTGATCTTCCATTTTTATTATTTAACATGTTATTCAAAGGTCTAATCATAACATTGACACCCTACTAAACTCTGTACATGAAATGGCTTTTTAAGCCATATTATAATGAATAATAACCATTCTTTTGTCTAGATCTTTGAAAATCATTAAATCTGGCAACGTCCCTGCATCATACTCCCTGACTTCAAATGTTTCCCAGTCCCTGGGGAACTCTGTACCTGCAAAATAAGCATTAGAAAATGTATCTCCATGTTTTGGAAATGTGTGCTTCTTTCCTATGCATTTGTACTTGTCTTGTAGACACCTTGTGTCCTCTTTTCCATTGAAACTCTTCACGACTGTCCTTTCCTTCTTCATATGTTGATCCATGTTTGAATCCACCTTTTTAGACTTGTTTTTCATGTTCTCATACATCTTATTGAGGTCTACATCCTTATATTTCTTCCTACATCTTCTTCTCTTGCTTCTAGGTATAGTACCCATAAGCCAAATCAATAGAAATAACAAGTAGTAGCATATGCTTTCCAGCATGTAAATTTTACCAAACTCCAACAATTTCACCATGTTAGGCATTTCCACCATAGCCCCATGTACCTGCAAAAAAATCAGAATAAGAATACAAAAATTATCCACTAGATTGAAACATTTCATATCCATATTTGGATTCCACATTCCTTGATGCATCTTCTCTTCATTCCTCATCAATATGCTACCTTCTTCATGCTTGAAAACCTCTGTTATTTTCTGAAATTTCTCATCATCCTCTTTCCTTTTTCCTTTGCATTCCACCTTATCCTTGGTGGTTATTTCATCAGCTTCATCCCTCTTGGTCTTTGTGCAAAAAATTGCCCAACCTTCAATGGACACAAAATAGTCCCAATTAGTATCATTTCTTCATCTTCAAACCTTAGTTCTCTATTGTCTTTATCAACATCCTTATCTTTTATCTCTACCCCAACTTCATGAACCTCTCTACCATGCGAATCACCATATTCCTTGCAATTGATCTGTTGCTCTCTTTTGTCTTCTTGTCCTTCAAATGGACTCTTTACCTCAGTTTCCTCATCTTCATGTTCCTTATGCTTCAAGAACTCTCTTCTTTCCATCACGAATGTCCTTGACATTCCCAATGTAGCCTTATCATCCTACAGTGAACTCATCACAAACTTCTTTCCATCCTTAGTAATAACATATTCATTTTTTTAACCACAATGTATGGCTTTGACATCGACTTGCCATGTTCTACCCAAAATCATATGAAAATCATCCAAAGGTACAATATCACATAATATTTTATCAACATATGGACCAATATTAAATGAAACATAGGCCTGATCTCTAATATCAATCTATTGATCATTATTGAAACCATATACTCTGTAAGGAATACCATGTGCTATATTTTTCAAATTCAATTTGGAAACCATTTGATCTGAAACAAGATTAGCAATAGACCCATTGGAAATAATAACCTTGCATACCTTACCCTGGCACTTACATTTTGCCCTGAATACGGATGAATCTTGGATGTACCTTGTACCATCATTATCTACCATGATGACGTGCTATCAACCTTCCTCAAACAACAACCTCATAAACCACCTGTAATCCAAGATATATCTAACTTGGAATCACCACTTTGGAACACTCCTAGACGATAATTCAACTCCAAGAATCAACAAAGGACTCTTGGTCTTCAAAATCTTGGATCCTCACCTCAAACTAGATATTTTATTGTGCTCTAATACCACTTGATGTAGAGACCCTAGGTGGTCTTAAAATTAGTAGATTCAAGAGGGACTTTCATAGTGTTCTTATGACCCAAACTAGCATCTTCCTTGGATCATTCTCCTTGGTCCAACCAACTCAATACCCTAACATAGTGCACACTATTACTTATACAACCATAGGATCTACATCTTTGATAAACATAACTAATATCCCTCAAATACATTAGTGTCTTCAACCAAGAATCTATCTCTTACTAACTGTTCACTAGCCCAATCACCAAAAATATATCTCCTTGCTATTTCTGGATAGACCCGCACACAAATAAGTATAACTTTTGAACCAGACCTTATTTTCTCAATCTAACTATTGATATTTGGTGCAATTCGGTCCCCAAAAACATATAAAAATCTAAGGGAAATCCAACGGTGGGTTTGGGAGTTATGGCCCCCACACTGAATTGCATTTTTTTGGAACAGTTATCTTCAACTCTCTTCAACATTGTCTAATCCTCTCTTCAATCCCTTGTCCATTCCTGCACACAAACACTTATGGACACATATGATACATGGATTGGCTCCTCCCACAAGTAACAATAGGAATAGTAAGTGAGAGGGCCTATGTCTTCATAGAAACTTCAAAATAAATTACTGATTGCACACCAAAAATCTACTAGGAACAGTCAGAACAAACTTGGTGTTTCTTGCTACAAAAATTATCAAAACACAAAAAAAAATTGCATGGAAACAAAAGAAAACTAATTCATCTTCAATATAATATGTTTCCACTCAACATTGCATTCAAATGAGGAGTTTCAACACCATAAAAAGGTGATTGTCCCCTTACAACAACAACCTGACAGTTTGCAGCAGATTTAGATTTTATTGATCAAAAACTTGTTTTTACATTGTCACTTCAAAAAAAAACTCCCATCCAATCTCCTTACTCTTTTTTTTTTCTCTCCAAAACATACGCTCAAACCCATCTAATAACCTACACACTAACCGATTAACTACTTATAATTGTTCTTTAACCACTAATAGTCAAGTAATGACTGATTAAAAACTTTAGTTTATAATTTCAATTTGACAACAAAGTTGTTAATTCAAAAAATTCTTATCCCTTGACTTTATAATACTTATCCAATTTTTTTTTAGGATCCCTCATTTATTCTAAAGTCTAAAACCCTTCTAAACCCTTAGCCTCAAAAGGCCTTATTTTGCCAATATGGGCAACTTACAACTTTACATTGATCTTCCATTTTTATTATTTAAAATGTTATTCAAAGGTCTGAACATAACATTGACACCCTACTAAACTCTATACAAAAGTGGCTTTTTGAGCCATATTATAATGAACAATAACCATTCTTTTGTCTAGATCTTTGAAATTCATTAAATCCGACAATCCCCCTGCATCAAATGATATCCTCCATAACTATTAACTTAGTCTCATAAACAGGTAGTAATGATTTCATAATTTTCCATACCACTTCATCCCCTGCAATATTTTCATCACAAGTCTTGATTCCTATAACAATCTCTTCTATCCGTTGAAAATATGATCTTATAGATTCATCTTATTACATTATAGAACTATCAAGCACATCCTTCCAATTTTGTAGTTTAGACTTATTTGCATACTAATCACCTTCAAAAAGAGCTTATAATCTAATCCAAATATCATGAGCAAGTTGCACTTTCTTTACCTCAACAAACTCTAATTCAAGGAGCGCAATAATCAATGCTTTTGTTGTTTTAAATGTAATATAGACTAGGTGACTAAGAGGGGGGGGGGGGGGGAAGTGAATCAAGAACCAATAAAAATTTAAAATTAATTCACTAATTAAACATTCACCATGTAATATGACCTAGTTGCATGCGTGAAAGACTGAAAGCAATAAAAAATTCATAACACTTTGATATAAGATATGGTAACCCATAAGCCTTCCAAAATAGAAAGTAAAATTGGGTTGGGGATGATACCCACAAGCTTTATGACTGCAGTATATAGTTGGCCTATTAAGGCTTGCAATTGGTCAGTTTTGACGACCTTCCTTGTTAGGAGAAATAAGGACTATTAGGTCCACCTTGTGAAAGGGTTTACAAACATACAATAAAGTATGCACTCTATTAGGAGATTTGGAATAAGACTGTTAAGTCCACCTTGTTAGAAAATTTGACTGATGCACCTATTAGGGTGAACCATTGATTGATATCTAATTTGCAACTTTGATTTTCTAAATGAGATTTCTTGAATTACAACGATCACCTGACTATGATAGATAAGTCTCCACTTTTCCTTATACTGCTCGTAGCCTTCTTCAGTTTGCACTCATCTACTTCTTACTTGTTCACATAGTTGTTACCTTTGGATATGATACAATGTATTACATAATTGCCTTCTAGAGTCAGCTACAATACCAAATTCATCAAAATTCACAAAGTCGGCCCACTGTTGTAACTTGTGTTCTGAAGACAACTTGATGATGTTCTGACACTTGGCAATCACTTTTAACACTCAACAGACTCTGGTACTTGGTTGACGTTAAAGCTCAGTCCATATTGATCATTTCAAGTAGTAGGAACTTGGTCAACACTGTATGACTCAGTGAACATTGAGAAACTCGGTAGATACTTAATCACTCAGTTTACACTGCATGGCTTGGTCAACACTGAATTCACTTTTATAACATTGTGAGATTGGTAGACACTGATATACTTGGTTAACACTGTAGAGCTTAGTTAACACTAAGATCTTCATCACTTACATTGGAAAGCTCAGTAGACTCTACTATGCTCGGGCAATATTGTAAACTATCTCAAATGCTCGGTAGCAACTAAAACACTTGGTTAACACTGCTAGAAGAATGATAAGCTCGATAGCAATGAAACCAATTGACTAAGTGTTAAGTCACTAATAGACAAATTGACCTTAATTTCAACAATCTCCCCCTTTGGCATTGGTGGAAAAAATACTTGCCATACCAAAAATTTGAATTCTCAAAATTACAAGTCAAAACTCCCCTTGTTAACAATTTGAGTCTTCAACTTGGTTTTGACTGATGTTTATTGCTGCTGCTCGGTAACCTCTTGCTTTTTTTTTTTTGCTTATATATACATGTGTTTCCTTTCATATTACTGCTCCCACATACATATATCTAGAGTATGATAATATTCCAATAATCTTCTCCTCCTTTTTGACATAAATGCCAAAGGTGCAAAATATTTACAAGTTAATACCAAAATGTGACAATAAATCACTGTGTACCTTCAAAATGATTTCCATGGTCTTGTATTAATTCTTTTGCAATACCTTAGATGCATGCAAGGCTATATGTACTTCTGCTAAAAGTTCCATCACGTGATTAGCTATGGAGAAATTATTGTCATGGATCAATGTCTTTGAATATACAATGTGCTTTCGTAGTACATCCATGTTGGGAAGGATCATGCCTTGAATATCTGCAAGTGTGGCCCTAATCCTAACTTCTTCCCTTAATAATTTTGCTTGAAGATCTGTCAGGTACCTGATCTTCACAAAATGTGCAAAGTTGCAATTGGGATCAAGTGATAATTGTTTTGCACTTTCCTTCATGTCCTCATCTATCTTGGATAGTTTATCCTTGATTTCTATAGCAAAGATAGATGTATCACTTAACTTAAAAAATAAAGAAACAACATTATTTATAGAAGTTTCAAGTGTAGCAAGAATAGTAGATAATTCTACTTGGTCAATAGCTATTTTCTGTGCTACCTTCTCCAAAACTTTTTTTTCAAAATTTCTCTCTACCCTCTACAGAAGTTTTTCTTGTCCATTTAGCTCTTCATTATATTTGTGAACAACTTCAACAAGTTGATCCAAAATTGGTTGTTTCTCATCAACCTCAATACTTAGTGCATCAATGAATATGCTTTTTATGTCCTCAAGTACTTGATTTTTCTTTTTCTTCTCTTCTCTAAGCTTCTGTTGTTCAGCTCTTTTTTTCCAAAGCTCACCAAGGGTATCCATTTGATCAGGGGTTAGATTGGAAAGATCCCAATCTGGTATCACAATGTCTTCCTCTAGATCAATCTCTTCCTTAGAGGCTTCGACCTCTTCACCCTTTTCTTTCTGAATAATAGAAGGAACAATTTATTTTCCTTTGCTCAAAACTCATATGCTCGGTTGAGCCTTAATCTCAGCTATCATTGCACTTATTGTAGACTTACTTGGTAAAGAAACAATAATATAATTAGTAGAAACAACAACAAATGTAGAAGAAATAATACTAATAGCAAGAACACCTTGTTGTTGCTTCCTAATGCCTAATGCTGGAAAGAATGAAGCCTATTGCTCAGTAGGTGAAGTGAAGAAAACTTCACTCATCATGATACTTGGTAATGTTGCTCCAGATATTGGTTGAGTGCTTGGTACTGTAGTTTTTACCTCAACCAACTTGATAGAAGCCTTCTCTGAGCTAGGTTGCACTAAGGCTTTGCTTAGAGAATGAGGGAGGGAGGTGCTAATCTTTGCTGCTATCTTTATTGCATTAGATTCTTGAATGCTCTAAATCTTAGAAGATCTCCTCTTGTAGCTTCTTGATCTTCTTCTTCTTCAACATAATCTCCTTCTATATTTTATATTTCCTCATCTTCTATTTCCACATCTTCTTCTTCATCATCCTTGTCGTCAATTTGCACAACTTGATCACTGTGTTTGTGCAACCTATAGATGTTCTTCAATGCTATGTTGTTGGACTTCACAACTAATTCAGTATCCTTTGATAGGATCATCAATGCATTGAATTTTGGTGTCAACTTTGTTTCATTCTCTTTTAATGATTTCTTTACCTCTTTATCACTGAGACTCAGCATGAGTTGTCTCAAGGTTTGTTCTCTAATGTCTCTTGCAACATTTACCACATTTTCCCATATTGGTGCAATTGCCTTAAGAATTACATCAAGAACTTGAGCTTTCATCGCATCAAGAGAGTATTTCCATTTTTCCATTTTTGCCACTAGTGCATCCTCTATTTGTTTCTTCTCCTCTACACTTCTAGTGTCATACTTAAGAGACTTGAAGTATGCCATGCCAACTCCTTCTTCTTATCTTTTAATCTCTCTTCAAATCTAGGGGCAGTCTTCTAAAATATTATTTGTTCAGCTTCATCTTCATCCTCTCTAAGATTAAGTTTCCTCCTTGGTTGGGTTCGCCTGGTGAATATTGTAGGGCATGATTTTACAAGTTTTGTTATAATTACCTTCCCTTTCTTCTTGGGAGGCTCTTCCTCTTTAGGTTCCTCTTCCTCTGCATCTTCTTCCTCAAATTCTTCTTCTTCAAGGTCATCACCTTTTCCTTTAGTTAGTATGAGAGGGGAACTTGATGATTTGGTGTTCTTTAATATTTTCTCTACCTTCTTTCTTCCTCTCTTCATAGCTTGAGGTAACTTGATTTCAAGTTCAATTCTGGCCTTGGCCTCCTCATAGGTGCCAAAATAAGGTGCCTTGGGGTCTACTGGCTTATTCAAGAGAGCCTCAATGATGTCCTTAATGTCATCTATGTTAACCTCATATCCCAGAGGTTTAACCCATGCCACTCTAGGCCTTACTACCTAGATGTAGACCTTGTCACAATCAACTAGAAAATAGACGTCCTGCTCATAGTCCCCTACCAACTTACTTGGTATTCAAAATATGTTTTGCATTTTCTCTTTGAAGGTCTCAAATTAGTTATCCATTGTGCTTTCAAAAATTTCACCCATCTCTGCTATAAACTCATTGATTTGATATGACACTGGTGTATCCTTTTCCCACACCATATGTAATGCCCCGCTCGGAAACCCAAGAGAAATAAACCTAAAATGTTACAATATTTACTAAACTTAAAAAAAAAAAAGTTCTAACAACATCAAGATAATATTAATGCGGAAGCAATAAGAACATACACATCAAATACACATAATCAATTACAGATATAGTTTCAATTCCTTAAGGATTCCTTTACGTTGAGTCACATTTAATAATTTTAAATTAATTAGTTTAAGTTTCAAGTACAATGCCACATGATCATAAAGAAATAGCAGATACATAATCGCATAAGCAAAGCATAAGTATAGCTGATATAATGAAAGTACATCCAATTAATAACATCCACTGCACATGTCGCAAGGTATGTGAGAATAGATACAATACATCCAAATACATGATAACATATATACATTAACTAAAAAGAAGTCTCTGAGATAAGAAATAAGAAGTAAGAATGATAAAGGTACATCTTCTGCAATGATCATCCAACAGCTGGCAAAGTGAGGGGAACCCAAATGGTAAGAAGACACTACCTCCCGACCATGTGGTTACCTAGTCAGGCTTCCACTCCCATCGTGCAGGGAGGATAATGAATGATCCTCATACGGCTAATCAAACATAAAACATTCCTAAGCAAGGTACCCCTAATAGCCAAAACTACCTCAAAGGTAACACATGCTACTCAAGAAGATAAAATAATCCAAAGGTAAGAACACTCAATCCAATATTGACACCACATAACCAAACAACATACATGAACCAAGTATAAATTGAATACCAAGATCATAAGATAAAGTCAACGAAAGATAATCACATCAAGTCAAGAACCACATGTCAAAAGTACATCATCCATGAATCACCTATCATCATCAATGAAAGCAAATAACCACAATAAACACATCCAACAATAAGTACACCACCAGAGGTACACACAAAATCTACAGAGGAGACTCAGGCTACATACTAGGGAGTGTCATCACATGGCTACTTGAGTTACCCTAGACAAATCTCTTAATAGACCCTGGACCCTCAAGCGTTAAGTTACCCTGGACTGGTTACTCTGAACCCCAAACCCTCAACATCACACATGTGGGAACCAAAAAGCCCTCTCAAGAAGACGAGGCACTCATCCCATTCCCATCCTTAGTCTATACAAGCACTCAAGGCATGGTTGGGTCAAATATCTCTAACTTATCTTTTTAGTGTGTTTCCCCCCCAAAAGTTTTAATTACTAGATTATCACTTATTACATAACTAGCATTAGGTTACCTTGGCACTGACCACTTTGGGTCTCGGACCCCTATTGTAAGCCACTCCCAAGTCACGTACCTAGACAACCTCTCCTAAGCACATAAAAACATAGTTGTGTCCCATACCACAACACCCATAATGATCAAACTTGGTTCCTTAACAGACGACCTGATAATAAGATGGTTCTCCCACCCAAGTACACATAAATGCTCCACAAAGTAACCTCATAAATATAATCTCAATTTGAATCAAAAACACATCATGACATCCAGCCACATAAATGGTGTAAAAGAAATCTCACAAAACCTTTGGTGTACAACCTAAACTGGTCAACACCTAATCGACTCCAAAATCCAAAAGCATAGATAGTACAAGCAACATCACAATTTCATAGTTTGGGTTTGATTTAAAACATGTTAAACGATAGAGTTTTCAGTTTTCTTTCAACGTATATTTCAAGTAAATAAGTCTCAAAGATCTCCCTTACATATTAACCTATTCTGAGTTCGAACTCCACCCTTAATGATTTTAAGTCAGTTTCCTAAAATAATCCAAGAATAATCATTTATTTATTTAAGTTATAAAAATAACAATTATTAATTTTAATAGAATCATTACAATTTTATTAAAATCAATATCATTCATTACAACCACAACAATTAAATTTACAACTTTGTTAAATAACCTTCGTTATTAATAATTCTTAATTAAATCAAATTTAATTTAATTAACTAATAGTTTATTTAACTATGTTTCATTTATTAATAATTTATTTAATTATTAAACATTAATGTAATTTAATATTATTATTATTTTAAAAATAATAATATAAACTTAATAATAAAATTATTAATAAATAATATTATAAATTTAATATAATTTAAAACTTAATAAACTTCAACGCAATATTTAAATTATTAAAAACTTAACATATAAAAATGAGCCGCTGGCTTTATTAAATAAGTCGCCGGCTTTACCCATCATAGTCGTTGCAACTTACGTACGACAGGCGTGCATAGTGGCCGCCGTTTAAGAAAGGTAAGTGGGGTGCGGTGGAATATAACCCCCCCCCACAAAAAAAAAAGTATATTATTTATTATATATATATTTTAAATTTTCGTTTCATTTAAAATTTAAAACGAGTTATATATATAATTTTATATAAAAAAATATTGTTCATAACTTTTTAAAATGTTTTCCCTTTTTTTAATATTAATCTATTTTATATTAATTCCATAATTAATAACCAACACAATGTTTTATAATATTTTTAACAAATAAATAATTTTTATTTTATTTTTATTTATTTTTTTAAATAAATAAACAATTGCCATCTTAACCTAATAGGACGAATATGGGCAATGATTGAATTTTTTCCTATATTAGAATTTTCTTTTCTTTCAAACCCTACGTGATTTAAATTAATTTTCTCTACGATTTTCTTCTATAAATATAAATAATGAGAGACTAATTTCAATCAATCAGATCTGGACAACAATCAGAAGGACAAACAGAATTTCAACCACCCAAACAAACACGGAGCAAACAGATATTTTCCAATTTGAAATACATTCACGGGATTTCAAATTCTACCTCATATTGATGCTAAATTTTGATAGCTAGATGGAAATTCTTAAGCAAAATCCTTCAAACTACGAAAATTTCCTTTCTTTTCCAAACCCTCCGAGTTGCTCTCCAAAACCTGTGTGTTCAATAATGACCCGAGAACCCCTAATATAGAACTAATTACCTTTTAGGGTTTCTATCCCCACAACTCTAAAATTATAATTAATTAATTTAATTAATTCTTTCATGCACAACTAATTTCCTTTTTATTTAAGGCAAATGAATTATTAAATTACTTTATTTAACTTTCCACTTGACTTCGCTTTAAATTAATTTATTAACTTTTTAAATCTAATGTACACATTATTAAAATATCCTTATTCAAGTTCACGTGTTTTCTTATCTTTTTAATTAATTTTCTATATTTTAAACTCATTCATGCTAACTTAAATCTTTTTCATAATTTAATTTCTTTTCACCTTTTATATATATTTTTTTGAACCTTAATTGATTAAATATTTATCAACTTACATAATAATAATATTTAGCATTTATTTACAAATGAACTCTAAATATATTATTATTAAATTAATTAAATATTAACACATTCTAAATTTATTCTTATAACTTTTATCTTCAAACTCAGTTCTTTTTTTATAATTTAATTAATTTCTCAATTAATTAAATATAATTAAATATTCAAAATGTCATAATAATTTTTTATTAAATTAAGTCATTAATTTAATCTTTTAATTAGACTTAATTAACAGAAAATTCACCAGACTCACAAAACAACATACACACAAAATACTCACGGGTTTTAAAAAGGGTAGACAGTCTGTTACGAATCCTCCTTGTAGGACAAGTATTATAGGCTATGGCTAGGATTGGACCTGATCATTATCTTCCCATTCTCACCATTTGAGTATTTGTAATAGGGCACGCTCATCCTAGCAATTCAGGGAAGTTGATGCCTGGTACCTGCATCCTACATAAAAGACGAGCATGTACATGTATATAATATATATCTAATCTAAACAGGCAATGGTGGGGAGTGGTTCATCATGTAGATCTCGACTAGTAGGTGACTATGACTCCCTCCCTTAACCACATCAAACACATCAGATAGAAAGATAAAATAAACACGCGTACCATAAACATGCGAGTATGGGGTAAGTATCATAAAAATCACAAGTCTAATATCAAATGCATACATATAATAATGCATCTCTATCAATACATCATAATAATCATTAAAGACATCACGTTAACATTGTTATGAAAGAAACCACATTTACTAATTAGGAATCATCAAGACATCATTAACAACAGGTGAAATGAAAACAACTAAGCAATTATAACCGATAAATTTGTAATTCAAGACATGAAATAATATCATAATATTATAAATCCAATATCTCTAGAACTAATCAATGCATAAAATCAGCCTAAAAGAATTTGACAATGATAACAAAAATGCGATCTAGGGGCAAGCACTACACCATAGTTCCTTTTGAAGGGAAAAACTTTTGTACATAAAAGAATAAACAAGTCAACAAAGAACCAAACTTACATGGTTTTTTTCTTCAAGACTCAGATGTTGTCCATGTTCTAGCTGAATTGGTTCAACATTAGCTTGGCGAGGTCGAAAGACAGGTTATTCTTCACCACCTTTAGCATTAGGTCAAAAGCTTTGCATTATACACTATTCAAATGGCTTGAGTTGTATATCTTATGTGCAACAACATGAATATCAAACTTTAGCTCCATGTCTGTGACATTGTTCAACTTCATTCTTCTGCCATCCCATTTGACAAGAGTTCTTTTAGCCAGTTCAATCCAACCTAGGGTTTTCATGGTCTTTGCCTTGTTCAACATCGACAACCCGATTATCCTATGGATCATCTTCTATGTAATATGAATAGGGTGATCCAACCACAAATTCATTTTGTGGACTCAATTCAGGATGAACCTAATCCATTTCCTTGGAAATACCTTGGAATATGTAGAATATGTGTTAAACCCTTTGTCTCCAAATATTTATGTGCAGGTTTCAAAACACCATCCACACAACTCATTATATGTCGGGTTCATCTCTAGGATTCCTAGTTCTTGAATTGAGCAGTAATAAAATGATCCAATGTAATGTATAAGAAGTACTTTTGGTGGAATATGAGATTGTGGTCCAGTAGGGTCAAGTGCCTCTGCAATTGCTGGACTCAACTTGAATGTGGGAGCCTTGCAATCAACTCCACAAACCAACATCTTTGAACCCTTTTTCACCTTGTTGATGGAAGACGTCATTCTGCTTGGTTAAACTTTTGACCATGAGAGAAATCTTCAACAACAACTACTTGAATCGCTCGAGGCTCTAAAATTGCTTTTTGCTCTAAGCTCTAAAAATTTGTGGTGGAACAATACATTCAATTTCCTCCTTTTAACAAAATTTAGTCTTTACCATCACCATTAATGCTTCGTACAAATGTTTTCTTGGAGACAGACTATCATCCACTTGGTTTGATCTTTATTGCTTGGAAGACAACTTCAACTCAGTAAAGTCCCTTGACTGGGCAAGGTTACCACCACTCGATTTGAACTTGGTACTTGGTAGAGTCACTGACTTGGCATCTGTATCCAAATTTATAAGGTTATGCATCTCGACCTTGCTCAGTAAGTTCTTCAGCTTCCATCTTCACTCGGTGATCCTTGTGCATCTTGAATGCTAATATGGATCTTTTGCTTGTTGACTAGAACTAATGCAGGATGTCTTCTTCTAAATCTCATTTCCAGTAATCTATGTGGATGTCTAAGTTGAAATGGTTGAGTCACCCAACTCATTGACTTGGGTGCCAACAATTTCATGACTTTGGCTTGCATTCTCTTGAGCTTTATGCACCTGTTGTTGCCTTAATTGTTTTCTGATATTGTCAGCCTTTGCTTTCTTTTCATCTTTAATTCTTCCTTGGTTCATACAGTTCTTGGCAAGATGTCCAAGTTATGTACATACAAAACATCTCTTTTTAGTATCTCTCTTCCTTGTGTGATGTTTTATACAATTTGCTCCAATGTGCCCAAACTCACCACAGTAGTGACATCTGCACCATGAATTGTAATCCCAACCAAATATAGCTTTGATAATTTGTTCTGTTGGGTTCCATTTCTTGGTCTTGCATTATGATGATTTTTGTCCTTGTTTTTTGCAATTGTGACACTTTCCTTCAAACTTGGGTTTCTCTGTGCATTCACTTGCTCTATGTCCTGGTTTATTGCAACTGTAACACTCTCCACTAAACTTTGATTTACCATTGCTCCAACACTTTTTTGATGTATGAACTATTTTTCCACAATGACTACATGTAAGTCTTTTGTTCTTCTGAGCTCCTTGTTGAGATGATTTACCTTCTTCTATGTATCCTAATCCATCTTTTCCTTTGTGTCTAAATTGAGTTTGCTTGTCTAGTTGATTCATGCTTTCTTCTGTATTCATTATCCTCTTATTGGTTTGCTTCTCTATGTTGAGATCATTCGTCAATCTTTCATTTTTTTTCCTCAAGTTGATAAGCTCTTGATTTGCATCATTGAGTTGATCAATCAGATCTATTTGCTAGACAGATAGTTGATTAATTTCATTGTCCTTTTCTTCAATTTCTTCTTTGGATTTGTCCTTTTGTTCAGTGACTTCACATAATATGACTGATTCAATTTCTTAATCTCTTTTCAACTTTTTGGCTTCTTCACGAAGAGTAAGATTATTTTCAAGTAGATTTGTGATTGTTGTGTCAACTTCATATGAACTTCTTTCTTAACAAATGTCTTCAATTCTTTCTTCAGTGTAGAGATTATCATTCATATGTGCTATAAGATCTTTTCTTCTTTTTAGGGATTGAGAGAGTTTCTCCTTTGCTTTCTTGAGTTGATCCATGGCTAATTTCATATCCAAATTTTCATTTTCAATAGCTTTCTCCAGTCTATAGACTTCCATTGTCTCTGATATTTTCTCAAGCTACTAGGCTTCAGATGTGAGAATCAATTCTTTGATACCAATTTTTGGAAATGTAATATAGACTAGGTGCGGGTGTGGAATGAAGAACCAATAAAACTTTAATTCACCAATTAAACATTCAACATGTAATCTGATCTAGTTGCATGCATGAAAGACATAAAGTAATTAAAAAATCATAAAAGCTTAATGCAAGGTATGGTAACCCATAAGCCTTCCAAAATAGAAAGTAAAACTAGGTTGGGGATGATACCCACAAGCTTTGTGACTACAGTATAAAGTTGGTCTATTAAGGCTTACAATCGGTCACTTCTGACAACCTTCCTTGTTAGGAGAAATAAGGACTGTTAGATCCAAAGGGTTTACAAACATACAATGAAGTATGCACTTTGTAGGAGATTTGGAATAAGACTGTTAAGTCCACCTTGTTAGAGGATTTGACTAATGCACCTATTAGGATGAACCAGTGATTGATCTATGATCTACAACTTTTATTTACTGAATGAGATTCATTGAATTACCATGATCACCTGACTATGATAGATAAGTCTTTGCTTTTCCTTATATTGCTTGTAGTCTTCCTTAGTTCTCACTCATCTACTTCTTACTTGTTCACATACTTGGTACCTTTAGATATGATACAATTTATTACATATATACTAATCCATTTAATTACCTTTTGGAGTTGTCTACAACACCAAATTCATCATAATTCACAAAGTTGTCCCACTTCTGTAACTTGGGTTCTAAAGACAACTTGGTGATGTTTTGACACTCGACAAACACTATCAACACTTAGTGGATTTTGACACTCGGTTGATGTTGAAGCTCGGTCCATACTAATCACTTCGAGTAATTGGAACTCGGTCAACACTGTATGACTCAGTAAACACTGAGAAACTTGGTAGATATTGAATCACTTGGTTGACACTACATGGCTCGGTCAGCACTGAATTCACCTTGATAACACTATGAGCTCAATAGACACTAATATACTTGGTTAACACCATAGAGCTCAATTAACACTAAGATCTTAATCACTTACACTGGAAAGCTTGGTAGACTTTGCTATGCTCGAGAAATACTATAAACTGTCTTAGATGCTCAGTAGCAACTGAAACACTTTGTTAACAATGCTAGAAGAATGATAAAGTCGGTAGCAACTGTAGAGCTTAGTAACAATGAAACCAACTGACTAAGTGTTGAGTCATTAATAAACAAATTGACCTTACTGTCAACATCTGTATCATACATGTTAAACATGAATAGTTCCTTTTGTTCAACATAAAATGTTCCCAAATCTTTCTCTTCTACCACAATCTTCCTATCCCTCATGATCATCTAGTAGTCAATTCCCATGCATAGCAAATGAGTCTTCATTTTCTCTTTCTAGCTATCCAGTTCTCTCCATCAAACTTCAAACTTTCTTTCCTAGGCATCATGGATCTCCTTAAGCTATTAAACTTCCTGATCAAGGACTTGATGCTCTGATTCCAATTGTTAGAAAGTAAAGTCCACCAACACAACTATTGGGGGGAGGTGAATTAGTTGTGTGCTTGATAAACTAAATTAACCTCATAAAATTTGATTCCAATAACCAATATATGCAACAACCATAAGATAAGAAACATGCATAGTAAAAATATTTTTTAACTAGGGAAACCATTGATCAAAGGGAAAACCCTAGTGGGAATGATGTCCACAAGATGATGTACCAATAAAAAAAAATCCTTGTGAAAGGATATGACCTGTTAGGAGTTGCAGTTAGTACATGTGAGTCCATGTTAGGAGACTTTGAATCCCTACTAGAAGATTCTAACCCTATTAGGAGTTGATAGAAAGTCAACTAATTCCACTATCCAAATTGCTTTAGAACCGTTGCACAAACAAATCTCTAGGATAACATATTCAAGGGTCAAATGACCAATACAAAACATTCTTTTCCAATATAGTTCCTTTGAAGTTTTGAACACAATCTCATCATCATCTCCTACTCTACTTTCATCAAATTCACATCTACCAACCACATCAATAATACAATATAATGTGATACTCTTACAACCAAGGAAATAAAATTTCCTTTATACCTTGTCATAATAACTAATTGAGTTCACCTTAGGGCTTTTTCAATATACAATGAATAATATAAGACCTCATTAAGATATTAAAATACACAATAGAGTATATTTACACATTCCAAAATAGTATAACCAAAAAGTTGGCTGACAGTGAATAAATCACATGTTATCCTTCAACAAACTTCACCTAGTGATCTCTAGAACCTACTACCTTGAATACATCATCACGAACATGTATTCAAGTATAATCTAAGCTAGCTCAATTGAATTCCATCCCGCTTAACAAATATAACTGATTTACTACTAAATAGTTTCCTTGTGTACTACTCTGTGACTAGACTTCGCATATCCAACTATAACTCACACAATCCTTTAAATAACTTTCAACACACATAGATATAGAATCTAGACATATCCATGAACATGAATATAAGCCCGCATAACATAATTCTTCACACTTTGACCTTGCTAAACAAATCCGCCTTTACAACTCTAAGTGTGATGATAAAAATATATACATGTTGACATCAATGACAAACTAAGTCATGAATGCAATGCATAAACAATCAATCCAAGTGCCAACCATTCAATCATCTCTCCCAAACATACTAACAATCTCCCCTTTTGAAATACCTTCAATATTCATGCTAATAATTATTTCAATATTATTTTTTGAGGGTTTCTCTACACTTTCAATGGCTATTTACTTTGAGTATAACTAAATGAGACACATCTTCCCATTCAAACCCCCCATTTTCTAGTTTTACATGTGGAAGTCATTGCATTTGTCATTTTTCTCACTATGTGTATGAGAACTGACAAAAGAGCACAACGATGTTGTAGGTTGCATTGTACATGGATTATATAGGAGCACCCCATGTATTAATTTTGGTCACTCTTGTTATTGGTAATGACCTTTGTGGGGTTTCTTATGATTGCATTCAGTGTGCTCCAAGCTTTACCTCCAGTTATGGTCTAGTATATTAAAGAGCTTTAATAAGGTCACTTCAAAATATTCTTTATGTTTGCAATTATATTGTCTCAAATAAGTATAATAATTTTTGCTTGTGCAATTTTTTTTTGGATTATACAACCATTAATTATATCTTAACAATAATTTAGCTATTGCTATTGCTATAGTTTTCTATTTCTAATTATATATAAGACATTTTTTACCTATCACTAGTCCATTTCAAGCCATATTAATTGAAATTAAATTCTCATGTGCTCCTTCCATCAACTTGCTACTTGCAAGTAGACACATTTTTATATACCTAAGGTCCTAGACCTCTTCACCCATATCTTCTAATGAGTATTTTATTATCCATTCATATTCACAAAGCATTTACCACAACATAAATATCCTCGTTCAAGCCTTACTAATATCTAATATGGATTGGGAGTATAATTGATGGTCACAATGCATTTGGCTCTGTTATTTTTAATTTTGATATTGTATCTGTACGAAGGTTGCACCTATCTAGCTTTTAACTCTTGAAAGCTATTGCTTTATGGACTTTTAATTTTTATTTTGTAAGTTTGTGTGTTCAATTTTCGGTATACACTGTTTGATTATGGTGTTGAGCTTGTGTCCTTATATTGATTCTATGTTTTATATTTCAAATATTTTTGTCGCTCCAACACAAGCTAGATTACACATTACTTGTGCACTCATTTTGATAATTCTACATTTTTTTTTATTGGCTTACTTATCTTTATTAGAATGAAAAAAGAAGGTCACCTTCAAGTGCTCTTGCAATAAGCCTGATTATGTGAAGTTACTTTTTTTACACCCATTTTTTCTTGAAGTTGATGAAAGATCAACCCCATAGCTCCTAAGAATCACCTACATGCAAACATTTGTCACAGAAAGAGAGAAGCAAAAAGCTATGGAGGCTGGAATTCTCAGATCCATAGATGAGACATTCTTGATGAGCAAAAAGATAAATTGTTATAATAAAAAGTGAATGAATAAATTACAAAGAGATCAATCCTTATAAATGAGATCAAAACCCCAACATGAATCTAACATAGGTTGCATGATAATAATTAATAAAAGGATTAATTATTATATGCCCAAAGTTTAGTTTAAGTGAACTAGAGATAATAAGTGGCTTAATAATTAAATCAATATGATTTAATTAATAAGAAAATGCTTTATTCCTCTAACATTTTTTTATGTACAACACTTTAAATGTTCCATTTCTTCAATGCGTGACAAGTACTGTCACTTATATGAATTATAACATATTACCTTCTAGAAGTTTAGACTAAATAGAGAAGATTTATAGTTTCAAATACTACATTTTTATGTATATTTCCATACATTATAATGGTACACTTTTTCAAGACCCAAAAAATATGAACACTATTAGATACTACTATATAACAACTTCTTTGTGGAATGATACATATTTGTAGACCTACTTGTTCAATTAAACTTTCAAATCAAACCCTATTAAGAGACCCTTCTAGTTCCATTTTTATTATTAGCTCTTCTCATAGGCAGGAATACTATTGCATCCATTAGATGCAACTAATAACTATAAAATATATTAGTTTAACCAATAAGATTCAAGTATTTTTTTTAAGGTTCTAAGTTTTTTATAAAGTTTTCACATTTTTATTATTTTTTGAAATGGATAAAAGCTATTTAACTAAAATCACATTGACTCTCACTAATAATAGTAGGGGAGAAAATTAATTTTTGAAACCAAAAAATAAAGAAAAATTTAAAGCTCTAACTTTTAGCATTAATTGTGCAATTAATATAATTAAACATATCATAAAAGATGATGTGACACTACATTTATTTTATCATTTCAAGAATTTCAATATTTAAATTCTTTATAAAGTTTGAACATTTTTATTTCTTTTTTTGAAAAATAAGAATAGTATTTAATTGAAATTTTATTGGGTCTTACTAAATAGTAATGGAGAAATTTAATTTTTAAAACTAAAAATCAATTAAAATTTAAAATTCTAACTTTTTGTATTAATTGTGCAATTAATATAATTATTATAAAAGATATGTCATGCCATACTTTACCTTACCATTAGTCAAATTAATAATAATACAATGCACTAACTCATAAAATTTTGATTCATTTTGTCCTTAAAGCATTATCTTTTAAAAGAATTAAAAGTAATAAAAACTAAATAATGCAACAAAGAATTTTACAATCTAAAAACTAAATAATATTACAAAGAATTATAAAATGGTAGTTATTGCACACACAATTATGTTTATTATTTATGTATTTAAAATTTAAAATATCTTATATCATTTTTGAGTGTCAAGTTGTTGATTAAATGTTTAATAGTGTAAAAGATGTCAATTGATTGTAGTTTTTTTTAGACAAAGAATTTTTTGATGTTAAATATTTGTAAAAAATGTATTTTTGCTCGGTAATTTTCAATTTCTCTAGTTTTTTAATCATATAATTCTTTCTTTTAGGATAAACAATTGGTTTTTGATTTCTTACAATGCAAACATGCTAAAAATAAAATAAAATTTATTGTATTACAAACTCGAAGACACAAAGAATAAGCAATTTAAATTGTGGATATCTTTTCTATATGTAGAATTTAGTTATAACATGTTTATGCTTTTGTTGGAGTTTTGGTTGGTATTGTTTAACAATGCACAAGATCTCAATGATCCATTTGTTCACAACACATTACAAGACATTTATGACAACTTTATAATTGCATTCAAACTAATATTGTAGAAATTTTATTTATTAGCTCAAGACTTCTCATGAAAAAATCAATAATGCAAAAAATGTGTCGCCTTGTAATGTATGCGTGATTTTTTTTAGTGAAATTGAACAACATTTCTTGAGGGCTTATGAAGACGCTTTCAAGTCTCAAAACTCTTGAAGTTAAAGAATTTCATTTTGTTCTAAAATTGTTATACACTTTTTGAGTTTTCCAATTTTACAGCTTCTTGTAACTTTTTTTGTAAAGGTATTGATGTTAAAATTCCAATGACACAAAGAAGTAATTTTGCACTTGGTAAGAGCTATAACTTATCTACTCGCATTCAACTACAAACAGTAATGCAAAATGTAATTCTTTATGTTTCTTCACTGTCTTTAGTTCTTAAATTTTATGTCCAATTACTATTAACTTTAATACGGTTTAAAGATGGTTCAACCTCTAAAAGATCAAAGGATATTAAGAATGTTGTTCTAATACATTTTGCATTCCTTCAAATTAAAAAGTTTATTCCCCTATCTCAACTTTTCCTTGCCACACTCTACAATACTATATCATAACACATATGACAGGAACTATGATGCTTTGCGTCTCTTGTTTATTATTTATTTGGTATTGTTTCACAAATCTATAAAAACCCACTTTAAATATGCAACTTAGAAGTGTCCTAAAACTTTTAGCTTTCTTATTATGTTTATTATTTATTTACTCTAGACTACCTTTAACTTTTCTAGCCTAGGTGGCAATAATATATTAGCCAAAACATATATATGATATCATGATTGATTGAATCATATTAATTAATTAACAAAAATTCGTCACTGTTTTAAAGCAACGAAGAAGACAGATCGAGAGAGAATAGGAAGGAGCTCAAATGGGCAATTATATTTTCCAAATAGTTAAGCATGGTGTTAATTGCCGGTAAATATCGAAAGAGAGAGAAACAAATATAAATTCTTATAGAATGATGGATGTCCATTATACGCCTTCATTCAGTAGGTGTTGTTTGTGGGAGAAGGGCATGGATGAACCCATGGAGGATGGATCAACAGCTCCTGCAGCAGGAGGGAACATTGAAACATCAGAGGTCCCGGAAGGCTTAAGGAGGAGGGTTTCCCTTAAGAGGAAAAACAGCGCGTCTTCGTCAACACCATCTAAGCGCCTCGCCAAAGACAGGTCTCCACTGCCACCCCTACACAATGGGGGTGTCAAAACTAGGCAATCACCCATTAAAATGGCTATTGCCCAACATAAGGCACCCATTATATCATACCCTGTTAAAAGTGATGAAACCCAGATGGTTACTCTAGCTGCTAAACCACTGATTGTTGGTGGAGATTCGAAGCAGGAGGATGAGAGAATGGATCAAGCAATTGCTGCTGTAGCTAGTATGGAGTTAAGTGAGGAGGTTCTTAAAGATGAGAACGCCCACATAGTGCCTACCCCTGCTGGTAAGCTTTGTTTCTTTGTTTTAGCCATTTTAGGGTAGACTTTGTAAAGATACGGCTCCTCAAGGGGCATAGCTGGTTTGTTGAATTGTAGGATGGGATTGTAGAAAATAGGGTTTGTGTGCAAATTAGTGGTATAGACTTGCCAATTGTAGGTCACAAGTTCTAGTCCCATAGAACTCAAGGATATCCTCTTATGGGTTTCAGGAAGAGGAAACGTCTACGTAGTCGCTACCTCTTTTACAGAGACCCATAAGCCACATTTGCACCAACACAAACATGTAGAATCTGCACAATGATTATATCCATGTCCACATAGTAATAGCCATTCAAGATAAAGACATACGCAAGTGGACGGCCCTACTTCATAACCAGACCACCACATACAAATAGCTGTGCAGAATGGTCGTATGCATTCTGCCGATGTCTTTGTACTAAGAGCAGCTATTTCACATGCATTTACGCACATCTCAGTATACTTATTGAACCCTATGTTCAAACAGCTTGCACAAAGGGCAGCTATTTCACTGGCATATATACACACAGCTCTGCATCTTGATCACAACCTACTCTTACTTTGGAAAGCAAACAGCATTTTGTGCAGTGAGTGTATTCACACACTCACATAGTAATATACTTTTCACAATTTATCCACAGACATAACTTTTCGCTACATTGATCACACTATATATGTACAGCCGCACATTCGGAGGTTCTGCATAGTGGCAATCCCCACACCCAAATAGTCAAGGGAAATTGAAGGACCTGTACTTGATGCATGTCAAATAGTGCAAAGGACAACTTAGCATAGAGTGCGCCTACCATTGGATTATCCTGTAATTGCCAGTTAATCACAGAGTCGTAGAATATGTATATGATTGCCCATCTAACAGTGCAGAGCTTTGCATATCGACCACATCCAATCTAAGTGCAAACATTTCTGTAGAGTTCTCCATGCACATGGAAAGCTCTGTTTTCAAACACAGACACACACAAAGAACTTTGTATTTTGACTACAAAATTTTGCATCGACAATCACTGCACAATACATTTGTCTTGCACTCACCAACATTGAGGACTTCTCAAACCCAAATTCCTTCATACTGACCCCATGGTCGCTTGTATTAGTATAGGGAAAGCCTTCTTCCAACCTACACATAAATCCACATACACATAGAGCTTGACACGATGATATGATCTTGGAGATATTCTTAGTTCTTGGGCTGTTATACTGTTAAATTTTGAGTGTTTTTGATGAGCAATTCGCAAATCCATCTTATTGAAACAAATTTTTCATAAAATAGACCCAGCTTTCAAATGCGACTGTGATTGGTCTCACCTCTAAATTGCTTATGCCCGCCTATCTGGTCTCATATATTTTTAAGTGCATGCACCTGACAATTGTGACCCTGGACATTGAAGACCTTGTCACTTGCAGTAATTTCTCTAGTCCAATGGTAAATGGATTCTAGTGTTAGCCTATTATGATAATTTTATATATTTGACATATTTAAGAGCTAAAAATGGATTCTGGTGTTAGCCTATTAGGATAATTTAATATATTTGACATATTTAAGAGCTAAAAATGGATTCTAGTGCTAGCCTGTTAGGACAATTTAATATATTTGACATATTTAAGAGCTCATGATTTTTAATGCTGTGTTGAATGTACCTGGATGTACAAAATTCATTTTAGTTGTTTGAAGGAGCTTAAATTATTGTACTTTTTTATTGCAGGTTGGTTTTCCTGGACAAGGATACATACCTTGGAGAAGCGAGTATTAGCTTCGTTTTTTAATGGGAAGTCTAAAACCCGGAACCCTGATATGTATTTAGAAATACGGAATTCTATCATGAAACGATACCACAAGAATCCACATAAGCAAATTGTTCTGACAGATTTGTCCGATATAGTTTCAGAAGACACCGATGCAGTTCGTGAGATCATGGTCTTTTTGGACCACTGGGGCTTGATAAATTTTCGGCCTTTTCCAAGCTGCAAACAAGATGGTCCTATTGCTAAGGAAGATTTAGATTCTTCTACAGAGAAGACTAAAGATGAAATTGACAAAACTGCATTGGCAGCTTCAGTACTAGAAAAAATGTATTGTTTTGAAAAGGTCAGTTCCAGGTCTCGGAAGAAGACTTCTGCAGCTACCCCATCTGTTTCAATGCCAACCCCTGTTCTTACTGAAGCTGCAATTCCAGATGTTTTGGTTGGACCTCAAGGACCTGCAGTTGAATATCATTGCAATTCTTGTCAAGCTGATTGCTCCACAAAACGTTACCACTGCCAGAAGCAGGTGTGTTGGTGAACATTCTTTAACTGTATTTTTTTTTTGAGAACTTTTTACGTACACCATGTCCTACGCTTTATGCATGCTCTCACAAAATGTACAAGATGCTGCTTTATCTTGTTTCTTCTCTTTAAAGGGGCAAAATGCCTTCCAACTTTAGGGGCTGTCTATCTTCTTGAGTTGTAAACTGCTGATCATGATACATGAAGAAAGCTTTAGAGTTTAAACTTAACTCACAACAGTAATAGAATCTTTGAGAAATGGAATTATAAATTGAACATTGCACACGAGTCAATCTATCTAAACTGGATTCTCCAGATAACACCAAGATACTCCTAACCTCTTGTGGATACAGTAGCACAAGCTTGAAGTATTAAGACATAAGAGAGAATGGGCAATCTTTGCCAATATATAAACTATATATAACTGCATGAACTTTGAGTATGACTTGGAGCTTCCCACAGACCAAATATAATCTCTTCATAATCATGTAGTGATCTGTGAAATCTTACAACCACATTCATCAAGGATATTAAATGCTATCCTTTTTAAAGGCACACTACCCATTTGAGGATATATAGCTATTTCCTAAAGGTTAGGAACCAAAGAGGCTTTAAAGTTCAAATCCCAACTCTATCTAGCCCAGAAATGAAACTTTTCACTCTAACAGATACTTTCAATCAAATATCCTCCTTTCAAATTAAATATGTAAACATAATAATAGGATGTGTACATTCTTGGTGGCCCTAATAGGCTAAGACAAAAGGCTGGGGATTATATTGTGGGTTTAACACTATATACACAAGATTTGTTGTGCATATGAAACACTGTATATGCTTTTCCACATGGTTAGTGTGAATCTGGATTGTTCTGTAGAGCACAAATGACGTGGTGGATAAACATGGGTCCTTTTTTATATTTTGGAGTAAGAGATGGTAGAGTTGTTATCTTTCTGTCATTTTGGGATTTTTTAGCATTTCAGGTCATCTACTTCATAACACTTCTCAAGTTTACTGAATGATAAAAATGATTATGGCTACTATCATAACTTAAGTGCTTGATAATATGCAAATTTGTATTAACCATTTGTTGTTATGCCAGGCAGATTTTGATTTATGTTCAGAGTGCTTCAGTGCTGAGAAGTTTGGAGCAGGTATGGCATCAACAGATTTTATACTTATGGAACCTATGAATGAGAGAACAGGTGTTAGTGGTGGCAGTTGGACAGACCAAGAGACTTTGCTTCTTCTTGAAGCTCTAGAACTTTATGGTGACAACTGGAATGAAATTGCTGAACATGTGGCTACAAAATCCAAAGCTCAGTGTATTTTACATTTTATAAAGCTTCCAATAGAAGATCCTTTTTTGGAGGATAAAGACATGCCTGACACAATCATCCAGGGCAGCCTAGAAACAGTGTCAGGAAACAAAGAGTTAATAATTGCCTCTTCTCAGAGCAATTCAGAAAGCCCCATTGCTAAAAGCTCTAGTAGTGATGAGCTACCTGGGGTTTCTAAAAGTGACGATGCTAAGTCAAAACAGGTAGATGAAGGTCAACCTTCTGAAAAGATAGTTGAAAATGATGCGGTTAAAGCAGTCATAGCTGCTTTCCAGGCTGTTGGTGCGTTATCGGGTTCTGAGGAGTCACTGTCATTTGCAGAAGCTGGAAACCCTGTTATGGCATTGGTAAGATGAATAATTTTTTTCCACAGAGATTTCTTTTGCTCACCCTGGATATACAATTGCCGATTATGTATTGCCAAATCCATCCTTCTGACCATTTTCTGGTTGTTCCTGGATGTTAGGGCATTTTTTTGCATTCATATTTTACTAAATGAAGAGAAGCTCATCTACTGTCTTGTTTGTAGGTGGCATTTCTTGCTGCCATGGTGGGACGAGAATTAGCTGCAGCTTCAGCTCAGAGTGCATTGAAGGCAATGCAAGATAATACACCTGCCATGCAGCTTGCTGCAAAGCATTGTTTTAGGCTGGGAGATCCTTTAGTTGATAGCAGGGATGAGAACACAGATTCAAGGTAGGTAATGTGTTGACAGACACTAACAAGTTTGATAATAAGTGCTGTATGCTTTGTGATAACTCGATATCCATGGATGTAAGGTGAAGGAGTTGAAATGATAGCAGAGTTCTTGACGACGTTGACAGGCCGGACGCACAGGAACTGGAAAATGAACTTGTCTCTATGGAGCATGACAAAAGCCCAGATGAGGACCCCCCTAAGAAAGTAGATGAATCTAGTATGTCTGATGCTTTAAAAGAAACAGAAACTTTGGAGGCATCAGCTTCCGTTCAAGAGTCCCAAGTTGGAACTGGAAGTCCAAATTCAACAATGACAAATGGGGAAAATCAAAATACAGGTTATAATCTCTCATCTGTACTAATACATGTACTATATATGTGCAGACTTAACTTCACCTATATATAATGGCTATCCTAATAATTGACATCGATTTTGTTTTTCTCATGGCATCACTTGTATTACAGGAAAAGCTAATCCTGAACAACCATGCAGTGCAAGTGGAGAAAAGACTGATATTAGTCAGTTAACTTTAATCACTTGTATTACAGGAAAAGCTGATCCCGAACAAGCATGCAGTGCAAGTGGAGAAAAGACTGGTATTAGTCAATTAACTTTAATAGCTTACCAATACAACATATGTGATGCAGGGCATGAATTTCTGTTATTTGCTGACAGTGAATGGTATATTTATATGACATTTTTACAGGTAAAGCTGATCATGAACAAATTTGTAGCCCAAATGAGAAGAAATGTCCCGAGGATTCAATGGAGGTTGAAGATTCTCATACTATGGGCACAGAGAAAAGTGCTAATGAGAAGGAATGTCCTGAAAATTTAGTTGTTCTGGAAGATTCTCACTGTTTAGACAATCCAAAGTCTAAAACTGAGGAAAAATGTGTTGAAGATTCAGCAGATGTGGAAGATGCCAATCGTGTAGAAAAGATGAAGCATGCTGCTATTACTGTGCTTTCTGGAGCTGCAGTGAAGGCCAAACTTCTTGCAGACCAGGAGGAGGAGCATATACAACAGCTTGTGACTGAAGTCATCAATAATGAGGTATTGACTCTGATTATTGATTTATATATCTTGTTTTTGGAAGTATTTGTTATATTCATAGTTCCAATTTTCTGCAGTTGAAAAAATTGGATATCAAACTGAGACACTTCCGGGAGCTTGAGAGTGCACTTGTTAAGGCACGACAGCAAATTGAAAGTGAAAAACAAAGGTTACTCATGGAACAAGCAAATCTTGTGGCTGCCCGTTATGGCTTTGCTGGAGCACAACCAAGATCCAGTTCACTGCCTTCAGCAATCAGCAATCCATCTACAGTTGCATTGGGCCGATTTCCCTTGGGAGGTGGTTTGAGGTCTATAACTAATACCAATGCTGGGACAGCAAGACCACCTGTATTTACTTTGCCCCAAATTAGAAATCTCACTCCTCCAGCATTTCCGTCAATTAGTGCACCTGCAACAAGTTCTACTGCTGGAGCTACCTGTCAAACTTCAGATCCTCAAGAGGCCATGCCACCACAGGGTACAAGTTTACATTCTGGCTTCCAATAATGACAGTCTTAATCATGTGTATTGCCTGCCTGAGAGAATATTTTCTGAAGGAAATTTCACGATGAGTAAGTCCCTGCTGTGACTAAACTAGTTTTTGTAGAGCTCAGTTCACTCTGTGTAAAAAATGTTATATAATTTATCTTTTTATTCTGATACCTTCTATGTCATGCCTGAATGTAAGTTGATTTGTTTTATTGGCAGGCAATGATGTGGCATGATCGAATTATATTTGAAGTACAATCTGTACTGAATATAATTCTGCTCTACACACGAATGAATTTCAAGTAATTATTGAGCCTCACTGCTTTTCCAATACTATATTGCCTGGATCTTGTAATTCAACTCAATTTCTCATGAATAACGGCTATCCATTGCTGGGGATTTACCAGCTGATTAACGCATTAGATATAGTAATTCTCTTGATTGAAATGTATGCATTCCAAGGATACATGTACTGAGACGCATGAAAGGAATAGGTGAGGTTTTTCAATTTTCCAGCATTATGGAATTAAAAGTGTTGACCATTTATTCTTAGGACCAAGTTCCAGGGAGCAATGTGTAAAAACTGAATCCTTTGATTATGGTATAGATATTCAAGAGGGAGATCGACTGCAATGACGTGTACCATTATTTAAAATTTTGTAGACAACAACAGCTGCTGTAGGCATTGAGCTTGTAGCAAGAATTATTGATGATTACCTTTTGTAGGTTCATCGGCTTAATTTCTTTGGCCTTCTTTTGGATATGCACATCTGCAATGACTCTTTGCACCCGGAAGTAGTACGACTTGAATTATACTAACCTGCATTCTCAGAGGGCTGCAGGGGGGCTTGTTTTCCTTTTTGTCAGGTGCTTCTGGTGATAGATTTTGGACCTAAAGGGCATGCCTAGCTGAAATGCTAATGAAATCGGAAGTAATTTTATGGATTAGATATTGGCATGCATTGCCACTAAGCATAAGGTTTGTGTTTTTCTTGTTATAAGTGCATTCCTGTTGTCATCAGAAAGAATACACATTTAATAATGCTTTCCTAAAAATATCATGTTCAAGACTGTTGCAAATACTCAACTCCCCTGTTCATTGCAGATGGGACAGAAGCTGAAATTGCATGTTCATGAGTAACTCCTCCAGCTGTCACAGTTTCAGCTTTGTTGGCAATATTTAACTTCATGCATTAAACTTATTGGTCGAGTTTACCATGTTCAATGTACAAAGCAAGTCTTGTAATGATGTTGACTATTTTAGATGATCTCGTGTTATTTTTGTTAGCTGCTGATTCCCTTCTCTTGCATTTGCTTCCTCACTGTTACTGGTGGTGATGTACATTGCAAACATCAACCTCCATGCTCTTTTTGGAATAAAAGCTCAGTGGCATTATAAGCAATGTTTCTGAGTTTTCAGCATGTGGAGACATGGGGAGAAGGTTTCAGATATGGCAAAACATTTCCCAAGTTTCGGGGACAATAGGGAACGGTTATTGAAAAAATCTCATCATTGGCAATGATACTTCTCCCTCATTTGTTTTTTAGCAATTTTTTTCTTTGAAAAGTTAATGTCACATTTTTACAAACCAAATGGTGAACATCCCTTCCAAGCCCCTAGTCCCCGGGACATCAAATCAAATGGAGAACATCCCTTCACATTTTTACAAACCAAATGGTGAAAATCCCTTCCAAGCCCCTAGTCCCCGGGACATCAAACCAAATGGAGAACATCCCTTCCAAGTTCCTAGTCCCCAAGACATCAAACCAAATGGAGAACATCCCTTCCAAGTCCCCAAGACCTTGGGACATCAAGGGCATTGGTGACATGACATGGACAAATTGGGATGTCTTCCTTTGGAACTTTCATTAATCTTAGTACGAATCTTGGTTATTTTGATGCTGATTTTTTTAAAACATTATTGAATTGTATCACAGACCATTAGGGGAAGTTTGCCAATAGCCATTATATCCAATTTGCTTAGAGCATAAACTATACATTGGATTTTGATGGTGTTTTTTCGTTGTCTTTGAATGTGAGTCAAGTAGTAAAAATCTATTTTACGACTTCTAGATATTAATGATGCTCCTTGTAGAATTTGTTAAATTTCCAAAGGGTCAAAATGTGGTCGTTCCATAGTGTCAACCGATGCCTGTTTGAAGATGCCCCAATAATCGTACACTCAAAAATTTCTTATGGACAAATGTCTGTTTAGTGCTGCACAAATGTTTGAGTAGTGGTGCACAAATAGGTCAATCATGAATGGATAATGTTAAAAACTGAGTGGCTATTGGTACATGAAACCTATTACTGGGATTTTAGTTATCATTTTTTGGCACCTTTAAAATTAGTAATTGGAAGGTTGGGTGCGCAAAAAGTACACAACTGTAGAACACACTTGACTACTAGTATTCTTCCCATATTATCTAGGGGTAATGACTCTTACAAAACATTGAACAAGGCTTAAGTAATATGTCCTATTTCTAAGCTCCAATAGTTAGTTGATAGAGATCTGAAAGTTGTTTTATCCTTGTGGGATGAGCCTATATTATGACATTCACACAGTTTTTAACATCGTTTATGATAACACTCCCAAAGTCCACAAAGCATATTTGAAAGTTTGTTCTTTCCATCTAGTTGAAGATCTAAAAAACCTAGGTGCATCTTTTTATTATTTTTGAATGAAAAAAGATTTTTAATGACATCTATGAGATAATCAGTTCAAGGGTCCACTAATTACATAATACTTTTCACACTATGAATCTTAACAATCAAACTAGCACTCTACTTGATTTTTTCCTCCTTCAATAAATTGTGCATGTTGCATGCCTTTAGAATGACCTTGTGCTATGCTTGAATGTCTTCATGTGTTGTGCACTCAATGAGAGTACCATTTAGTCTCAATTGCACCTTTTTCACAAATCCTACAAATCCTCTCCCACTCCTCTTTGTGCCTTTTTCCATCTACATGTCTCACATTGAAGATGATGTGAGAACTATCCTTAGCTGATCCACTAACACCTTTAATAGTTGACCCTAGGTAAGTTTTTTCCCTATGTACTCAGGATGGGTTAAGCACATAAGATACCATACTATGCTTGAATGTCTTCATATGTTATGCACTCAATGAGAGTACCATTTAGTCTCAATCGCACCTTTTTGCAAATCTTGTAAATCCTCTCCTACTCCTCTTTGGGTCTTTTCCATCTACATGTCTCACATTGGAGATGATGTGAGCCTGTTCTTGGTTGACCCTAGGTAAGCTTTTTTCCCATGTACTCAAGATGGGTTGAACACTTAAGATATAATGTCTTTTTCCAATCAATGTTATTAGACCACATGATAGCCTGAAATTTCCCATGACAAACTTCTTTAATTCCACATTTGTATTATGAGAATCTTGTAGCTTGATGCTCCACACACTTAAAACACTTTATGTTTTATTTCATCCAAGACAAACTCTCTTTCATCACAATTTTGGGCCATCTTTGTTTATCCATGTTTTTAGGTTTCTTTAAATAGCTTATTAATCAAGTTATTGTTGTCGCTTCCAACATGAAACTATTGACTTTTCAAATATAATTTAACGAGGCCTTGACTTTGACATTAGTGTTGATTAAGTGCTTTTGTATCATCTCTAAATATCTCCACCCACACTTTGTCATGCTGCCTCCCAAACCTCACAATTGTAAAGTACAATTGGCATGACCAACAAACCAAAATGATTCCTTGTTATCTAGTCTGAAAGCTTGACATTTCTACATCTATTTTGAAGCAGATAAGATGATTAACATCCTCCTTGCATCCTCTTTGCTCTACCAGTCTCCCAGTTGAGCCTCGAACGGAAGTTAATTATCAAATATTTGTATTCTTTCACAATATCAAACGAGCTGGTTTTTAAAGGAAAGTATGTTTCTCCTTTCTTTTCAAAGAAAAGTCACGATTTCGTCATAATAATGCTCACCTCCATCTCCACTTTTGGACAAAAGCATTCCAAAGACTCTAAACGATCTCTTGATCCTTGAGTTGTTTTTGATATCAAGATCGGACTGTTGACGTATAAAAGAAGCTTAACCATTACCCAACCAATTGGATCCCCTCACCATCAATTTTGTCTAACCAAGAGTCAAGTTTATAAACATATAAACTAAACAAAGTGGAGGATAACAAACACCCTTGCTTGACATTAGTGTCACTACTAAAAAACTCAAGACATTCCTTCCCTAGTTTTGATTTTTTCTCTAATTTACTCATGAAGTCTATGAATTGCTGCTCTATACACATGTAGAATGCCTAATTCTCCTATTTTGTTTCATAGGTTGTCTCTAGGTACTGTATCAAATGCATGAGAGTGACACAATGATCAATGGTAAAATGTCTAGTTTGAAACTCACTAGCACTTTTGCTCTATTTCCTTCCTGTTTTGCTCAACTGCTGGTACCACATTCCAATATGCTCCCAAAAAGTTTGTCAAAATGAGGGTTAACCATAATAGTGTGCTAGATGAATTATTAATTTTCCCACTCAACAAATAGAGGGATAACCATGGTAGTAGTTCAACCAATCGAAAAACCATTATGAATGACCTTGTTAAAGACACTTTTTAAGTAGGAGCAAGGAGATCAACTCCCTACATTAGAAATTTAGCTTGAAACCCATCAATTTCACTTGCCTTACAATTTGCTAATTCTTTATTCCTCCACTGAGAAAAGATCCAATGAAGTGCTTATAATGGAGAGGAGCTCTTCTCATGAATCTACTCATAAAGTAACTTTAGACATTCTAACCATTGAATGTCTGTAATATATTTTTTTTCGCTTTTCCTTTGTAGCAATTCTTTCCAAAAATCTTTGGGATCGGGATTGCTCATAGATATTAACTTCCTCCATATTACATACATCTTGTTTTCTATGCTCAATTCTTTCCTTTTTATGGATCTCTTGGCCATCTTGCACTCTTCATCACACTATAGATCAGCTAGAAAAGTATTTGTAGCCCTCTTTTTGCTGGGAGATTTTTTACATGCAATGAATGTCTTGTGTATAATAGGAATCCACAGGGTGATTTGCACATGCTCAAAATCATTATTGACCCTTTCAGCAGTTTTGTTATTGCATATCTCAAGAAATTGTTGTTTATGAGTATTCTTGCATTGTTAACATCCGCCTTTTCCCTATGGAGGTTATGTTCATTATGTAGATTACTTGGAACTGTGTCCAATCTAATATACAAAGACGTGATTTGATTTAATCTCTATAGGAGCTTCTCCAATATCAAGCTCTATTACACCATTATTGCATTAAAGGATTTATGAAACATCATCAACAATTTCCCATATGTTTACTAAGAATGATAGTGGTTGAGATAGCTTACGAGCTTCGTAATGGTGTCACTGTTTACTAAAAAAGATGATGTTTTGCCCCTTTACTGAAGTGCTATGGAGTTTGACTATTACCTTACTTGTCAAATGAAAATTTTATGACAGTTTGATCATTTCAATGCCTTTCATCTAATGGTTTGAGAAAGATATGAGTTGTTCATTTATAGTTATTCATAATGATTGCCAACTTTTTAAAAATATATAAGGAATATCAACAAGTTTTTTAGATAAACTATTGTTCAATTTAGAACAACATGCAACAGATCATGATCTTGATTGTGAAACTTAAGGAGTTTAGAGAGGAGCAATTTATTAATATTGCCACTCCATAGTATAAGCACAATGGTCAAAATTTCAAGGAGAAAGGTCAACATGTTGAGAAAGGTTTGATTTTGTGCAATAAAGGGAATAGAAAGGAAAAAATAATTTGAAGATGAGAAGAAAGGAGCTACTCGACGTGGCAAACCTCCATAAGGATTGGATGTTGTTGAGAGTCTTTAGGAATTGTGGTGGGGTTCTTGCTGTCTTTCTTTTTGTTCTTACATATTGTTTCATTTGTTGTTGGTTGGTTGCTAGTTTGCAATGTTTAATCTATTGATTGTGTTTAGTAAGTAGGGTTGCAAACCCTTTAAAATTTTGTTTCATCCTTGACTGAAAAACAAATACCATTTTAGCTTTTACTTTTTGTTTGACAAGGATGTTGTGTGTGATATAATACTTCATACTATATAACTAGAAGTTATTGAAGAGTTTGAAATAAGAAATGAAAGGCAAGTGGATGAAAGAGACATTGCAAAAGATTTGGAATCCTTTCCTCTTGGAAAAGTTCAATGGAGGTGTTTTGAAGCTAAATAGCCCTAGTGGGGACATTAGAAAGCATCTAATAAACAATCTTAATCAAAGAGAATAATTGAATGCTACTTATTACTCTATCAACAATATAATCATATGAAGGAAAATTGTAGTTAGATAAAACTTGTTACCAAAATTATCATGCCCATTAGAGTTTGTGTACCCAATCATAAGAACCTATTCTAGTTGCATAGAAAATCTTGTGTTTGAGTGCCTTATATGTAATGTAGAACACAATGTGATGTAGAACGAAAAATCAAGAACTCTTAAGATAGATTTTTGAGCTTTGTAATCACAAAACAACTAATAATTACTCACAAAATTTATGTTGGAAAGTTTGTACATAAGACGCTATTTTGAAAAATGAGTTTGAATTTAAAATAAGACTCATTTCTTCTAAAAATGCATAAGCAAAGATTCACTATTTACAAGAAAACGCTCCCAAAAAATTATAAAACATGTTAATATCTCTATGCAATGGAAACATCTAAACAACAAACTAAACTATGCGTCTTACGAACGGGATACTTAGTTTTCATTTTTCTTAATTGTCTTTACATAACATGCATTTTAGCTGCTTGTTTGTCGTAAGTCTATGTAATCCCCTTTTAGGCATTGGGAATGCCAAGAAAAGACTACCACTCTAACAACTCAATTGCTTTCTCCATGTCTCTTACTTTATGCTTCCCTTTTGATTCACATGTTGAAAATGAATAACCCAAAGCACAAAATAAGGGTGTAGAATCATCTAAGAACACTTGCAACAATTTGGAAATGTAACTCCTTAAATTCAATTTTGTACTTCATGAGATTCTAATAACCCCTTTTTAATCTCCTAAATTTGGTGCCTAGAAAGATGTATAACTATTTGTGGGGGAAGACTTTCAGGGTTTTATTAATGAGAAATTCCACTCACAAAAAAAATTGAGTGTTGGATTTTAAGATTTCAACTATTTGATATGCATATTAATGATGCACAATACAAGTAAGCAATAATATTGTTTGAGAACCACATAAATTTAATAACATTAGTTAGCGCAACTCCTTATCTTACCTCATGATTTGATATTAGAAACATTACATTCCTTAAACAAATTAAATTGTCTGATGAGTGAAGAAGTTAAACAACCATAGATTTCCCACAACAAACAAAATCAAAGTAAAGAAAATAAAATAAAAAATAAATAAATTTTGTTTTGGGCGATTTTAGATTACCTCACACCCTTGGACGCTCTTGCATTAAACATTCAAAGTAAGAAAGTTTAGTGAGTTTGGGTTTACAAAATGGAGTCAAGTGATAATAACACTTATCTAAATTATGAAAAATATCAATCACAAATGTTGGATTTCGAGCTTTCAACAACTATTTAATGCACATATTTATGATGGACTTTACAAAAAAGGAATAACATACTTTGAGTCACAAAACAATATCATTGTATACTCCCAATTGCTTGTTTTGCCTCTTGAATAAGCATTAAAAATATTACTTTCCCTAACTAGATTGAACTTTGGAAATAAATTGCCCTAGAGTATTAGAGAGTTTAAGAATTATAGATTTGCTCACAATAAACAAAATGAAACAAAACTCTTAGCTCCCACTCATGGCTCCCGTTCGAAATTCTGGATCTCCTGCTCATGGCGCTCCTGCTGCTTCAGCGCTCGGTAACACGGAGGTCTCTGCTCCCGCCGGTCGTTCGGGTGGAGGAGTTGATTTTTGTGGGCGGTCTACAGATGGGGTTAGGGCTTCGTTTGCACTTCGCTTAGCTTCTTCTGCAGGTGGGGATAGGGCTTCTGCCCTTCGTTCAGTTCCGAGGTCTCTTGCTCCTCGTTTAGGGTTTCTTGGTTTGGGGGGAAGGACTTTCGCAGATGTGGCTGCCTTTGAAGTCGGTTTACATGGAGCTCTCCCTCATGCTGTTTCATTTGAGCCCTCTCATGTGACACTTGTAAGTGCTTTAAAGCCTATTAAGGTTTCTCTTGACCCAGAATCAGTTGAAGATATTTTCCATACTGCAGAAGAGCTTTCTTCTTTTGCTGCCATTTTTCGCTTCTGGGGTTATTGGCCCTCTCTTGCTGATCTACATGAATGGATCTCCAAGAATTGGGTGCCACTTATAGACAAAAATGTCCACATCTTTCCGTGTGCGAAAGGCTTCTTTATAGCTAAGTTTGAAAGTACTAATGACAGGAAGATTATTGTGTCATAATAATTTTTCTTGGCAGGGCAGATTTCCACTTATGGCCAAATCGTGGCATATGGATTTCGATCCACTTTCGGAGTCCTTTAATAAGTTCCCTATCTGGGTCCGGCTTCCAAATCTCCCGATACATCTTTGGCATGATTCTGTTTTTGAAACTATTGAGAATGCTATTGGTGACTTCTTATATGTGGATTCTGACACATCCGATATTTTCCACTTGACCTATGCGTGTTTTCTTGTTGAGTTGGATGTTTCTAAGGGCCTCCCTGAGGCGATTTGCTTGGATTCCCCGAGGGGTTCTTGGACACAAATGCTGGATTTTGAAGGTATCCCCTTTTGTTGCAGGAATTGCCACTTGACTGGTCATATTGCTGCTAGGTGTGTTGTTGGGAAGTCTAAATCAAGGCGACCACCTTCTTGGTGGTCAGGGGTCTCTTCTGAGCACTGTACGGTGAAACAATCCTTGGATACTTCTGTGGATTCTGTGGCTGAGGTCTCTCCTGGCGTTCATTTGGAGTCGGTGGTAGAGGAGGTGGTCTCTACCCTTGTTTCGGATGCTCTTCCTAAGAGCTAGTTGTCGTCTAATTCTCATAGGGAGATTGGTGCGGCTTCAGCACCCCTCGGGTTCCATTGTTCTATTTTCTCTGAGGCTTGGGTTGCTAAGGTTGTGAAGATTGAGGATGGGTGGATAGCGGTTAAGAGTAAGAGATCTAAGCCTTTTGCTCCCCCTTTAGATATGAACCTTCGGTCCCGTAAGGGAAACTTCAAATCAAAAGGAAAATCTTAAGTTCCCCTATTTTGACTGGTTTTTTTGTGGTGGTAAGCGGGTTGTGGCACTGGCTCGCTGGTTACTGGTCTGGGAGGTTTTTCTGGTTGCTTTGCTTTCCAATCTGTTTACTTTCCAGGTTCTGGTGTATTTTCTGGTTGCTTTTTCTGGACACATCTGTTGGTTTCAGGTCCTAGTAAAACCTGGTTTAGATGTTCAGCTAGTTTCAGGTCCTTTTAAAACCTAGTAGGGCTTCATGGTATCTCTTTCTTTTTGATGTAAAGGGTTTCAGGGCCCCTTCAAAACCTATTTTTACCTTAATCTAAAACAAAATGAAACAAAACCTACAAACGGAAATTAATTGAAATTATCATATGGGTGATGCAAGATTACCGTACAACCCTAGATGCTCTTGTATCCAACACTCAAATTGTTTTTTGAGCCTGAGCTTAAAAATTGGAGTTTAGTGATAACACCATCTTCTAGATTGTATACAACATCCAACAAACTTCATTTTGGTATCTAAATAATTTTTTCATCTTCTCTTACAACAAGTGATTTGTCTAATATCTCGCCTCCACTAAAATACATTTAATTTCTTATAACATCTGCACACACACTATCATTACAAGTATAAATAGTCTTCATTTTTTTCTCCTTAGTCATTTCTCCCCCACATATTTCTTTCTATTAATAATCAAAGTTACCATTGTCTTCATGTGGTCTCTAATTGTTGCACCTTTCTATATCTTCTTCATACACCACCATTTTATTTGAAGAAAACTTACCCTTAATATCATCTTTAGAAACATCTCTCACACTCAGTTACAATGGTGAAAATTTTCAAAATGTAGACTACTCATGTTTCACTCTCTCCAATGACTACTAAGATGAGGCCAATTGGGGAGGCTCTACTAATGTAAGTTTATGTGAGGACTTATTTGGTTTGCAACAAGATGCTTCAATTACAACTGCTACTATTTCTAGCCTTTTCTCTGGGGGTGTGTTGGGTGCTAATCCACTTATGCGTGATTAAAGGGTTTTTGTTCTTGGTCTTGATGGTGGAAGGGTTTATGTTGGAGCGATGCTCACTAGGCACTCTTCTTGGAAACCTAGTACCTGATCTTCTAAGATCATGAATGAACATGTTCACCAAAGTCTCCACCTATTGCTGCAATTGGATGGAGCCTTGCTCATGTAACCAAATCAATTCTCCCCTCCTTCAAAGGAGAAATATTGATCCCTTGCCTAAGCCAAGACATCTTGGTTTAGATGTGGTGGAAAACATGGATTTCGACCAATGTTGTGGGTCATTTTGTAGATTCGCTAGTTTTAGACCACCTCTTCCATACCTTTGTCATTGGGTAATGGATTCATAAAATTCCCTAGTTCTTGGCAATACTAAGTGGCTCCCTTACACAAAGGGATTTTTAATTACTCATTTTACTTTTTTTGAAGAACGAGATTGGGTGCTTAGCAAGCTGTGGGTTTTAGGGATCCACTCTCTCACAGCCAAACCCTAGACAATTTCCTTTACTCCTGTTAGTAAACCACTTAGTGTGCATCCAATGCGAGTTTGACTTCCCTATCTTCCCCTTTAGTTTTGGGAGAACTCTTATTTTGAGGTCATTGATAACTCAATTGTTCATTTCATAAAGGTGGATGAGATTATGATGACTATGAGTCTCTCTATCTTTGCACAAATTTTGGTGGACATCAATATCTCCACATCTCGTTGTTGAGATGTGGCTTTCATGGTGGGGGTTATATTATGGACTCAAGTGCTGGATTATGAGGGTATCCCTTTACATTGTTATAAATGCTTCTCTATCAATTGCTTAACATTTGATTGTTCTCTTTTGTAATGTAAAGATGCTACCACTTGGTGGAAAGGATCTTGCAAGGAACATTTGACTATCTCAAATTCTAATTCTTCCTTTGGTGAAGATTCAGAGGTTAACAATGTGGATGAAGCTCTTGCTACAAATTTGGGTGATGTTGCAAATATAGGTGACACTCCTACTGTAAATTAGACCATTCATGAGAATACCACTCTTGTTCCTACTGGTGTCGCCTCCTTTGGACATGACTACTCTTCTTTGCACGTTGGTCCTACTTTTGCTCAAATCTCTAGTTGAGAATGTATAACTTTCTCAACACTCCAACCCTTTTGCTTCTAGTTGTTGAAAAAGAGTTTCATTAGCTTCTGCCCCTTGAGGTGGGTACTTAAGGATAGAGTTGTTTGGATAGTTGTCTAACGATGCATGAAAAATTGTTCTTTAAACTGACCTTTTTTTTTCTACAATTGGTTAGTGAGTTTCTCTCCCACTCCCAAGGAGGGCTACTAGCCTTTATGCTAGTGTGTTGTTTATACTTTGTATAATGTATTTTCCAACATACTTGCTTTTAGTGTGTTGTTAGTGTGTCATCGATGACCTCAACTTGTTAAAATCAACACCACTACTGATGCGTTTCTCTTTAATGCCTTGCGGTTGTGATTGTGTAAGGGTCACCGCCCTCCTTAGGCTTCTAATTCAATCAAAAAATCATCTTTAGAGTACATCGAAAAAATATTCTTACTTTTGTCTTATTCTCTTCTTCTATTCTCCACCTTCATGCCTTCATCAAAACATATATCACCTCTAATTTCACATTTAACCTCCTCCATGCCTTGAAAAATAAAAGGTTAAACTATAACCTCTTTTCTTTTTCTCCCTCTGGTATGATGATTTTTTTTTTCAAACTAATATACCTTCAAACTTTCTTTCTTTCTTTATATCATTACTAAGACAAAAGGTTTCCATAATCTTTTTTAGATCACAAGACAATTTGAAACATGTTTTTCATTCTTTATTTCTTGTCCACATTGTATAGTTGAAATCCTACACAAATTTATTTTCTACCTCCTCTTGCTTGTTCAATGTATTCACAAATAAACTTCATCCAATCTTTTGTTATTTACTAGGTATTTGCTTCATAGTTATCCATAGATTTTGGGTCAAATTGTCATGGTCACCCCAATAGGAAAAGCCAAGTTTCTATGGGCATTACATTAGATAAAAATTTATCATTGTAATACCTAATTGAAAATCCAACAATCGTTACTCACTTACCAAAATCTGATGACCTTGTTGTAGCCATGGAACCTTTTATGGATTGTGATGTTTTACTTTCCTCAAATTCAACTTTTTTGCCACTTATGCAACCAAATTATTTGACCTAATGTTTTCCACAATTACTTTGTATCACTTTCCACTTAGTTTGCAAATATTTTTGAACAATATTCTTCTTTGTATGGGTTCTCATTGTTATATTTTGGCTTCAAAAGTCTTCTTTTGATAAAAGATTCCTTCATTTGGTTTCACATTCTCTTCTTCGTCCTATTCTTCAATCTTTATAATATATCTTCTTCTAGCATCAATCTTTGCACCTCCTGCTTATATTTGTGGGTATTCAAAGGCTCTATGGATAGCTTCTCAACAATTGTAGTATGTGCCCAAAAATCCACTTTCTATTCCACAAGTTTGTCTTCCTCATAAATATTCTCATTCTTCTTTTGCTCCTTGTCCAAGTTCTTAACTCCACTTGGATTTAACTTTGTATTCATTAGCTTGTTTTCCTTTGGTATTACTTCTTTGTTCCTTATCTACTATAAATCCTCCCTTTCTTTTGGAATTATACTATTTCCTTCTTAGTATATTCCCAGCTTCTTTCAATGGACATTGATATGCCTCCTCTTGTGCGTTAATTTTGCACATACTCATCTCATCTTGAATGTTGGATTTCAACCTATATATATATATATATATAGCCACCTTTTTCTATCCATCTAATGTTGTCCCAATCTAATCACCAATTCATAAAAACCCTCTATTTAATTGTTTTAAAAGTTTTGTACTTTTATTTTAAAATTTCAATCTTCATAAATAAATTCAATTCATAATTCTTGGGTTGAATATTTCCATCAAACCAACCTTTATTTCACTCCAATCCTCTCTATCTACAATTCCCTTCACCATAGTGCAACATATTCTTTGAGTTTTATCTATGCTAACTCCACTCTCTATAGATGTTTAATCTACTACAAATCAAAGTAGTCTTTCCATTCACTTATCCAATCAATCAATTCATCAACATTTAATGTACTTGAAAAATTAGGGACCTCCATTTGGTTACCTTTACTAATTTTTGTAAGGGCACTCAAGAATTATAATTCCTGGCATCTATTAGCTTCTCATATTTCTATTTGTTCATGCCCTTCACTTTTTTATTCACTTGTGTGTGTACCATCTTAAAAATTAGCACACATTAATTTGCAAGCTCTAAAGACTTCTTTGGCCTCATTTTAGCAATCTCCTAGAACATAATGTATTTATGTTCGAGTTTTCCTTTCTTTAGTGTATGCCCATTTTCACCCTTGAGATCCTAGAGGGTATCCCAATGTAAAACATCACCTAGGTAAGGGTCAAGATTATTCATTACCTCAAGTAAAGGTCAAAGTCATTCCTTACTTGAGGAGTTTTCCCTCAGACTCTAAGCTTATTTTGGGATATTCAATCTTTTCCCGTCCAAATTTGGTCATACTCTTTTGAATATGATCCCAAAATTGGTATAAAAGTGGGATTGTTCACTTACATTTGATCGTGCATTTTATGTGTAAGCTATTGATCCACAAGTTCTATAAATCAATCCATACTTTCATGAGCAAGCTTCCAAGATGCATACAACGAGTTCAAGCCAAGCAATAAAGGATTTATTGAAGACCGTCATTTTATGTCATCAAGCATGCGTTCCTTCTTAAGGTCTAGCTTCTTTGAACTTGACCATCAAGGAAGGAGATCCACATTGCACAAGTATTATAGAATCCATCCCTTAAGCATTCAAGAGCATAATAACATCCATAGATCTATTATTTAGAACTTGTAGATCTATTGCATTCTTGGAGACATCCTACAATCTACATCATTCATGGATCTAGACACAAACATCTATACATCTTTGTAGATAGAATATTTGAATCTATCCATAGAGGTCTGACAATTAAAGTGAATATTTGCATTTGTCTTGCTTTAACACACTTTCTCATTTCAAGGTTGATTCCTAAACTGGGGCTTGAGCAAGGAAAACTACTTCTCCCCAATAATTTTCACTTTTCTTGTGTACAGGAGTAAATTCAAGTATTTTTGGAGTGATGAATATGGATTACGAATATAGAGTATTTGATAACTATTAGAATTTCATATTTGCAGGTTTTTAATGCAAACAATGTCAAGGGAGACCTCGACCCTTTACTAGGACACCCCTTACCTTTGGTCGTCACTTACCTCTAGGTCGTCTCTTACTTGGAGTTACTAAATTCTTAGGGTTCATAGCATATCTTTTTTTGTTCCTATTTTTGTTATAATTTAACAACCAATTTTCACATCTAAAGTGACATCCTCTACTAGCCCTCAAGGCGAGTTTGATTCTTTATTTGTCATTTCATATCACTTGATTTGATGTATCAAATATAATATTTTCACATGCTTAGTTATCATATGTGCTTCTATATTACTTGTATTTTGATTAGTCAATCTATTTGCATTAAGTCAATTCATTAAACACATAATGAAATCATATCAATACATAATAATAAAAGGGAAATAATAACCAATAGAAAAAGATCCTTTGAGTACAAACAATTGAAATGAATTTGATTTAGTATTGGAACCCCTTACATCCATATTTGGGTTGTGCTAATCTAATTTGGGCCCCTTGGAAGGTTAAGCTCAAAGGTCCCTTTCTCTCTTTCCCTAATGTACACCTAAAATTGGGGCTTTAGTATACACCTTATTATACACATCATTGTGCCCATAATTTTTATGTTGCAATATCATCTTTAATGTTGCCAACAACTAAGTTCCTCATTTTATTTCTCATTTCCACATTAAATAATTCAAATATCTATGGGATTTCTTTTCCAGCAAGAAAATTATTCTATGTTTTTTTATTAAAAAATAAACACTGCCTCAACTTTTATTTCCTTCACATCAAGACCAACTTATCTATGACAACAATTGCTACCCAAAAAATTAAAAAATAAGAACCAAAAAATGAAGAGTAGATTATAAAATAAACTAGAACTAGTATAATAAGACTCTTCCTCTAGGATTTGTTGAATCAAAGACCCAATACTCATATATAAGAAAACACTCTTGAGTTTTTTTTCCCTAAATGAGTGGTAAACAGTTTGACATTGAACTACAAATTGGTAAGGCCAAAAATGGCAAGCCTTATCCCCAATGAGATGTGAACCTTGATGGTGAGAACAACAACAGAACAACTTAACCATCACAATATTCCACTATTGACACTCTCAAGAAATTTTTAGCACTAGTTACCTCCTAAATTATTTCATGCCAAAATATCCAAGAAATCGTGTTTTGGAAATTGGGAATGGCCAAAAAAAACCTATAACACTTCAACTCTCACTAGATGCTATAGCCAAACATTTTGATATATTTTTTTCTTGTTGCCTTGAAGAATACATCATCTAAGACCAGAAATAGAAACTTAGGGTTCCTCTAAGACACTTGTCAAAAAAATAGAATATATAAATCTTACTAAAATTAACTCTTGTATCTCTTCTTAAGATTCCAACAGTCCCTTAATTCAATGCCTGATAAAGAGGTATGACTATTCTTGTGTGTTGGATTTTTCTAGAACATATGAAATATGAGAAATGAGAATCAAAAAAAATTTCATGTTGGAGTTCTAATTATTTAATGTGTATGTTAATAACACACTTTACAAATCAATAATAGTGTGTTTTGAGAGCCATATGAATAAAATAGTTCAACGCATAAGTTCAACTCTTCTTTTACATGATCATTTGAAATTTGGAACATTCAGTTGCCCAACCAAACCAAATTTTGTAAATAAATTGTCTCAAGTATGTCTAAGCTAAAAAATAAATACCTTTTGGTGCTCTTACATCATAATGTAGCTCATGTGGCTTTGTTATGGAGCGTAAAATCACGTTCATAGAAAATGAAATGTTAGATCAACTAAGAGTCAAGTAAATGCAGCTAGTAAAAAATTGATAATACATCACGACCTCAAGGAGTGGTGTTGATAATTTTTCCTCGAGCTTAAGTGTAGATAGAAAGGGAGTTGATGTAGACATAAAATTAATTGTATCAAAAAAAGATAGGAGATGAAGAGGGTACATGGATTATACAAGAGTGATCATGAAAGTAATATTGAAAGTAATGCCAAAGAGACCCAGATTGGTCAAAATAATCTTGATTGTAGTAATGACAAATGAAATACTTCTTACAAAAATTAGATCATCAACATAAAGAACCAAAAATATTAACGAATCTATTATTTTTTGAATAAAATAATATGATTTTTAACCCTCTCAAAAAGGAAAGGGCAACAAAATGAAACATGGAGTATATTATTTACAAGGTCTTTGTATTGGAATAAGATATCTCCCAAAATCAATTAGAAATTCACAATTTTTTTCATAGATAGATGACCTAAGCCTTGATACATCATAAAGTACATAGATACATCCTGATAAACAATTTTTAGTCCTAACTTACATTTTTCTCCCTTCCTTCTAGGTCATTCCTTGTCCTTCCCTTTTTTTTTGCCTTCGATTAGGATTTGTATATAATCTAAGCACTACATCTTCCACTTATGTTAGCGATAAAGCTTTGAAAAGTCACAAAACATGAATATAGAAAAGGCATATAAATTAAATGTAAAGTGATAAAAACATTTCCTTAAACATAAATATAATATACATCTAAATCATCAAAAAAATACATCTAATATAGTGAAGTGGTCATTCCTCAACTCAGAAAACATTTCTTAAGTATCGTGATTATCAGATTGTTACATCGAAGTGTGTTTTATTGGCTTAGTTACATAAAAATACAACAATAATAAACTTATGTTAATCTATTGGCATAAAATGGGGGTAAAGAGGATCCTCGTCCTTCTCAATGTCCACTGAGTCCAAACTAGGAGATTCCATAACCTCTAAACTCACCCAAAACTCATTTTCTAGGCTCTAACACCATCTTCCACGATGAATTTGTCTATCCAATCATATGTGAGATGAGGGCAGTGGGTAAAAGCTAAAGAAGACCCTTGATTCTTCCTTGAGACAATGAGATGTAAACTACGTCTGAGATTTAAAAAATAATCTAAACCCTCCCTAATCCTGATGGATTCCCAATACTAAAATTTTGACTTCTTATGTTTGACCTTTTTCTATACCTATATTAGCTAATTCATCTGCTCTTTAACTACCCTCCTAATATATATGATTGACTACGATCTTGTCAAAGGTCTGACATAGTGAGTGTTAGACTAAGTTACATCAACCAGGCATGCGGTGAGGAATGAACTCAAATATTGAGTTAGAAAAGTGTGTTGTCATTGATTAGAAACTAGTTAACAACTAGCCACAAAAGTTTTGTAAGTGCAACTATCGGTAGATTAGCATACCAATCAAGACATTAGATTGTAGAAGAAGCAAGAAATGTGGAATGGATGCAATCCAGTCACCATTGATGTGATAATATGAGAGAAAGTTTGCACATGACATAACATGCAATAGAGAAGAGTGATAGAATATGGTGTGAGAATGCATGGTTCTAGGTGTAGAAGTAGACTTGTAGATGGACAAGCTGGCTTATAAGAATAGGCACTTATGGATAGGTAGTCATGGGTGTCTTGTGACTATGCCCACTATGTAGTTCAAATTGCAATTTGAGTAGTATAACTTTAGGGTTTCCATCCAAAATCTAAGAGAATGATTTAAGGATCACTTGACACCTGTTGTAATTTGTTGTTGCCTAAGAAAAAATATAGAAAACTACTATTCAGGAGTGAGAGCCAAGAATGCTATTGTCACCACAACTGTAAAAATTAGAACACCCATTGGAGGAAAAAAATTATGAACAGTGAGTTACAACAAGTGCAAAGAGCATGAGAGGAATAAAGGTATAGTACATAAGGAAGCTCAACCAAGCCAAAACAATAGAGGAAGATCAAGGCATCCTTGAGAAGATGCAAAAGAGGATCTATTAGAAAGGTGTGCCAAAAAGTAGGATCACATAAATTAGTTTTCTTTCTAACCATAGCATCAATTGTAAGCCCTTAATAGGGTAGACTTGTAAGACGTCTTTGAAATCCTCTAACAAGGTATCTCTTAGAAAGAGATCTAAATCCTCTAGCAAGGTAGCCTTAATAGGTCATTGTAATCCTAACATGTTACTGACATTCCTAAACAGGATGTCTTCTCACAAGGAATAGATGTAAGCTTTAATAGGGCACCCTTTTTCTTGCAAGCAAAGGCTAGTGAATACATTACTCCCACCATGGTTTTCACCCTCACACTAGGGATTTGCACGTAGAAATATCAATGTCATTATTGTATACTTCTATGTGAAATATTGTGTGGTTTTATTTCATATTCATCATTTTCTTGATAGTAAAAGTAGTAACAAAGTATGTGATTAGGGTCAGTAGATATTGCAAAAGCCCCCCCCTCTCTTAGTATTGGTTGGGACCAACAATTGGTATCATAGCATAGACCCTAATAGTGATGAGTCTAATGAGTTAGGGGAAGACCAATAACATCACTCAAAAGACAACTGGAAGAAGCAGTAGACAAATCTCTAGCTAAGCGAAAGAAGCTATGAGAAAGTCAAGAGATAATAGAGAAGCTTGAAGAATGATATTGTTATGAAGAATCATAAGAATATATAACATAACCCATGGACAAGAATGAAAAGTTAAAGAAAATGATCAAGGTCCTAACGAAGGAACATGAACATTCAACAATAAGATTAAGTGAAGTTATGGATGAGAAAGGTACAACCATCCTAGGAAGAGATCAAGCCTGTAATGAACTGAGATTGGCTTAGGACGCATGAAAATGGGTTGAGGATCTAGTGAGAGAAAAGGATAATGAAACATCTCTTATGGAGGAGGAGCACATATACATAGCAAAATAAAATAACATACTATAGGAGTATGATCATGAGAAGACAGAATGACTGAACATTCTGACTGAGGAAGCTAGATAAATGGAAGAGAAAGTTCATCAATGAATGGATGAGATCAAGATGCTCAAGGAAGGATGTGACAGACTTACGAAGCCAAGTGAGAACACTCAAGAGATGGAGAGACATTTGAACATCCAAGGACAAATAACAAACTCAATTGGTTCAAGATTCTAAGGAATTCTGTATATATGAAAGAGGAGAGTCTTCAAAGGCAAAAGGCTCAAAACCCACAATGGTCAAAGGGAGAACCAAAGAAGGTATGTCATCAAACAAACCTACTTGTCTATACTGTGCTAAGGTAGGACACAAGTTGAATGAATGTTGGCATAAGAAAAATGCAACCAATAGACATGACAGAAATAGACAACTATGTTATAGTTGTTACCAATATGGATATAGTACATAAGAATGTAGAAATCTTTTGAGTAAAGAAAGAGTAGAGAAATACTTATGTTACATTGACATGTATGGTCACAATGAAAGAAACTATGGGTCGAGTATTGGATCACACCAGTCATCTCCTAGGAACAAGGGGCAAGTCTTCTTTGCTTGTGGTAATGATGGGAAAATTGCATCATAGTTCAAGTGGTGGATGAATCAACAGAGACAACGAAGTCCATGGAACAATATGGGGAAGACATGCTACTAATGTAATAAGATAGGCCATGTAGTAAAAAGTTGTTGGGAAAGATAGAGGTCCAAGTAGCGCAACAATGGCAATGAAGGAAAAAGAAAAACCATTATTACCGAGAAAGTAACCAAGGAAGTTTCCAAAGTATGGATCAAGAAGATGTAAAGAACATAGGGACAAATATTGGAGAAGGAATAGGTTTGCCAAGAAGTGGTGAGTCCTCCCAATCAAGTTAAGCAAAGATAAGCTTAACAAGGGGTGAAGTAAGTGAGGTAAGTCTTGGATCAATCCCCTTAGTTAAACGAGTAAGTCATGTTAAGTGACTCAAGAAAAAGAGGAGGCAACAAACCCAAAGTGGAAGATAGGGTGTCATAAAAATCTGTCTACTAGACCAATAGTCAAAATACATTTATTGCACAAAGGTTAAGGTAGGTAAGAGACAAGGTTATAGTTTGAAACGTAACATTATCTTTTATGTAGAATCTATAAATAATGTGTTTGCTAAACAAAGGTTACTTTTGCAATCTTAAGATCAATAGAGTTTTTGCTTGCGAAACCCTAACTACCAAGAGCCATTCTGCAAAAATATTTGTGCATGGATCTACCAGTTGTTTCAAAAACCTAGGACTTACTTAGGGCAATAGATGAAGAGATGAAATCACAATTTGAACTCACAATGACCAAATACAGTAACTTGTTCAATGTTGAGTTAGACGATGGACAAGATCTTATTGAGTGTTGATAAGAAAATATGAATGAAGCCCTATCCTCCCTCCAAATAAATGTGTTGCTGCTAGAAGATATTCATGAATATCTTATGACTAAATAATCAAGATGGTAGATGCATTAATCAAAAAGTTGTACGAGGAGATATGTGTGGAAGATATATGGAAAGATGATCTTAAAGAGATGGAAACCAAAACCCTAGCTCGTGAAACTAACATTCCAAACTTATTCAAAAAGGAATTGATGAATCTCATGCTTAGTCGAGCCCACAATGAGTACATGTGGTTGGATAAGCCATTAAGATCACAAAAGAAAAGATCAAGAGGGTAACATGGCTTGATAGTATCAAAGAAAAGCTAAGCACTAGAAGGCATTGGACAACAGAAGTAGCTAAACTAACTAGATGTCATTCAGATGAAAGGATGTGCACCCTTAAAGACATTCCACACATGAAGGTGTAGTTTTCTGCAAGGGTGATTGCTCACAAAGTTTACCCATCTAGTCAGTGATAATGTAATGGTAGGAATAATTTATGGAGCACATCAACTAATGATAAAGAAGACCAATCTAGATCTAAGAGGCAAATTACATGTAGGGAAGATAATGGAAAGTCTAAAGAATATTATGATGGATAGTGTGATGCTCTCATTTAAATTTGGTGCAATATTGGTATACACATTTTTCTATTTCAGATGTGAGTACCCTGGGTATAAGGAATTCTAGAGGAATCAAGGAGCAACCTCACCACTCAAATAATGAGCATGTACAATGGGTTAGGCAACAAAGACCTAGAGAAACTTGAAACTTACTTCAAGAAATTTCAAATAGACATGTAGAGCAGGACAAGGATACTTATAAATCTGGCAAATGACTATAGAAGAAGCATTTGCTTCTTAGCAAGTATATACCACTGCATAGTACAAATAGTTGAATTGAGAACTCATTGGTTGGCTGAATTCCCTTATGAGATTAAGGAAGTACCAACCAAGTGCCTCATTATGAAGCTACTAGAAAAATGTGTTGACAAGGAGCAACAAAAGTTTAGCACAGTTGAAGAGATATAGAAGAAGCTGTAATGTCCCCATTTTAGCAGTTGACCAAGTGTGTGTGCGTTAGCCTTGTTCTACATGGTCCCGAGGGCTAACAAAGGGTTTAATGGGATCTTGGAGTGTTTTGGCCTAGTCATTTCCAGTTGGGGCCAAAACGAAGTTGATTTACTCAGTTTTAGGCATACTTACTATTTTTAGTAAGTCGGCAGGATACAGTGTAGATCAATTTTGGTGATTGGATTCGATACTCCTCGGTAAGAGCTTTCTGATGAGCTATCACTCGCATTATTCGGAGTTCGATTGCTAATACATTTTAATGCCTGAAGTTTTATTAAAGTAACGTCTAATTTAATTGTAAAATATTAAAGTGTTACTTTAATATTTATTTTATGGTGATGTGTACCCAAGGGAGACATAAGGGGTATTTAAATATATGTTTTATATTACACATCTTTATCCCACATTGCCCATATGAGTTGAGCGGACCCGTGGGAATAGAATAAAAGGAAGCATTTGTAGCTTCATTAGATAGGTTGAATATGATAAGAAATTGGTGTGTGAGTTGCAGCTTTGTTCTTGGCATTTGAGGATGTCTATCCTCTCTTGTAGCATTCTAGACGTCATTCCCTTGGGGTTTGGCCTTTGGAATTCTTTGTTATTAGCTTCATTATCAGGCAGTTTAGTTGTATTTCCGGCTACAGGTTGATTTGGTATTTTGCTCATATCTTCTTCACTACTTGTCCGATGCTTATGCCGCTTAGAGGGAATGGTATTATGAAGGTAGTGGACTGATTGAAGGACAAAGTATTGTAGCAGCAAGTCCGTAAGCATGGGTTGGAGTATTATGTCAATACTGCTGAAGTAATTAGTGAGTTGATAAATCTGCTATGTATTTCGTTTTATGAATTCTGAAAATAACATTTTATTAGCAACAATTCATTTCCACTTTGCATATCATTGTAGTTTCTTTCTTGTTTATGTTGTATGATACCAATTCCATGCACGAAACACAACAAACAATAAATGTTTGATTTCCAGAGTTATAAGGGGTTTAAACATTAAACGGAGAAATAAGAGGTTGCATGCAAACTGTTTGAAAAAATCTCTTTCAGCAAATTGGTTTAGGTTTTTGGGACATCCAAGGGTGTCCATTACAGTGGTATCAGAGCTATAAGTCCTACCATCCTGTGGAGGTCTTATAGGGAATTTGGAACAGCCGGATAGAGGGAAAAAGTAAGTAAAAAACATAGGCTAAGCATTTATGTTTGAGCATGCGACAGGGGTCTTATAATTTCCGCGATACCAGAGCAAGACAAAATAGGATTTCAGACTTGCAAAGCAAACAGTCTAGTACATCTGTGCAGGGGGACATTGAATTCAACCATACAGACACAGAGGAGATATTCTGTGATCAGGACAATAATATGGGTGATCGAGATGAAAGGAATACAAGATTAGGCGGAGGCAGAAATGGTGGTCCAGATCAGGGGGAGGTACTGTTCTGACAGTTACTGGATACATTAGAGCAGGGGCAGCGTATGCAGCAGGAGCAGAATAGGCGAATGGACATGATGTTGCAGCTCATGGCTAGACAGATGGGTGTCAATATTAATGCAGGTGATGCCAACAACAGAAACAATAACAACGAGGGAAACAATAACAACGGGGGAAACAATAACCATGAAGGCCAAGGCAACAACAATGGTCCTGAGAATAAAATTAATGGTAATAATGGACACGGCAACAATGAGAATGAGGCTGATAACTTTAGACACGTTGCACGCCCAGCATAGACTGCGAGCTCGAGACCTCTTCTACCCACTTTTCCACCCAGAGATCCGGTTCAACCAGTAAACGAACCGCAGATTACCGAGTTACAGGATCAGTTCAAGAGGGACTGGGAGGCTAGTGGACCAGAGTTTCAGGCGGATATTTCTCTTAGAGATTATATGGACTTGAGGATGAGACAAATGCCTAAAGCAGGAGGGAGGAATCAAAACTTTGAGCTGAGGAAGAAAGTTGGAAAACTTTCTTTACCTTATTATGATGCTTTAGGGAAGATGACTGCACGAGCTTGGGTGCAGAAGGTAGATACATACTTGCAACTAAATCCTATGCTTGAGGAGGAGGCTATAAAGTATGCGGCTATGCACTTGGATGGCGTTGCACATGAATGGTGGCATCATGGCATGGTGACTTTGGGGCATAATCAGATTACATCCTATGAGGAATTCACCGAAACATTGATTGGGAGATTTGACACTAAGGATCCCGAGTTACATTTCAAGGAGCTAGCACAGTTAAAACAGTCAGGTTCTGTGGATGCTTACATTGCCGAGTTTCAGCGCTTGTCTGTACTTGTTACTGATATCTCTCCTAGGAGATTGGTGGTGTTATTTTGTGATGGTCTTGCTTATCCATTACGAGGTTGGGTGAAGGGACATGATCCACTCACGTTAGTTGAAGCAACTAAAAAGGCACGAGATTTAGCCCCTTCGGTATACAAAGGAAAAAACCATTCAACAGATTCTTCCTACCATAAGGACAAAGACAAAAAATCATTTCAGAAAGAGTATAGCGAACCCAAAGAAGGATCAAAAGGACTAGACAATGAAACCTTGAATGAACTTCGAAAGAAGAAGTTGTGGTTCCATTGTAGAGAGCCTTGGGACTTATCTCATAAACGTTCTCTCAAGGCTAAGGCAAATCAAATGGAGTATTTTTCAGCAGAAGAGTCAGATTCAGAAGGGGAGGATCAGCACTTCGATTCAGATGAGGGTAACACTATAGAGGAGAGCAACATTCCTAAGGATGATAGATCATTGGCACGCTTGACAGGGGCCCAAAAGGCAATCACATTTAAGGTCAGGGGTACTATCCAGGGGCAGAAAGTGATATCTCTTATTGACACTGGGGCTACACATAACTTCATAGATGCACAGTTGGTAGCCAGGAGAGGGTTACAGACAGAGGAGCATGATGGGTTTAGAGTCATGGTGGCTAACGGTGATAAGTTATTATGCACTCAAAAGATATCTAATCTTTGCATCAGGTTTGGAGATGGCTACGAGTTGGAGGATGAGTTCTATGTTGTGGACATGGGAGATTATGATGTCATCCTCGGCATGACATGGATGGCTTCACTAGTTGAGTTCACACTCAATCTAGCAAAATTGGAGATGAGATTCCAGCATGAGGGCAGAACTGTGGTACTTAGAGGGCTTTCAGATGGAGGTTGCAGAGTAGTGTCCTTGAGGAGAATGCAGAGACTTTTTCATCATTATTACATAGAGTGGGCGGCAGAGTGCCACATTATGCCAACTTCACCAGAGCCACAAGAAAAGAGTCATCCACTAGATGTCCAAAAGATACTTGATAGACACGCTAAAGTATTTAGCGATATTCCTCATGGGGTTCCTCCTGACAGAGGGATAGAACATGTTATTGAGCTCGAGGAGGGAGCCAAACCAGTTATGATTACTCCCTATCGTCATCCTAAGAAACACAAGGATGAGATAGAGAAGGCGATTAAGGATTTGTTGGAGATGGGGCATATCAGGCCCAGTAAGAGCCCTTTTGCTTCAACAGTAGTATTGGTAAAGAAGAAGGATGGGACGATGCGCATGTGCATCGATTACAGGGCACTGAATAAGAAAACAATTAAAAATAGGTAACCCATTCCTAGGATTGATGAGCTGATTGATGAGTTGCATGGGGCATGCTTCTTCACCAAAATTGATTTGCGATCCGGATACCATCAGATCAAGATGAGAGCAAAGGACATGAAAAAACAGCCTTCCGATGTCACTATGGCCACTTTGAGTTCATGGTTATGCCATTTGGTCTAACCAATGCACCTGCTACATTTCAAATTTGTATGAACCAGGTATTTAGGAAGCAACTGAGGAGATTTGTCTTGATCTTCTTTGATGACATCTTGGTCTTCAGTAAGACCTGGGAGGAGCACTTACATCATCTAGAGGAGGTGTTATCTATTCTGGAGAGAGAGTCATTGTATGCCAAGGAATCTAAATGTGATTTTGGCATGACTGAGCTCCTTTACCTGGGGCATATCATTAGTGCAGATGGCGTTCGGGTTGATCCCGAAAAGATTAGAGCTATTGTGGAATGGCCTACTCCCACAATCCTTACACAGCTTAAGGGATTCTTTGGTTTATGTGGTTTTTATAGGAGTTTTGTTAAGGGATTCTCACAGATTGCTACACCCTTGACAGATCTTACCAGGAAAGGAGCCTTCGTGTGGACAGGGGCAGCACAGAGGTGTTTTGAGCATTTCAAGCAGGTAATGTCTTCATGTATAGTTCTAGCTCTACCGAATTTCATGAAGCCTTTTGAGCTTCATTGTGATGCATCAGGTGATGGGATTGGAGCAGTATTGATGCAGGAGAAGCATCCCATTGCATTCGAGAGTAGGAAGCTCCGAGGAGTTGAGAAAAGTTATTCTGTCTATGACCGAGAGATGTTGGCCATAATGCATGCATTGGCCAAATTTTGATCATATTTGGTAGGTGGAAGTTTTGTGATCAGGACTGATCACAACAGTATTAAATACTTCATGAGCCAGCGTGATCTTAATGACCGGCAACAAAAATGGGTGACTAAATTGCAGGCTTATGACTTTGACATAGAGTTTGTCAAAGGTAAGAAAAATGTGGTGGCTGATGCCTTATCTTGGAGACCTCACTTATGTGCTCTGGCAGAGATTTCAGGAGATTGGAGGGATCAGATTATAGCAGAGTATGTCGGAGATGCTTGGGCTTCTGGATTGATTTCAGGTACCATACAGGATGATCGCTATGAGGTGATAGATTGATTGATCAGAGTTCAGGACAAGGTTTATTTGATTCCGTCATCACATTTGAGAGAGGCGATAATTTTTGATAGTAAATATTGACATCATAATCAACTTGTGAGTGCAAAAGCTATAAATTTTTTTTTTTCATATTAGAGTTAATGTTTGTTGAGGTCACTAAATAGTAATTGAATATCCTTTTCCTCAATACCACATGGTTTACATTGTGCTCTAAGGTCATTAAAATTTATGATACAATACTAAATTTTGTCAAGGATTTTGGATTAAGGAACATCAAAGAAGTGTTGCAGTGATAATGACATTAGTTTTACTATAAAAAACTTTAATTTTTTCTTGAGTATTTTACATGCTTTAATATGAAATATAAGATCAAGAAAAACGTAGCTATGAAGAAATCAAGGCAATTTATTACGTTCAAGAATCCATTCTATCATGAAATTATTATTATAGTGAGCATACTCTCCTTGTATTAAAGTCTTCCATGCATTTTTATATCATGACATGCAGTTATAAGGAGAGAAGGATTAACTTAAAATGATCAATCTGTGAAGAAAAAGGCACAAGCAAAACAATACACACTAAGAGAGCCCAAAAACTTCATTCACTCAAATAATTCTTCAAGTTAAAAAAATGTGGTCTAATAAATTATATTATCTTACACATATTAACCATTTATACATGGATATGGCGAGTAGAAGTTGAAGTGGTATGAAGGGATTGGGCAGGAAAGTGAATTTGAATTCTATGGGATCAGTGCCAAGATTGATATCACTATCAGTTGGTGATTCTTTTATTTTAGGTGTTGTTGAGGATGGAGGTACGCTAGAGGACCCAGGAGGAAGCATGTTTTTGGAGGACTCGGGAGGAGGGCCCAAACCATTTAAAAATGGTCGAGCTTGTTAGGAGTATGACCTATAGGCAAATCAAGCTTTCCATCGGTTAAAGATATGTCAACTAAGGATAAAGGTAAGTTTTCCATTAAAATACTTGACTAGATCATTGATAAAAACATTGCGAGCATGGATTCGACCTTGGTTGGGAGGTTTATTGGGGCTAGACCCAACATTGATGACGTAAGGAGTTTTGTGCTCGAGAAATGGAGCTTGAAAGGTCAAGCTAATGTCTTTGCAATGGCTAAAGGGTGTCTCTCTTTTTGTTTTTCCTATGATGAGGATAAACGAGACATCCTTTACAATAGTCCCTGGGTGATGGAGAAGCATACTCCGATTCTTTAGAAATGGTTCCCTAATCTTTATGCTTTGGATGACTCAACTAGTCAAGCCCTAGTTTGGGTTTGATTACCAAGACTATCCCTTGAGTTTTGGGTGAAAGATGTTTTTTAGGGCATAGCCAATACTTTTGGTGAGCTCCTTTCCTTAGATCCAGTGACAGTATCTTGAAAAAGGTGAGCTATGCTAGATTCTGTGTTGGAGTTACATAAGGAGTGGATATGCTTGAATCTATCTCATTAAAATCTAAACTGGGTATATGGGATCAACGCATTGAATTTGAATTGTTCCCCTTTGTCTGCTTTCAATGTAAGAAAGCTGGGCATTGGGCCAGAAAATGTCCCTCCCTAAGAGAGAAGCCCAAAAAGAAAAACAAAGTGTGGCAGTGGAAGGCTATGAATAGGGATGTTGGTACTTTGAAGGGTGATGAGGTTATTCCAGATGGAGTCATTTCCTCAAAAGAACAACATAAGGATGTTGTGGTTGCTAGGACAAATGGAGAGGCAACAGGTGATGGGGCTGTGCAGCTAGAACCTCCCCTTCAGAAGCAACAAGCTAGTATTTCATTAGAAGTTTTGGAGAGAGGCTTGGGGATTAATGCTTAGAATAGGACAAAGATCTCCAATATAAATGGATTGAAAAGGACCCCTATTGATAAGGATGGTATTCTTAAGGATGGGGAGGTAGGTCTTTCTAAGCAAGTTCCATCAGAGTCAAAGGAGAGTGACTTGGATATTAATGCTTAGGACATGTTGGATAATTCTAAAAGAGATAGCTTGAAGAAGACCCTAGGTGATAAGGATATTATTCCTAAGGATGGTTTGGCTCTTGTGGGAGAGGGGACCTAGTTGGTGTCTGTTCCGTAGTTAGGTCTCGTTGTCAAGGAATCCTCAAAGAAAGGAAACTTTGTTGAAGACTTGTTTTCTATTTCTCAAGATGTGGAAACTTGGTGGGAAGATGAGGCCTCTGCTACTTAATGGATTTCGGTTGATAAAAAACCAAAGGCAGAAATAAGGGCAGGAAAAATGAAGGGGAGAAGGAACCTCCTAAGAATTCGAAGAAAGGTCCCAAACCAAAGGGAGAGTTCTTATAGAGTAGGTTAGACAGTCCCTCTTCTAAGTCTCTTGGGACTACTCTTAAGAATGGGGATTTTGGGTCTTCCCTTTATCCGGTTGGTAGACCCTCTAACTAGCAGAAGAGAACAGCTGAGACCATCAGGAGCGTTACTGATGGTAGTCAGAGAACCATCCTAGAAGCAAAAAATTTCCATAAATTATGAAGATAATTTCATGGAATATTCAAGGGTTAAACAACCCTCATAAACATGATATATTGAAGAATACGATCAAAGATGATAGGTTGGATATTTTGGTTATTCAAGAAATTAAGATGCTTAAAGATAAGGTGGAATGTCTCTCAATTTTTAAGAGTGGTAAGATTATTGTAAATGATTTGGAGGGAGCTTCAGGTGGCATGGCTATTTTTTGGTCTAATAAATGGATTCAAGGGGAGATTATCTCCCAAAACTCTAATTTTATGAATATTAGATTCAAAAATTCTAAAGATGATTTTAGCTGGGTCCTCACCAATGTCTATGCTCCTAACTCTAAATGGGGTAGGAAGGCATTATGGACTGAAATATCTAATCAAAGGACATTTTTTGCTAATGAGAATTGGATTGTTATTGGGGACTTCAATACTCGATTTAAAGAAAAAGAAAAATGGGGGGGGGGGAGCCAGACTAATCTAGACAATAGAATTGATTTAATGGAGTTTATTAATCAACATCTTCTTCATGATATTGATTTACGTGGGATTGACTATACCTAGACTAACCAAAGGTCGGGTAAGGATCTAATACATGTCAGGTTGGATTGTGTTTTCATTAGCAATGACTAGCTCCTAAAGTATAAATGTAACCTAAGTGCTCAAGTGAGGGTGGGATCAGAGCATTACCTTATTTTTTTGGTTGCTAAAAAGATTAATTTTCATAAGAACTTCCCATTTAGGTTTGAAAAAACATGGACTCTCCATCCGGACTTGGAGTCTCTTATTAAGGAGTGGTGGGATATTCAAGTTGAAGGCACAACAATGTTTAAAGTGGCTGCTAAACTGAAGAATGTTAAGAAAATGATTAAGATTTGGAACAAAAATACTTTTGGTAATATCTTTGAGAATTAAAAAAAGGTCTTAGAGGAACTTAAGGATATTTAAGATAGGATTCAGATTGAGGGTTATGAGACTTTTTCTAGGGAAGCGGAAAGTGGTAAATTGGTTGAACTGCATGATATCATCTCTAAAGAGGAAACATTTTGGAGGTAGTGCTCTAGAAAGGTCTTTTTAAAGGAAGGTGATCGTAATGCAAAGTACTTTCATGTGACTACTCTCAAGCACAAGATGGCCAATAGGATTTTTACACTCAATACGGATGAGGGACCTATTGATAATGAAGAGATCATCAGAAGGGAGGCAGTGGATTTCTTTAAAACTTTGTTACAAGAATCTGACCTGGATTTGGAGAAGCATGATTTGTTTCTGGAGTGCATCCCTTCTTGTGTCTCTGAGAATCAAAATATGTTTCTCACATCCATTCCATCATCTGATGAGATTTATAAGGCTATTTTTTCCTTTGAAGGAGACAAAGCCCCTGGTCCTGATGGATTCATGCTCTTGTTCTTTCACAAGTATTGGCATATTATTGGGGTGGATATATGTAATGGTGTGAAATAATTTTTTGGATCTAGGAACATCCTTAAAGAGCTGAATGGTACCTTCCTTACTCTTATTCCTAAAAAGTCGGGAGCTGATAGCATGGACTTGTTCAGGCCCATTAGTCTGTGTAACTCATTTTATAAGACCATTTCTAAGGTGCTTACTTTGAGGATTCTGTCAATTCTTCCTAACACTATTTCTAGACAGCAAAATAGGTTTGTTCTCGGTAGACAGATTGTGGATTCCATTATTGCAATGCATGAAAATACCCATTCTCTCTTGGTGTCTAAGAGGGAGGGTTTTTTGCTTAAACTTGACCTTTCTAAAGCTTTTGATAGAGTGGATTGGCACTTTCTTCTCTGTGTTTTGCAAGCTTTTGGTTTAAATAAGAGATTTCAGGATCTAATCTTTATGCTAGTGTCATCGGCATCTTTTTCGATGCTTGTGAATGGTTCCCCCTCCTCTTTTTTCAAGGATTCCAGGGGCCTTAGACAAGGTGACCCTATTTCTCCTATTCTCTTTATCATTTTGGCAGGATGTTTGGGAAGATTTATAGATCATATGGTTCTTAAAGGGGATTTTGTGGGCCTCAATCCTTCCTCTTCAGCTCTAGTGCGTTCTCATCAACAATTTGTTGACGATTCTATCATTATGGGATAAGTTTCGGTGAAGAATGCTAGGAGTATTAAGAAGGCTTTGGTGGATTATGGTAATTCTATTGGTCAAATTATTAATTGGAATATAAGTCTAATTTACTTTATGAATGTCAACATGGAGAGGCAAATGAAGATAAAAAGGATTATCGGCTATGAGATAGGCTCTTTGCCCGGTTCTTATCTAGGATTACTTATGGGTTTATCTCCTCCTAATAGTTTCTAGAACTCTTTGTTTGAAAAAATCCATTTGAAACTTGTGAGATGGAAAGGCTCCTTGCTTAGTTAGGTAGGTAAGGTTGTTGTTCTTAAATCTATTTTGCAAAGTGTCCTACTTTATGCTTTGAGTCTTTTTAAAATTCCTAGAAAATATGCTCTTGCTATTGAAAAGATCCAAAAAAATTTCTTGTGGATGGGTATGGAGAATAAAAAAGACTCCCTCTCATTGCTTGGGAAAAAGTTTGTATGCCTTATAAGAAGGGAGGACTTTGATTACAAAGGGTTTCTTCTATGAATGATTTTTTAATGGCGAAACTGTTATGGAGATGGCACAAAGAGGATGGGGTATGGAAGTATATTTGGAATGATAAATACAACTGTGATAACTTTGACTTTTACCATTTTCTTAACAGTAATGTAGATAAAAGGGGATCTATGATATGGAAATATTGTCAGAAACTTAAAGATATTATTAGAAAAGGGTTTAAATGAAAGGTTGATAATGGTAGGAGAGTTCATTTTTGGGAAGATGTTTGGATTTTGGATCACTCCCTGTGTGATGACTTAAGATGGAACAGGTATATGGAGCTTTGTAAGACACATATTGGAACTATTGTGGCAGATTATTAGAAAGAGAATGAATGGATGGACCTCTATAGAGTGGACCCAAATTGGTTGATCTAAGAAAGTGCCTGAATGTGTTCTTCTTAAACCAAAATGAGGATGTGCTGATTTGGAGAAATGATCCTAGTGGTGTTTTCTTAGTTGCCTCAGCCTATGTTGATTCCTTTGATGATTTTGAAGAACCGTGTTGGGCTAAAGCCTAGATGAAGGGGTTGACCCCCAAAGTCAATTTTTTCTTTTGGATCCTTTTGCAAAATAAAGTTCTCACTCTAGATAATCTTAAAAAAAGAGGGATTATTATTATTAATAGATGTGTTCTATGGAAAAATGATGGGGAATTAGTTGATCACATCACCTTGTATTGTCTTTTTTCTAGGAAGATTTGGGATAAAATATTCTACTTATTGAATGTTGAATGGGTGTTCCCTTCCACCATTTAGCTGTTCTTTACTAGTTGGAAGGCTCCTTCAAAGACCACTCTGATCAGTAAATTCTGGGACTTGGGTATTTGGAAGGAGCGTAACGATAGAATCTTTAGAGATGTGGAATCTAGCTCGACTCAAATCTTTCATAAGATAAAGACTATTTTGATAGAGAATATTAACACTATGGGATTTAAACATCAATTGTGTAATGAATGGGAAACCAATGTTCTTCGAAATTGGAATTTGAAAAGCAAGACTATGGATGATTAGAGACCTAATCCTAGAGAACATGCTAGATGGGACTCTCCTCTTGAAAATTGGTTTAAAATAAACTTTGATGGGGCCTCGAAAGGAAACCCGAGTAATGTTGGGTGTGGTATTGTGATTAGAAATTCCAACGGAGATAATATGGGAAGTTTGGCTATACCAATTGGAACTCAATCTAATCATGTTGTTGAAGCTCTGTCACTCTTCATGGTCTTATTTTTGCCAAAAAAATGAATTTGAATAATATTTGGTTGGAAGGGGATTCACTCAATATTATTAATTGTCTTAACATAAAAACTATACCCTCTTGGACAATTAGTAATATAATTAATGAGGCAATTAAAATTATAAATTCTTTTGATAATTGTGTTGCTTCCCATAATTTCAGAGAGGCCAATGGGACTGCTAACTGGGCAACAAATGTGGCATGTGGGAATTCATCACACTATCATTTGGGAAATTCATGACCTCTTACCTCTGGAAGCTTGACAACTTTATCATTATGATAAATGGAAGTATCAGAAAAAGGTTTTTTAATTATGAGAGTCTTAGTACAAGGGCACGATGCGGAGTTAAGAGGCCGCAGGTTTTGTGCTTTAATTTCCAATGATTCATGCCTAGCTCCACATGAATTCTAGGTCTTTAGGGCCATTGTTATCATTTTTTTATGTGAGATTTTTTTCATTTGGAGGTTGCAGACAAAGAAGCTCTGGATTTTTGATGTGAGGAAAATGGGAGGAAAGAGAAAACAAATTGAACCAGTAAGTTGTTTGGAGTGGATGAAGAAGGAGGAAGTTTGGGATATTTTGAGGAGGGGTAATTTTATCGAGTTCATGGAGAGGCTTAATGGTAATAACCCGACCATCACACAACAATTCATTAAAACTTGGAAGGAGGGTTCGGTGATGGTGGGAAATCAACGCATGGAGATTTCAGAGGAGGTGATAATTGAGGCCATGGGTTTGGAGCTTGAGGGTATCAATTTCTATAGGGAGCAAAAATTGTCAGACAGAGTTGTTGAAGAATTTGTTGAATCTAAGCTTGAGAAGAGTCGTCTGGTCAAAATTGGTAAGTCTTATATCAACCCGACTTTTTTTTTGTGGCCTTGGCGCTTCGTTCTATTTGTGATTATGGAGTATTTAACTTTGGACAAGAGATTCACAAAATGCTATGGATATCATTTCATGCTTGTCAACCACTTTAGGCACAGTGTTAAAATCAATTTTCCCTACTATATGAAGCAATCGCTTAGTGTTTCTATTCAAGCTATCCAGAAAGACCCGAATAGCAAACATATCTGCCATGAGGGTCTCATGGTTCTTATTATGAATGTTCTAAAATCTAAGAGGATAGTGAGGAACAGAGGTTGCATTAAGGATGTAGATTATGAAACAAAGGGGAGTGTTCAGGAGAAGGGTTATGACTCTGAAACCCAAGATGAAGCCAAAGGGGGTAAGGTGAATTTGAACAAGGGCACTGGGAGTAGGTCTAAGAAGAAGAAAAGAGCAGCTGATCACTCTAATTCTGAGAAGGAGAGTGATTTTGTAGAGGATTTGGTGAGGGATTATAAGAAGAAAAGTGAGGTTAAGGGAAAGAGGATTAAGGATAGTCCGGTGGTGAGGGCTTCTTCTCCCTCGGATGATGAGACCCTTGCCCATAGATTGGAAAGGAAAAGATATCCTTCAAGACTCCTGGAGAAGCAATTTGGGTATAAAGGTGAGTCGAGTGATCAGGGTTCTCAAGAATAGGGGATCCAACTAAATTATGATGAGAAGTATGATGGTACTCCAAGGTTTTTTAAAGGTCTGCATGGAAACCTTGGAACTATTATAAAAGAAATTGGGGTTATGAAAAGTCAAATGCAAACATTAGGTAGGGAAATGCAAGCCTTAAGGAAGGAAGTTGGGCATGCTAGTCAAATTGCTCGTGGTGAGCACACTCTTGGACAACATATTGATAGATTAATGGAGGTGGTTGGGAGTGCTGACAAGGTCAAAAACTTAATGCTAAAAATCCCTCAATTAGAGGCTAAGAACAGGGCAATGGATAGAGATTTCAATGCTAACCAGGGCAAGGTCACAATGATGGAAGCAAAGATGAGCAACCTAGAGAAACTAATCAAACAAATGGCTGAGAATGTGAGTACTCTGCTGAAAAAAATAGATATGGAAAAGGCCAGGATTCCCCTTAGGCTGTTGACAGCCAAGGCCCCAGCAAACACACTAGGGCTCACTCAAAGAAGATTGAAGACATGGGCAAGAAGGATGAGGTGAAGGCAGTGGCTGAAAACATGCAAATTCTGGCAAATCAAGCACTGGACTTGATCAAGGCTACCTAGTTGGTTCGTTGCTGTCTCTTTTGCTATATTTTTGCTATCTTTGTGCTGTCTTTTTGCTATCTCTATTAGCAGTTCTCTCTTCGACCTCATCTTTGTTCTTTTTGGAGGTCTATTTCATGTTGACTATTATTTGCTCTATCTGTTTCTTGAAATACTGGTTGTAAAAAGGTTTTGGGTCCTTTAAAACCTACTTTTACTTAATCAAAACCATTTATACATGGATGTTAACTTAAAAAATGAGTAAAAAATAAAATGAGGTTTTTAATATTTACTATTTGAGTGTGTTTATGTAGTGGGCATTGCAATAGGAAATATATGAGTGTGTTTATCCAGCCAGGCAATATGGTCTTTGGTTTACAAAGCAAAATATATAGTGATTGAAATTCACTCTAGGATACCTTGATTAAGAACTATTGAATACAATACCTTATTGTACACACATGTAAAGCTTTCTATGCGGGAATAGGAATCTAAATAAAACTGTAGAACATTCACATGAATACAATTTAATTATTCATGAATTGAGTTATATGCTTCTTCTATTATGTTGATAAGATCTTACAATTTTTTCATAAAATATTTTATGATCATCCAAATGACCAATCAAAACTAACACTCAAATCATTTAAAAAATGATTAAGAAACCAAATTAGACATTTATAGAACTATACAATCCCCAAGGATGCATTCAAAGGATGTTAATCTACCTTTGAAATTGTTGGTCTAGGTTTATAATGTTGTATTACACCTTTGTGATAAAACCAATAAAATAATTATATAAAACACCCTAAATCCTTTGCTAGATAGAAAAAAATGATGGGTTTGGAACCCTTTTTTTCCCTTTTTAACGTTTATAACCCTTTTCCCATCCCATATGCATTGTAATGGGCCGCCCATAAAAAATGGGCACAAATGTTAGGGTACAGGTTGCCTAGGTGTCATATACCTTGGAAAATAAGACTAGATTTTAAGGGAAACTCAAGAATAAAGAGAAGATCTCGGGAGAAAAGGAGCCTAGTTACTAGATGAAGCATAATAGACATAATATTTTGAAATAGCCAAAATGGGGCCTAATAGAACATCTAATAATTGGTGCTAATTTTTTAGGATTGTATAATAGTATACGGGAAATATAGATGCACAAAGGAGTTTCACAAAGATGCCAAAGGATGGTGAAGTGAAATGTTATAGAAATAAATATGAAGAGTGGATGAAATAGAAGGGATAGAATATGATTCAATCCACTCAAAAAGTGTGGAAAAATATAGATTCACAGGGAAGTAGGGACCAAGAGAATTATATCAAAATCTAATAAATAAGGGAGAACAAGGGAAAGTGAGGGATAAAAAAGACTTGATGAATCTTGTAGGGATTTAATATAGGTAATAATTATAGGATAGGATAATGGAGAAGTAGAACATTTCTAGTATTTTGTAGATAATTTGTAACCAGATAGAAAGTGAAAATAACCCTCCTAGAATTTAAATTATATTGGATTTTTGGAAGTTTTGACATGTGATGGAGATCTAGAAGGGGATGGAGAGAAACACTTAGAGATATTTTAGACTAAGGGATGCCATTTTAAAGTTTTCTTACATCGATATTACACAAGGGACAAATGAGGCCTTTAAAGCACCAAAGGGGCCTAAATTCAAACTGTTTAGCATAGTCACATCAATACCCAACTATTCTGAGAGGTTGTAATTAGGTAAAGGCACATGTCATGACACTATAACATCATTTATAGTATGGATAAATGAAATATCTTGACCATAAGTAGTAATATCCTTATCTCTAACTATATTTTTATCTTTATCTGCATATTATTCTTAATGAGGTACATTTTGAGATGATTAGACTCTAGTACTTGTGTTATCCACCTTTTAAGCTACAACATTTATTGATAATGAGAATGTTGTTAGTTTTTAGGCATATTATTCTTATTAGCCACTAGCTTTTAAAAAAGAGCCCTCTCTATGTTGACTTTCTCTTTGAGATATCATTTCCTTTTTTATATTCACCTAACTTCTACTTGGACTTTTTCATTCCAATGAAAGGATAATTGGAATTCTTTATACTAAAAATCTTGTATACCTTTTATAATATTTAGGTTCTCAACTTGTAACTATAAAAAGGGAAAAACCTAATTAAGATAAGATGTATTAGCCAATTGATTATTTTACTACACTTACATATTCAAGTTGAAATTAGATTTCTATTTTTTAACAAATTAAATTTAAAATCTTCTAAACAATTTAAATGAAATAAATTTAATTAATCAAATCATAGAAGACTTTGACAAGTTTTTATTCTTGCTTGTTTAGTTACTCCATTGATGATAGTGTCATTTAGTTTTAGGAGGTTGTTCTTATCTTCAAGATGCTTGTTTAGTTCCTTGGCTATGATACTTGATTGTGGACTTGTTAGGTGAATCAAATTTATGGTTGATTTGGTGTTTTTGTCTTGAGGTCTATATGATTATCTTCTTTGATATCTAAACTTGTAGGTTATTGATATGACACTATTTTGCACGTTTCATTGTTTGGGCTCTATGTTTTATGCAATGTTTGTGTATACACAACTCATTTACGATGAATTAGATGTAGATTTTCAATATCTTCAAGATTGATCTAGTGTTGATGTAAAATGTTATTTTACCTTTTTTGTGATCATATGTGAATTGAAATGTTGGATCTAGATGGAAGGATAGATTATGATTCATGGCTATAATTTTTAATAACAACATTCAATAGTGATGGTTTTGTGATGATTGTATCGTCTTTCCTTAGAGATATTGGTTCTACTTCTCCATATTTTATAGGATTATACTTGAATGTATGTGTATCATGAGTGATTTTTGTTGAGGAGATTATTATCACAATTCCATGGAGATATCAATATCATAGTTGATTAAGAGCTATGGTAGTTATATGAATTCTTCATTACATGATTGTTGATCTTCTTTAGCAATTTTGGGGTAATGGAGTGGTTCTTAGATCCTATTTATTACTTTAGTGAAATTGTATTTATATCATAGGCTCCATTTGTAGGTCATGACCATCTTTATGTTATTTGGAAATACTAAAATATTGGTTAGATATGTGTGACTCTTAGATTCTTTAGTTGAGGTGCAAGTTAATGTCTATTTGATTTTGCTAGACATGTAACTAAAAATACATTGATAAAGTTATTGGATCTTTTGGTACTGTGAATTAAAATCTTAGCATGAATTGATTAGTTTTGGGTGGTTATGATACTTAGAGACTTGAATGAGGTCACAGTTCTCTTTTTATTAGCTAGATGGTTACTCTTTGAAGGTTTTAGCAAACATTTTAAGGATCCTTAACCTATATATGGACGTGAGTTCATGTGGAATATTTTCCTTGGAGTGATTTATTATGAATTGGTATATCTTAGAGGATACTTCACATTCTCCATGCTTGTTTTATACAATATATTATTGTCTAAGAGCTATTGAAAATTATTGCTTCCAAAAGTAGTAGTTTTTAATGCTTTGTCTTCTCATGAATATGGATCCTGAGCTTGCTTGTTAGTTCCAGAGGGTTCATCATAGGAATATTTAACATGTTTATTTCCTTGCGAGTATGAGTTAAACAATGATTTTTTTAGTTGATGAGGGACTATAAGATGTCAATGGGTTGATTTTGGGAATGGAATTGAGTTTGATTTTTCTTGGTTAGATAGGTTTACATCCATGTTGGTTGTACGAAATAAACATTTTTTATTTGATCTTGGATTTTAAAAAGTTGAGTGTTGATGATTTTCATTTTGAGTGTAGAAGGGGATCTTACTTGTCATCTCTTAAAACTTAGAGGCATGTGTAGGACATGCTACATGTTTTAGTTTACATGTTACCTCTCCAATCTCATTTTTAATCATTGACATTTGTATTCATATAAAATCGAACTTGAGGTTTATGTAGAACTATGGTGATCACTACGTTTATGGTCATGTGTTAGTGTTCATTATTCTTTGGTGAAAAAATAGAGTTCCCTGACCTATTGTTTACTATCATGTGTGGAGAACTCATAATAGCTATGTATATTAGTGGTGGAAGATGAATCACAACAAACTTGTTCATTGACTATGCATATCTTTGTGGATTTTCTTTTGTACATTATTGTATTGATAGACTTGGTAAATTCCATGCTCATTTCCAAATTTGATATTACCCATGCAATGAGAGTTCCTATATATATAAATTATTCATTGACAAGTTTGACACATGGAGATTATCACTGCGATTTATGGGTTGGAATGATATTGACATGAGTTGTGTTGAGGTTTACATTCCTTTACTATATAGGTAATTAAATGATTTTGGTTACTATTTCCAATCATGAATGCTTTATTCATTCAACAACAACTTGGCACCTTTTTTATTACTTGGATTTGAAGCTTGTAATCTTTAGATTAGTGCATATTCACCTTGGCTTGTTCCTTTTCTTCCATAGATGAAATGTTGAAGGATGAGAGAATTTTTTTCATGAAATGAGACACATCTTAGATTTTATTACACACATGGTAATAGAGCATGAGAGCTTGTTGATAATTCATATGGTTTATTTATGACTATGATGATGTATTTCATTGCTTTACCCTTATCCAACAAGTGGAAGAATGTTAGGAATAAGCGTTGTAGAACTTGCATGACATACAATTAATTTAATTATGTAAAGTAAATGTTTACTTATACTTCACCAATAGGACACATGTTTAGACATATTGAGTATTTGTTTAGACGTGGTCCACTTTCAAAGTTGCATGTAATATTATGTTAGGTATTTTATGTATAGTTTGGACATGGGAACAATCTTTAATGTTGAAAAACATGGCACCAAAAAGTAAAAGTGAATGTGGCGTCAATGGTATTGTGAACTAATGATTTCGTCTTACTACTTTATTGTATATGTGTGAGATGAGTCTATTAAAAAAATACATGTTCAATAGTTAGGTTGGTTAGTTGAGGTTTAAGATTGATTGTCATTATACTAAGTCTTTTTCTAAAGAGTTCATATGTGAAGGATGAGATGCAAAGTGTGGATTTATGCTTCGACACAAGTAGGATGCATTGAAGAGTTTAATATTTTAAGAGATTCATGGAGACTCTAAAATTTTCTTGTAATGTTTTCATTGTAAGTGTGTATGCTTTTGGAGGTTTGGTTTTTTCTTCTGAAGAGTTTCCTTGGGGTACATTTGTGTTATCTTATGGTATGTCTATAATCTTTACATATGTCTATACTCTTTGCATATGTTTATAATCTTGCAAACATGCCTTTTTCTTATGAGGTTATGTACAAAATAGTTGGATAAAATTGTATGTTTTTTTCAATGGATATGTTGTGAAAATGTTGATATGATGATTTGTGAACCATGAATTGTGCCTATGTAAAAAAAGAAATATCTACAATAACTTAAAACAATTTTCAAAGTTTAAACACTTATGAACTAAAATTTAATTCAGTTTTATATCAAAATGCGAGCTAAAAATTATTATTCTACTTGTTGTAGGCTAGTATAATGCATTCATTTGCACACAATTAGTTAATTGTTTTGCACCAATCATAAGTATTTTTTTTTCTAATCGACATATTTCTAAAGTTTTGATGTTTATACGTTATACAAAATACTTATCTCAAATATGATTGGTTGAATTGGTTTGGTCTTATAGGACCCTTTTTTCAATGGTTTCTTCTATATTGTATACTTTTCCCCAATATTTTTGGGATGCATATTACAAAAATTACTTAAATATTGATAATGTGGATAATAACTTCACTTTATTAACCAAAATTAGATATCATAATCTTCTTAAAATTTCACTAAATGACAATATAGGAGTTACCAACTTATTAATCTTGAACATTAATCTTTACAAAATCTAAATGTACAGAGGTAACACAATAATTATTTTTACATTAGCTTTTAACCTATACCCAATTTACAAGTATGTATGTTAGTTGAGACATGTTGTTAACATAGCTATATTGTGTCAAAAAGAATATACATTGATCAATTCATTAATTGCCAATAACCCTTTGGCATTTAGAAATTTTTGCTAAGCCATAACAATGAATACACCGTATCATATTTTAAATCAATTTAAAACTACACTATGTCTTAATTATCATTTACCTTATATATTAAAAGATTCAATCTATTGTTATATTCCAACATCACTTGATAATTCCACCATGTTAAAATGTAATTCTAACAAATGTATTCAAAATACTTTCTACCTACTTAATTCAATTCACTAAAAATTATTGTGAAATCAAGTTAATATATAAATATAAAAACCCAAAAGAACCTTTCTATTTAGATAAATCAAGTAATTATTATTAACTATCTCATAAAAGTATAATTGACATGAATATAATTTATCAATCAGAAGAATGATTCTCTACATATCTATTTTACACATTTTTGAATTTCTAAACTAGAAATACGCCACTACGTGACATTTGTTTATTATCTAAAATACCAAACATTCTTTGAAATATCTTTATTAAGGGAAGAACACAATGTTTAATTTTGCATGCCTTAAGTTCTTAAATGATATGTTATATTTTGATAGTTTCTTTTGGTCGTATTCATGGGCAACTTAATTAGTTATAGCTGTTATTTTAGCCTTTGGGCAGTAAAAACAAACACTATGGGATATCTTGTGCACACAAGAGTAAAAAAAGTGGTCATTTCAAAAGTGTTGTTGAAACATATTTCCTAGTACAATTTTTTTGTTTTAACAATAAAAAATTTGCACAATTGATCTAATACTATGCATGAATGCCCAAACTCCCAATAATAATGCACTATTATGCCTTAGTACCCCCAAGTGGTACAATTGAGTTAATTACTAACTTTGTTTCTAAAAATGAACATTATTAGTCTATTAGATAATTTTTAAAGAGATTTTTACTGAATAAAATTCTATAAATGTAATGAAAACATAAAAAATTAATAATTAATAATTAATTAATGCTTTCTCCTTTCCTTGTTTAAAGTTTTAGAGAAAATAATAAGATTGGAATTGGTGTTCTTCATATTTAAATTAAGGATAGATACAATGTTAAGATTAAATTAGTATTAATGTTACATTTAAAAATACAATTACAATAAATGTAGATTGTAGAGAATTTAAATGTAATTAAATTTATAACTTTATCTTTAATTTCTGCAAATATTTAATATGTATATCTTACTATACACTAACCATTGCACCTCATTTTTCATACAGATGCTAGTTTAAACTTTTAAATTAAAATAATCTCTTTACCAATATCTAAATTGCTTTACTTTAGATCTATGTTAAAAATAAAACAAAAAATAAATTAAGCTAATCATTAGATATAGCTTATTTTACTTAGCACGAACATGAATGCAAACCAGGCGCACAGAGATTTAGAAAAACCCCAAAAACAAGACAATGAACTTTTTGAGTTGCCAAGCTCCGTAATGTTATCCTCTTTAAAACAGTAAAACTGTTTCCTTCCGCCCTTCCATGGCGTAGGTAAAATATTTTACTTTGCTCGGATATTCTCCACCGCAATTTAACCTCGGCTTGTTTGAACTTTAACCGCTTCCGATTTACGATGTATTCATTAAATCTATGCCAAGCTAGAACCGGAAATATCATTCTAAAAAATCTATCTCTGCAAAATAATATGAAATATTGCTGCTATAAGGTCAAGCGAGGTGTTTCTTGTATCACAGACGTGGACGCTTCTGCATCGCTTCAAAAATATTACGAAGCTTTTGCGAAAAGAATGAAAATGGCTGGCATTAGGCCTCATCACAGAATCGGTAGTTTCACTTTCTCGTAAACTTTACACCTTAAGTATTCGAGCTAATTGCAAAGTTTGTTATTTTATTTTAAATGAATTTGTCAATCAGTTATTCTTATCCAATTCAATTTTGTTTAAAGCTATTGCGTTTCCTACCGTTGTAAATTTATCGGCTAAGTGAATACTGTGTCTGTGGTTCGAACATTTGAAGGAGAAGGCTATGAATTCATTGGATTATTTTCTTGGCGCGGGGATTACGTGCTTATGATTATTTCTGATATCACTAAGTTTTAGATTCCTTGCATTGGTGGGGACTAGAGGAGGTATACTTTACACAAAGAAATCCTGTAATAGTGGTGGTTATGTTTTCTATGAGCAGTGCAAACTGAAGCTAGGATTTTTTTGGAAGAACAATCGTTATTCCTGACTATAAAGGGGCCAGTTGCTGGAGCACTTCAACAGGAAATGGAAGTTTCTGGATTCCAGTCTTAGCTGGTTGAAACTAAAACGTTATCAAAGCTTGATTAGAAATACGGATTGATGTTGTTAGGGCATTCCATACTATGCACTGTATGGGAATGAGTAGTATAGGGCTAGACTTCTCCAACAGAATATGGAATGCCCTAGCTTCCATGCTAGGCCCATTGGAATAATTTTCTATGAAGATTCTTTTGGGTTAGATTTAGGTTTACAGGTTCATCTTGTCGAGTTGTAGCATGAGTCTCAAGTAACAATGAAATATTCGGTAGAAACTGTAACAACCACTTTTCTTGGGTTTTAACTAACATAATAGCATATCAAGGAAATATAGTTAATACTTCATATTCTTAGGAAGATAGTTATAACAGATACGTTCATGTGAATGAGATTAACGGTTACAATCAATTAAACAGAAATTTCATGACTAGCAATTGAAGACACCATCAATGAATTTAACACGGAATTTAAAATCTACATATCGTAGAATTCTAAACCGAAATCCGTCTAGGGATGCTTCTGCAAAACCTAGGTTAGTCCATAAATACCACTTAGGAATAAATAGCTATACCACTTTATCGAAATGACAAATACTATCAAATATCACTATATCATCTGGGCATCAATTACCACTGTATCATTTAGGGCATCAATTACCACTGTATCATTTAGGCCATCAAATACCATTGTATCATTTAGGGCATCAGATACCACTGTATCATTCCTTTTCTTCATATTGCTATCTGTGGCAATAACATAAGATTAAAACATATGCTCATAATCATTATTCTTATAAATGAAAGACTGAAATAACAATCCATCAGATAAACCTATCTCTTGCATATAGATATATTCCATGTTTAGTTGGACGATCAATCAATCTAACTGGTTACCAATTACATTGATGAGGAAGGTTGCTTTCATTAAAGGAAATAATGGAATTCAATGGTATAAATTAATCCATCATATCTTCTACTCGTATAAACATCATAAAAGTAAAATAATTGTTATCAATGAATGTTTGAATGCATAACTTATCTTTGCCTGGTGCATGTCCCGACATCTTGAGGAGAGGGGAAACATTGTCAGGGGCTTACCCTCACAACCACGGACCTTAAACTTATCCCCACACTTTCTCTATCTAGAAGGGCCCCCCCTACCCGGAATAGACATGGAACAACTTGACCACACATTGAGCATCCTGGTACTTAATTCCACTACTCGACTTCCCAATTGAGTATACTTGGACAATCATGAGCTGACTTGGATGTTTTCGTAATTTCTTTTTAAGATGTTAATGAAATTTGAGAACCTGATCATAGTTTGTTCTTCCTTGCAAGATTCCTCTCCTTTTCACCCATTCACACGACTTCACTAGCCTCGGGTGCATCACAGGAGACTACTATAATAATGAGATCTTTAACACATGGTTTCCTTGAATACCTTTTTGATTCTTACTACAGCTGCTATACAACACATGCCAGTGAGTAAGTTAGAGTATCATAATATAGGATTCAGATTCTCACAAAATTACTTTACGCTTAATATGGTAAAGAACATGTTATGGAACTATGATCTGCCCTTGTGTAGTTATCATGCAAGATCGGAAATAAAGAAAGAAGCAGAGCTTATGCCTTATATCAAAAATAGCTCCGCATGTAACATACATGTTACACATTTACAAATGATTGAAAGCAATTACAATGATGTCCATCACACATGAGGGTGCGGGGCTGTATTAGTAATATCACTCGAGAATCTCAAACAAAAGAATAATAGAGAGAAGAAACAACTCATGTGCTTTCAAAATCGATAAGCTCTTGGCCTTTTGGTTACGGCCAGTATGCATCATAAAATCATGTCATCGTGGAAATATATCTTTTCAATGTTCCGCAAGATAAGAACAAATAAAGGGGAGCTGATTGAACAGATTTCATGACCTGAATATGCTGGTTATGATCAATATCATGGCCTGGCTACCACAAGCTTCCATCAAGCAACTAACTTCTGAATCGTGATTTAAAGCTGGTAATAATAGCGAGTCTTCGACTCAGAGCAATCAAGAGCGATCTAGAAATGAATTCCTAGTGCAATAAGTAAGGTAGCTGGAAGTGTATAATATCTCCCTGTACGCTCCATTGGTTATCAAGAAGAAGGTAGGTAACGGAGAGTTACACAGCCAACGCTCAAAGAAATTGAAGCCACCGATTCAAATATTTGACATATTATCTTCCAAGTAATAAGCTTGATGAAAGAATAAAGAATAGTAATAATAATAATGGCTCATCTTCCTAATATTTTAATATATAGACACCATGGTATTTACGTCTACCTGTATTTGCATGTACACCTACACATATACATGCGTAAATTTTAATTGTATATTTCTCATTTGATTTCCGCATATATACATATACATGCATGTACAAGTATAGGCATCTAGGCATCATGGTGTCGATATTTTAAGACTTGCCTAACACACCAGGAGGTTCCTCAAGTATCTCAATTAATAAAAGTAACAATTTGTTCTTACTTTAATAAATGCTTAATGTTCTCTTTTACTATTAAATGATATGAAATTTAATTGGTTAGCTCATGGTCATCCAACGTACACTCTTGCTTGCCTAGTTGTTTACCCTTAGCCATGGTGGTTCAGGGCTTGTACCTATTTGCCCAGTGATGGTGGTGCCTCCCATGCCCAATTCCTTTTTGGCAATGTTTCCCCCCTTCGCCATGTTCCTGCAAGGGAATTCTCCATGATTATATCATATTTACCATAACAAGTTATTATTCATAAACCACCATAATGATTAACTATCATGCCAACTTCATATGAAATTATAACGATTAACCATCTTACATGATCATAACAAATTTTAATTGTCAACTGACTTCACGTGAAACCTCAACATTTTAAATTGGGTAAAAAATTGGGATGTAACAGAAACTTTGAAATTGGTCTGTATTGGATACAGAAGATAATAAAGATTTTGACAGCGGATACAATGGTTTCAAGCAACATACCTCAGGATATGGAATACTTTGCAGTATTTCATTGTCATTGGTTCAAAAAGTTCAGGAATGGCGTGATTGTGTAGAATTTGTCTAAAATTAATAATGTAGCCATAATTCACTTATCAACTAATGGATGGCAGTCTTGGGAGTCAGGACAGAAACCAGGGAATACATCTGAATTCAAAACAGAGAGAAGGAAGATGTGGGTCACTTAGACAGCACATCTACACTTGTTTTGACATTTGTCAACCTTGATACCATTTACAGCATTTTCAAACAAGTGAAGAATTGTTTCAGGACAGACACCAGATAAAGCACCTGATTCCAAATGCTAAGTAGGAATTTTAATCATGTCTTTATCAACTGACACTTATCATTTATGCTATCACATTTAGTTGTGATCTTGTGTTTGTTAACATTGATATTATCAGCAAGTAAAAATTAATCAAATTTCAGTGAAGATCAAAGCACATCATTCTCTATCCTGACTGGGTTAAGTTAATTAGTTTTAAATATTTATTAATAATTGCTGATGGTCTAATCTAGATTATGCCAACCTATATGTGACTAATCGAGCACACATTTGCATGTCAGCTTTAATCCAAGCTGACAACCATTTGCACCGCCAAGCTGATATTCAGTGCACTTCCCAAGATTGAGAACAGATAGCGAGACAGAAAACATTCTGTTGATACCAGCTCTAATTGTCCCTAGATTCTGAGACATTTCCAATTTTCCTCTACTGTTGACTGTGTTAATCTCATTTTTAAAGTGAATTCTGTTGCTGTATTGACTTTCTGTTTCAGCATTGAACTTCTACTGTGGCATTGACTTGTTTTATAGCAGCTTTGACCAAGGATGAGTTGCCTGTTGGCGACTCTCCAAAATTGATTTAATTTACAAATGATAATTGTCGTCGAAATTAAAAAACTATGCGAACCAAGTTGACTTTCATATGATTGGATTTCATTGTGAAGTGTTGATTGTTCTTTTAGTACACAAGATTACGATTTTTGTTTTATGTTTTTGACTGGCAGTTCCTGATTGTTTGTGGTAAATTCAGATTAAGAGCCAACAGTTTCATAAGGGACAGTAGCGATTTATATGAACCAATGTCCCATTAAGCATGGTGGCATGATAATTAGGATCTAAAGTCAATATGGTTAAGAGCATAACGTTGCAGGCTTTTAGCCAACAATCCTCTTGACTGGGGATGACCAATTTTAGCTAATATTCCTGTAAGGGCTGGTAGTAAAACCAGAACCAAAAATACATTAATTGTTCAATGAAAATGGAGCAGTGGGCTAATGTTTGAATTTTAAACAACGAAACATCATATTTGTTTTACATTTAACATGTTTTGGAATAAGACTAAATGATCAAGGCAAATCTGATTTGGATCCCAAATTACAAGTATGGTATGGGGATGAATAATAAAATTGGGACCTGTTTGTTGGACTAGGTTATTGACATGTCTGATACATTTTCTCAGTGGGACATTTCATAACAGATCTGATCTCAAGGCTAAGAATTTTTTGTTGTAAACTATGTGCTGAACTGAAGAAGCAACAATGATATAGATGTGAATAAATTTTGACACTAAGAGGTGTTATTAGATAAGCGTATTGTAATTTGTTACGTACTCAGTCCTTTATTTGGGGAGTTGGCTTGACCTTTACTATTTATATTCTAAGAATAAAATTAAGTGTGTACTTCTACTCATGGATAGAAATGTATAAATATCAAGATTTTTACGAGGATGGAAGTATTGAAAAATATCTCTGTCAAAGTAAGAAAGTGGCTTGTTGTTCTAAGACTATTATAGTACTAATTAACGAGTCAAGGTTATTGAGAGCTCATATATCATACAAAATGAAAAATAGGTACAAGTGCAGATCTATGAAATATCAAGTCTTATTATGGTCGAAATATTGAAAAGTGTACCAGTCAAGGTAAGATTTGTATATCTAAGACTATGATGGAATCAATGAACAGGTCAAGATTATTGAGAGCTTGTATGGCACAAGAAACAAAATTCAGTTACAGGTTTTCTCTATCAAATATTTGTTTAGTAAAGTCCACACACAATTGGGGAGGGGGGTGAATCAGTTGTGAACAAATGTAATTAAATCCAAACTTATAAATTAGATCGCCAACAATTAAAACAATGATGCACAACAATAAGAAACTGTATACTGTAACACAATGATTTGTTTACTAGGGAAACCCTTGATCAGAGGGAAAACCTCAGTGGGGATGACACCCACAAGATAATGTAGTAATATATAATTTCCTTGTGAAAGGATGTGACCCTGTTAGGAGTCAAATACAGTTCATTTAGTACAATAGTGCTTGTTAAAGGATAGAACTCTTTTAGGAAACCTTGAACCCTTGTTAGAAGGTTCTAACCTTGTTAAGGGCTGAGATGAACAAGTAGACCCACTGTCCAAGTGCTCCAACAAAACTGAAAGACAGCACTTTCAGGATAATATAAACAATAAATATGAACTGACTGATCTGGAACTTACTTGCCAAAACAGTTCCTTTGAAGTCCACTTCAATCGACCATCATCATCACTGCTTTGCTCTGATAATCCAACATCAGGGCTTGCTTCATATATATCAAGACATACAACTCATTCACCATACATACATCTTAAACAAGGAAAACAACTTTTCTTTATTCCCTTTACAAATAATTAATTAAGTTGGCTTGTTAGAGCTTCCCCAATATACAATTAATTACATAGGGACCATGCTAAGGCATACACGCCTTCATAAGCATCAATACAACCATTACATTAAGTTTCCCACACGTTACAATAATAATATTACATTTTCCAATGATAAATCACACGCTAGAATATCACAGTTGACTGCCAGTAAGATATACCACATGTTACACACTAGCGACCTTTCCAGAATAATCCAAATGCTTCTCACTTCCGAACATATGTGCACGAACAAGTCTTCTACCACCTTCTATGCTTGCTAGCATTAATTTCTGTTCGCCAATAAGATATAGCAAAAATACCTACAACTATCTCTGTCATTATTTCCTGTATACTGGTTTGCTACTATTAATCACCAAACAATAAGTAACTTAACCAAATCATCACATAATGTATAACGAACATAGACATGATATCTACACTCATTCCGCTACACGTATGCAAGCTCGCACATCTAACTCTGTCAACCATTGTCCTCGCTGATCTGATAAACAATCTGTGATATACAAAATTTGAGTCTGTCATGAACATAAAAACATTTGTTGTCATCAATAAAAAAAATTGCAATCAATAGAACATCACTGCAACTCATCCAAGTGCCAACAATGACCTCAATTCCTATCAATATTGTCACAAGTTCGAAAATTGAAATTTAGAGTTCTAGAGCAAGGTAAATAATGGCATTACAACTTGGCAAATTATCATCATTAATGTTCATTATGGTTCAATGAAATATTGTTATACTGAACAGTTAAGTTTGATCACTAAATTTGTGCTGCTCATGATTGGAGGTTTTAGGAAGATGATCATCCAAAGATATCTTCCTGAATATCACAAATGACATATACTGTTCAATTAATACAACATTGGTGAGGAAATCTTTGTTAATGAAGTTCTTGTCTGTGAAATCTTGTTATGAACAAATGATTCATACTGAAGCCCGAGAGCTTTACATTGCATAAGCCAAGAAGCAGTCAAATATTCAAGTTACTAGTTGATTTGTTGAGGCTTTCAAATCAAGTAGAGTAAATTTTAGAAAATAATCCAAATGCAAATTAGTTTGTGGCAGCTATAAAAATAGTGTTGTGGAGTGTATTACAATAATAGATAAGTCGTCTATTATTAGTTAATGGTTATCTATTGTAAATATCTAGTTAGCTTTAGTTAGCTTTCACTTTTTTAGCTTTATCTGTTAGAATAGAATATTTCTATTCTTTTTGATAGTTTCCTAAGGAAACATCACTTTATTCTTTTGTATAAATTGACCTCTTGGTCTTTGTTAATAACAAGCAAGTATTTTACCAATTACTTCTGTAATATGGTATTAGAGCTAATACTTGAAGTTTTTTTGAAAATTCTATAATTTCTTTTATGAAATTATTTGCTTCAAAATTTTCGGAATTATTTCTGCGATTTCTCAAAAACTCGTCTAGGGTTTTCCGTTTTTTGAAGAATTCATGTGTTCACTATCATTTTTCAGCTGCTGAAAATCGTAGATCTGGAGGTTGTTTTTCTGCAACTTGGATCCTCATCATATCTGAAAATCGCGAGCTAGGGTTTCAGTTTTGGCATATGTTTTTTCCTGCAGTCAAGGAACAACGTTTTTGAGGGTGAAATCACAAATTTTTATGCTAAAATCTCTTTGCCTATGCTGTCTTAGGCAAAAACGCCCCTGTTCTGATCAAAATTGTCTTTTTCAGACCTGCAAACACCATTTTTATGTTGCTTTGACCTTCAAATCCGCCGACTGGTTTCTTGGCTCGAAACCCTAATTTTTGGGGTCAGAAATTTTTTTGTTTGCAACTTCTTGATGGGTTTTTCGAGAGCTCAACTGGGTTGTTGTTCGTTTTTTCTGGGTGCCTCATTTTTTCGTGCCTCAATTTTCGAGCCAACGGATTTAGAAAACGACAGCATATTCCATCTAGGTTTTTCGAGCTCTCTTCTGGGTCACTCTTTGATTCTCCTGGGTCTTCCATATTTTTGCCTCGAAGAACATGCCTTCACAAATTTTCACAAATTTTTATTGAAAGACGTGCCATGGCATCTCTGACAAATATTTTGCTCAAGCATAACTCCAAATTCAATGGTCACAATTATGGAACCTGGAAGCAGCGCATCATCACAATCTTTGAATATCAGAACATCGATCAACTTGTTTTGGGTGTTATGAAGCGTCCGACTTCTTCGGGTCCTAATCAAGATACATGGGATCTGAATAACTGAGAAGCAATAATGCTTCTCAAGTTATCCGTGACTGATGATCAGCTTTCTCAGATTCCATCCGGCAAGACAACTGCTGAAATCTGGACACACCTCAAAGGTCTTCATGAGACTTCTGACAAGAGTAAAGCCTTCTTTCTAAAAAACACTCTGTTTTCTATTGTCATGGATGAGCGGACCACGCTCAAGGCACACTTGAAACGGATTCAGGAAATCCGTGATCAGCGACTTGCCATCGGTCGCAAGATGGAGGAAGAGGATATTGTGGTAATCACTCTTCGGAGTTTACCAAAATCCTATGAGCATTTTATCGAGACTCTCAACATCACATCTACTGGTGTTGATCTTTAAAAGTTCACTAATCTCTGCACCCTGCTGCTTCAGCAAGATCGGTGGAAACAACAGTTGGGTAGCAGCTCCAATTCCACCTCCACTGAGCAAGTCTTTGCTGCGAAATCCTTTCAAAAGGATTAGGGCAAGTTTCAGCAACCATCTCAGCAAAAGTCTTCTGCTCGAGCATCCGATGGTACCAGAAAGAAGAACATTCAATGCAACTACTGTCACAAGTTTGGTCACATGAAGGTTGAATGTCGGAAACGCTTAGCTGCCCAGTCTACGCAATCCGGTTCATAATCCAAAGCGAACAGTGCAAAGCACACTGAGCAGGCAGAATCTTCCTTTTACGCCTTTATGGCTAAGAGACCTGCAGATCATGTGAAGTCGTCTGCTTGGTACATTGATTCAGGTGCCTCTCGACATTTCACTCACCGCAAAGACTGGTTTACTGACTACCAGCCTTATTCAGATTCTATTATTTTTGGTGGTGGAGAAGAGTACACGGTTGTTGGTAAAGGCAGCATTCAGAGTCAGTCTGTTGGGAGGAATCTCATATTCCTTGATGTGTACTACGTTCCAGGGATGGAACTAAATCTACTCTCAGTTAGTCAGTTGCTGTGACATTCTCCACACTTGGCAGTCACCTTCAGTTCACATCAGTGCACCATCATTGATCGGGCGACTAAGTCTACTATTGCAGTTGGTCTTGAGGATCATGGTCTTTCTAGACTTACTAATTCTGGTGATTCTCAGGACTTAGCTATGGCTGCTCGACGATCTTCCATCAAGACACTTTGGCATCAACGATATGGGCACTTAAATGTGTATTATCTCTCACAACTTGCTCGGGATGAGCTTGTTCTTGGTTTGCCAGATATTCAAACTCAACGCCTTGGAGTTTGTGACGCATGTCAGGCTGGGAAGCAACATCGCACACCTTTCCCCAGTGGCGATTCTTGGCGAGCTTCTCAGGTACTTCAGCTTGTTCATGCTGATATCTGTGGCCCTATGGCCACTCCTTCTGTTCTTTGGTACAGGTATTTTCTGTTGTTTGTAGATGATTTCAGTAGAAAAATGTGGGTGTATTTCCTTAAAAAGAAATCCGATGCATTTATTGTATTTCAGAAGTTTAAACCCTTAGTTGAAAAAGAGTCTGGGAAATCTATTATTACTCTTAGATTAGACAATGGGGGGGAATTTTGTTCTAATGTTTTCTCCAGCTTCTTGGATACACATGGCATCCAACGCCAGTTCACCACACCCCACACGCCACAACAGAACAGTGTAGTTGAACGTCGGAACAGGACAATCACTGAGATGGCTCGTTCCATGCTCGAACATAGATATGTTCCGAAGCAGTTTTGGGCAGAAGCAATTAACACTGCAGTTTATCTGTTGAACCGGTCACCCACAGTGGCAGTCAAAGGTAAAACTCCGAAAGAGGCCTGGTTAGGCCGCAAGCCCCAAATCTGTCACCTGAAGGTTTTTGGCTCTCTTGCTTTTGTTTGGATCCCTGATGCTTCACGCACCAAGTTGGATGCCAAGAGTTAGAAACTGATGCTTGCTGGATATAGTAGTCTTCACAAAGCCTACCGCCTGATTGATGTTGAGACATCTCATCTCATATATAGCCGTGATGTAGTCTTTGATGAGTAGTGAGGACCATTCATGCCTATTTCTCCTGTTCCTGATCCAGCAGACCAGCCTATGCAGGCTCATGATTTGGGAGTTCGGCTTCCATTAGGTCCACCTGATGGGAGGGCTCCAGTAGCTCTTGCAGCTCTAGTTATTCCAGTGATACCTGTACAGACTCCTCTGGCTTCTCCTGCAGGATCACCTCGTTTTGAAGATGCTTCACTTGAGTTTGATCCAGCTTCTTCTGATGCAGATCCTGCTGATCAAGCATCTCCTAGTACTACTGTTGGTCCTTCTCCTATCTGGCCTAAGTGGTGGGCTAAGACACTTGCTGATCTTCATGATGATGAGCTCGTCGATGGGAGAACTACTTGGAAAAAGAGCAATACTACAGATTCTGTTAACTTTGCTCTTATGGCCAATATTCACAGTGTGTTTGAACCTCAAACATATTCTGAGGCTAAAGGAATTCCAGAGTGGGAATAGGCCATGACATTTGAACACCAGAGCTTGCTGAAGAACAACACTTGGGTCCTTTTTGATCTTCCACCAGGGAAGAGACCCATTGGCTGCAAATGGGTCTACAAAATCAAATACAAATCGGATGGTACTTTGGATAAGTACAAAACTCGTTTAATGGCAAAGGGCTTTTCTCAGTGTCAGGGCATTGATTATGAGGAGACCTTTGCTCCTATTGCAAAGATGAGCACCATCAGATTAGTCCTAGCCATGGCAGCACAGTTTGGCTGGAAGGTCCATCAGATGGACGTAAAGAGTGCTTTCCTGAATGGTGATCTCCATGAAGAGGTCTACATGACGCAGCCTCTTGGTTTCAAGGTTGCTGGTAAAGACCATCAGGTTCTCAAATTAGTAAAAGCTCTCTATGGTTTGAAGCAGGCCCCTTAGGCATGGTACATCAAGATTGATAAGTACCTCGGTGATCAAGGCTTAAAGAGGAGTTCTTCAGATTCAAATCTGTACATCAAGACTACTGACAGTGACATCATTCTTCTAGTTATCTATGTGGATTCTCTGATCATCACTAGCAGTTCGGCATCTTTGATTCAGGGAATCAAACAGAACTTATGCCAGTCTTTTGATATGACTGACCTTGGGCTCATGCATTATTGCCTAGGTTTTGAAGTTTGGCAACGATCTTCTGGTATATTCATCTCTCAGTCCAAATATGCCAGGGCCCTGTTAGACAAATTCCGGATGCAAGATTGCAAACCTGCATCTACACCTATGGAGAAAGGTCTCAAGTTATCAGCAAAGTCTGATTCTCCTTCCGTTGATGATACTACATACAGGCAACTAGTAGGTAGCCTCATCTACCTCTCTGCTGCTAGGCCTGATATTAGCTTCGCAGTCAGCTATATTTCACGCTTTATGACAACTCCTAAGGCTGATCATTGGATGGCAACAAAGCGTGTGCTTCTTTATGTGAAGGGCACTTCAGATTATGGACTTCTGTACTCTCGAAGTTCTAATCCTAAACTCAGTGGGTTCACAGATTCAGATTGGGCAGGCTCTGTTGACGATAAAAAGTCAACATCTGGATATGTGTTCAGTTTGGGATCCGGTGTAGTCACATGGACCAGCAAGAAGCAACAAGTAGTTTCTCTGTCTTCTATAGAGGCTGAATATAGAGGGACTGTTAAGGCAGGATGTGAAGCTGTTTGGCTTCGTCAGATGCTTGGGGATATGTAGATGTCACCAACAGGATTGACTACTTTGTTTGTTGATAACGAAGATGTTATCAAGTTAGACGGAATCCAGTTTTCCAGGAACGAACCAAGCATGTGGATGTTCATTGTTATTACATATGATAGCTGGTTGAAGATGGAACTATTGATCTACAGTATGTTCCTACCACAGATCAAACTGTAGACATTCTCACCAAGCCTCTTGGTCTTGATAAGTTTGTCAAATTCAGAGGACAGCTTGGTGTTCTAGATAGATTAACCATTAAGGGAGGGTATACAATAATAGATAAGTCGTCTATTATTAGTTAATGGTTATCTATTGTAAATATCTAGTTAGCTTTAGTTAGCTTTCACTTTTTTAGCTTTGTTTGTTAGAATAGAATATTTCTATTCTTTTTGATAGTTTCCTAAGGAAACATCGCTTTATTCTTTTGTATAAATTGACCTTTTGGTCTCTGTTAATAACAAGCTAGTATTTTACCAATTACTTCCGTAATAGAGTGTACAACCCATTTTTTTTTCCATGATTTTGCCATGTTGCTGGTGTGAAAAGGTTTTTGGTAAGTCTCAGTCAGTACTTGCCAAAAACTGAGTTAGTAAACCTTGAGAGTACTCATGGAGCAGAAAACCATTGGGATAACTTATTGTTTTGTAGCTGGTTGAGATTTGTGTGGAATGTCTTTATTGATGTTCTGGTTGCAGCTTATGTATTCTGTATATTCAGGCAAATACATGTAGACTACAAGTCTTTAATAACCTGAGGAAGATGATGAAATGTATATTCAGGCGAACACATGTAGACTACAAGTCATTAATAACCTGAGGAAGACGATGAAATCAGTAGGACAATATATTGATTTCATCTGTGCTCAAATAGCTTGAGCAAAGTGAGATCTACATTGTCTTGGTTCTACAAATGTGTCAAAAATGAATAGCAAACTGATCCTGTCATGTGGTATTGTTTACAAGCTGTACGCTTCAAGAAAGCATACCCGCAGAATTAATGACATGCAGAAGAAGCTAAATGTTTTTTTTACTCTGGCATATCTGTTATATCAATATGTCTTCATGTGGTATTTCATTAATATTCTACATGCCTTTGTCAACAAAACTTCTATTTTCTTGCATGTTCTCCTTTTCCAGGAGGTATCCTTTACAATGGGAGAGCCTTTGTGCTGTTTCAGCACATAATTTTATTTTTTCTGATAATATTACTAACTTATAGAAGGGAAATCTAGAAGAGTTTTTGTTCCCATTTATAGCAACATTATACTTGTTATGTAAAATAATTCCTTATTATATATTATATAATCAGTCTTACATTGATTTTAGGTACATTAGTGTGATTCTTTTGACTACTAATTGTGAATTCATAAATATTTTTAATTTTTCCAAATCGTAGATTTTTTCCTTTGGTGCCATTTCTTTTCGTGCAATGGCACTCGTCAAGCATATGATATGTCTACATACAAATAAGTGCTGATTGAATTCTGTGACACAGCAATTGGAGTATCAGGTGGTGCAGACAGCATGGCATTGTGTATGCTTGCTTCACGATGGAAGTGTATTGAACTTGGTGAAAATGCGATGACTGGTGGTTATGTTGATGGACTTGAGGCCTTTATAGTTGACCATGGTCTTCGTTCTGAAAGTAGTAAAGAAGCTACTTGTGTTCAAAAATGGGTTTTAAAGATCGGTAAAATTTTCAAACTTAATTTGTTAAATCAATGGCATTTGTGAATGAGTGCACCCTTGATATATTCCAATCATCTATATTGATATTGCATCAGATACTAATGACTTAATTTGTGTTGGCAGATATATTTGATTGATTACATAGTTCCCGAATTAAATATTTCTTCTATCCTTAGGCTTTATTGTTGGAATAGATTCATGGATATCTCAAAGCATAGTTGTATTGTTTTATAAAATACTTGAAATTTTGTGTGGTAGAAATTATTTACTAAAATCCATGTTTATACTTTTTTTGTCTTTTCTTCTTTTTCTGATTAAAGGTTGTGTTCATATTTATTAAACAATGAAAAAAGAAGTGAATGCTGCTTTAATATGATTATTTGTCACTACTATTCTCCTGCATATGAATTCCAGATAATTGTATATCTCGATACAATTAGGGAGAGTTGTTGAGAAATGATTTATGGAAATTGGTAACTTTGTGCCCAGTAAATCCTGGGAGACGTTATGGGTTGCCTTTAATGTGGTGCAGTGCATGCTTGGACTGCATTCATAATATTTGTAACACTGGTTATGCTTAAACATTTTTCACAACTATTACACCATAACCTTGCCACTTGTTTACTACAGCTATCTGCCAACCTTATAATAGTGGTGGGGGGGAATTTGAAATTAGGCCACTCTTTTTTGAGTTTCCATTGTTATCATGTCACTACCTCTTGGGCATCTCTATGGGAAATGCACAAATTAATTTGTACATTAAATTTCTTGACAATATAATTGTTTTTTTTGGTTTTCTATGGTAAATGAAAAATTTGGAACACAGTAAATGTTGTTAACTCCTACAACTTAAGTTTGATTTGAAAATGGAATATGAATAAGTCTAGGATAGAATCCTGGAGTTCTGGACTATTCGTTGAGTTTTGCAACGTACATTACACAGGAAAAGCTTGTGAGGAGAACTGCCTTCACTCTTTTGTTGCTTCTCTTGGAGTGAACTTAGAAATGTAGTATTTTATTGCTACAACTTACATTGTCAGTGTGACATTTTGAACTATAGGAATTAAATCTTAAGATATTAGAGAGTTTGAAACATGCCAAGCTACTTGTACGAAAGGAAAATATTTGGAAAGACAAGTTTAAAAAGAGCATAGTCAACTAAGCATCCTAGTCGGCAGGCACAATCAAGTACCTTTTTTTGTAGATCTGATTAAATTTAGCAGCTTATGACTGCCAGTTGCTTGTAGTAAGTTTATTTGAGTGTTCAATGCTTGAAGGACATAAATGTTGCAGATAGACTTTGTTTAAGCTTTTTTTGGAAGCATTTGAAGGATGTTCACAATCTATGTATGCCTATATGCCTATATGTATATACGTATATAATACATATACATACAGGTTCATACATACATACACAGTCACACAAACATATCCAATGTATATGTATATGGACGTGTATGTGCATATGTATACTATGTATATACACATGTTTGTATATATATGCACATACATAGTTATATCTATATGTATATTTATTTGGACGTGTGAATATGCAACACATGCAAAAAATGCACAACAAGAGCAATATTCTTTCCTTGATTATTGTGCTTTGGTTGGTTGCATATTAAGTTCTTTTATTTCCTTGTAAGGTTTCTCATCTTCTTATAGCAGATATCCTCAATGTGGGTAATTGTCCCGAAAGGTGCATTGCTTGCTCTTCTTTCTTTCATCCTTGTGACATCCCTTGGGATCACCATACTGTTTACTTACGTTCTCCTGGTTACAATCTCCTTGGTTTTCCCAAATGCAATCCTCCAAAAAGGTTACTTCCCTTTTTCTTTGTTAAAATTAGCCTTTTGTTTGGAACAAAGCACCTATGGTGGTGAGTTTCCTTTGTTTCATATCAATAGAGAAAACATAACATATATGTAGGGTTTTGCATCCTATCTTGTAATAGCAATAATGGACAAATTAGTAAATATAAATATAACATACGGCAAACTTAAGTTAGCATGGAGCCATGGACAATTTCAATGATATTACTCATCTTCTTAATTTTTTTTGCAGAATAGCTCCAATTGAAATAGAAAATAAGAAGACAAGTAATATTGTTGATGAATGAGCAATTGTATTTATGATTCAGCTTACTGGTCAAATGAGCCAATTCTTTTCTGAGTTGCTGCTGTGGCAGTTGGGTTGAATGGCATTTGGACAATGCTTACAAGTTTAATTGAGATTTGGTAAGCATTAAGTCAACCCTTGGTCTCCAGCTTCATGAGACATTCTGATGTCTTGTGACTATGCCTGTGACAAGCTGACATTTTCCAACTACACTAGCATAAACTGTAGTGTACCCATTTGTTGCCAGCAATCAGAATTTCAGGGATGACCCTAATATTGGATCCTTGTAAGTTAACGAGGATGGTTAGAGGGTCTTTTGAGGATTGATTCATCTCCAACATTCAGGGATTTATGGATTGGGCCTTCGTTCGATATCATTTGGACTCCATTTGCCATTCTTTCTATATATAATAAGTTAGGAGAAATAGAGATGGACCCTTTCTATATTTAAAAAGTGTATTTGGTCACATGGGGAATTATGAAGAGAGATTCCTATTTCAGGCGACATGGCAATCAGACAAGTATTTCAAGAGATATTAAAGTTCAAGTGGCTTAAGTGATTTATTTGAATATTTTGATGTTATTATAAAGTTATAAAGTAACTTATAATATTAAAGTGCAAATATAAAGTTACTTTATGATTTAAAGTCACTTTATGACAAAAGTAACTTAAGTGACTAAAAGACGAAATTGACATATCCCACATTGCCTAGTTGTTTGTGTCTTCCCTCATATCGAGGTTATTAAAATATGGAGCTATATTGGGTTGATGCTATGAAATATATTATTATGCAAACAAAAAGGTTGCTTAAATGTGACTGGTTACTCGTGAGGATGAAACCCTTCAAGACGTTTGAGAAGTTGGACGTAGCCCCAGCATCTCATTGAAAGTTGTGCTCAGAATCAGGCAAGAGAAATCAGGCTTCAGTCGGCTCCATTTTGAAGTAAGTTTGCTAACATTTCTAGCATTTGGAAGTCTTCATTATACTGGAAGGTAATCACGCTATTTGTTCCACACAATACGTTTAGACACCAAGGATCAGTTGGCTTTCAGTGTGAATCCACTAAGACGTCAAGGTAGACCATAATCACTGTTGTATCAGTACAAAATTGATAGCAGAAATCTGAAGATTGGTGTTAGGATTTGAAAGGCAATGGCTGTGATAGTATTTTAACGAGTTGACCAACTTTTGGAAGTGTATGCCTGCATATTAGCTAAGATACATGATACTATGAATATCGTACAAGCTGGAGATGTCACCTAGATGCTGTATAGGTTTCAGAAGTGTTACAACAGTACCATTCTAGCCATAAATTGGACAAAAGGAAGTTGTAGGGCAACCATCAACAACAGTGGGAATGTTTGACTTGCAGTCTGTTTGAGAGTCATTTACAACCATCATATTGCTGCCATTACGCTGTACTAGAGCCATGATGTGTAGTGCAAGTTCCAGTCAGTCCTTGGAGTAGCTAAATTAGGGTTCAGAGGCTCCACACATGTTAGAGAAGTTCTGAAGCTGTTCTAGTGTTGCAACATCAATCATTGTTTTTGGTATTTAAGAAATAAGCACCAACATTCATTTGAAAGGCATTACTATGACTGATTAATTTGAAAAGTTACTACTATTGTTCACCAGTAAATAAAATACAGTAAACTTCTATGAATTTGTATTGAATGTCATATCTATTTTGTGAAAATATATTTACATGACACTTCCCTTGATTCTTGAACTAAATTACTTAGTAAACACCAACATCATTGCTCTCTCTTACTTCAGCTTACGAAATCAGATTGTAACTAAGTTTCCAGATTGCTCACAAATTGTTTGACAAAATTTAGAACTGCTGAAAGATAAACTTTTTAAGAGCAATAAAGGGGGGCAGGTCATTACAGTGGTATTAGATCTCTGTTTTCTGTCTGCCTGTGTGGTTATCGGTAATTGTTTATTAGAAATTCTAATCAGAGATTTCATCTGAAACATTTTACAAAAGGTTTAATTTGAATGTTATAAATTTTCAGATAAATGTTTTGAAAATTGTATTCTACTGGAGGTTTGGAAGAGTATTTCTATGTGAGGAATAAAGTGATGCTATTGCCAGAGCTATAAGTCTTGCTATCCTATAGAGTAGGAAAGATATCTTATTTTCAGTTTTGTTGTTGCATTTGAAGTGACTAGCACTCTAGCTTTTTTTCTATATATTCTAATTGGAGATTTCATCTGAAACATTTTACAAAAGGTTTAATCTGAATGGTTTAAATTTTCAGATAAATGTTTTGAAAATTGTATTCTACTAGAGGTTTGGAAGAGTATTTCTATGTGAGGAATAAAGTGATGCTATTGCCAGAGCTATAAGTCTTGCTATCCTGTGGAGTAGTAAAGATATCTTATTTTCAGTTTTGTTGTTGCATTTGGAGTGACCAGCACTCTAGCTTTTTTTCTCTATGGATAGACATAGGAAGACTGGTAGTTCTAGAAGCCGGTGGATTAATGAGGAATTTAGCACGAAAATGAATGCTTTGCAAGAGAATATGGAAAAACTTAAGCTTTATCAACAGAGGTTGGCAGAGTGCTTGTTGGATCCAGAAATAGTTGAGAGGGTAGCGAGGTTTATGGTTTTTGCCTTTAGAAGGCCGACATCAAGGTTGCAGGGAAGGAAGCTTGAGTTTCCCTTGAGAAGTGCCCATGATGCAGATGTACCTGTATTTAGTATGACACCTGCTAGTCCTATTGATGATGAACCCATTTCATAGAGATCAGTAGATGTGTGAGTACCCTTGGTAGATAGCGACACTAAGCCTCAACACGTTGAGGCCCCCAGAGTTGTTGCAGTTAGTGCAGAGACAGTTGATGTAGTTGCTACTATTGATACTTCAGGTTCTCTTAAGGTGGGAATTATTTTTGGAGGATTGTATGAGTGGTCATAGTGTTGCTCCAGTGTAGGAGGCAGTTGCTTCTTCGGGTGGGACCGATGCATGTATGGAGTCACTCAGTTGTGATGCCGGTGATTTAGGTGTTACAGTGGAGTCAGTAGATGTGGGTTCATGCTCTAGCGTTATTGATTCACAGCCTGGCATAAAGTAATGTGCACAGAGTCAGATGACGATAGTTGAGGCTCTATTAAGTGATGGGGATGCAGATAGTATGGACATGTCTGATGATTTGTTGGATGAGGCTATGAGTTGCACTAGGTATGATACCCCTTGTCAGATGTTGGGTGATGACTTTGAGGAGGATTTGGATGAGTCCCATGATCGATGTTTACAGGATCTTACTATTGAGGTGGAAGTTGAGACATGTGGGGCGATTGATATTGTGAGGGCTTCTATTTCTTCGAAGGAGTTGTTTGAGGTACATAGTAGTTGTATCTCGGAGGCAGAGTTGTGCAAGGATGATAACACATGTATGAGTGATCTTGTGGTGAACAGTTCTGATTTAGTTTCCTATCACAGTGCAGTTAGTGAGACACAGAGCTTGCATAGGAGTCAGGGGTTACAAAGGGATCATGCGACTTATTAGTTGAAGGTGAGTTATAGTGACATTGCTTCATCTCTTGATCATTATGATGCCATTCGTCATATGCTAGCTACATTTGGTTGGGGTGCTCCTGTGTTAAATGAGCACAGTGATAGTAGTCTTTCCCTAGCAGAGGTTCATGCACTTCGAGAGGCTGTTAGAATCTTGAAGCATAGTTATTCTCAATTAGTTGATGATAGAGATTACTTTCTGGAGTGGGGTAGCACCTGCTATGAGACATTGTTAGGGAAAGAGGAGAAGGTGGTTGAGCTCACCTAGGAGCTTGAGGTGACGGTGGACTCTCTTTAGTATACTCAGTTGGCTCTTTAGGAGCCATAGTCATAGTTGGATGAGGTTACCGCAGAGTTAGAACGGGTATAGTCAACACCAACCCCAGACCTTGTTCAGTTACATATTGTGGTTAGTGGTGAGTTTACTTCTATGGTTGAGGATGAGGGACGTGATGATGTGGCGAACGCATTCGTCCAGTATATGAGTGTAGTATGTACAAAGGAGGTAAGAGCATTAATGGAGACATGATCTCATTGTGATTTGCTTCCTTCTGCTGGAAGTGAATCTATTTCTTCTTTTCATATAGCTAGTAGCATTGGATAGTTGGCATTGTCACATTTTTAGAGAGATTAGCTATGGATTACAGGGGAGCAGATTGATGCTTCCACATATAATTTCTACTGTACTGAGTCATTCATGGAGTATTTGCTTGAGAGCTCAGATTTACGGGAGGTTTCATATAGTATATCTGAGGGTGCTCTCATTCGGGGCTTTGGTGCTATTCAATGATTGGTGAGGAAGATTGTAGAGACCTTGGCTACAATGCTTCGCAATAGGGATTTTGTGGTTGGGCTTTCTGAGAGGGTTGCCCATGATCCTGTGCTACCAATAGTTCAGAGTCAGAGATTGGAGCCATCTTTTGATTTCCAGTTTGATAATGAGCCTTTGACAAAGATTGGGAGTTCTTATTGGCATTACATTGTGAGAAGTGCTCATCACTTTTCTTTTGACCCATAGGTAGAGGACTTGGTTTTGAGTGTTATGGATGTGACAGAAGGTTTGGTATTCATTACACCCGCAGAGGGCATACTTCTCCGCTAATGGAGAGAGATTCTGAGATACAGGTATTGTGAAACAGTTGGATGTGCTAGTGAATGAGATGAATCAAAATCACAAACGACTGACCCAACTGATTTCAAAGATGAGATTTGAGTAGAGAATGATATCACTTTTTCTAAGAGCAAAATGTGATGATACAGTTGTGGCTTCAAATTTGCATGACATTTCTTATGAGACACTGCATGGGTTGGACACAAATGAGGTGGAATGTGATTAAGATTTATGTTAGGTTAAGTCAGATGATGTAGTTGTGGGCATTAGTTCCCCGGATCATGTATTTGATGGTGATGTAGTGATAGTGGGAGTAGGGGCATGCAGGAATACTGTCATATCAGCAGCCACTTCTTTGTCGTTTGAGCCTTCCAATGAGGAGTTTAATAGTGTGCAAGTAGTTGTATATGTGTGCTCTGATGATATTACACTTGTTAATGTTGATGAGGTGAGCGATGTAGTGATAGAGTCATGTTATACTATTGATCAACAAAGTGTTGATGTTCACTTCATTGATAGTCCTAGGTTTGACATGGATGCAACATTGTCTTATGACAATCCGTTGTTTGAGGTTGATGTTGATCACTCACCTAAGTGGAGTTGAGCTCAGTTTTCACCATCTGTAAAGATTCAGTTTTGTGTTGCGGCAGTTGGTAATGTTCCTATGTCCACAAATTTTGATATGGCTACACCTATGGTTGATACAGTTTGGCATGAATGCATATGGTTCTCTTGTAGCTACATCTCTTCAAGGGATTGTTGATCAAGATTCCATTCTAGTTTATATTATATGGGTGGGGACCAGGATAAAGGTATTTCTTGTGGGGAATTCTTCTGGTGATATTCTAACTCCTATATCATTAGCACAAGTTTTGAGTGCTATACTGCAGGTTATGTTGTTGGTCCTGATAATCTTAATGGTATGCAGTTGGTTCAATGTTAATAGGGGTGTCACATACTACTTCATTTGGGATCTAGGTGGAGGTTGGAGTTCACTGTGATTGCTGGATTGCTCGAGGGCAAGCAATCTCGGGAAGGGAGGACTATAATGTCCCCATTTGTTGCCAGCATTAGAATTTTAGGGATTAGCCCAATATTGGATCCTCGTAGGCTAATGAGGATGGTTAGAGGGTCTTCTGAGGATTGATTCATCTCCAACATTTAGGGATTTATGGATTTGGCCTTTGTTTGATATCATTTGGACTCCATTTGCCATACTTACTATGTATAGTTAGTCAGGAGTAATAGAGATGGACCCTTTCTATTTTTAGAAAGTGTATTTGGTCACATGGGGAATTATGAGGAGAGATTCCTATTTTAGACAGCATTGCAATTAGACAAGTATTTCAAGAGTGTTACATCCCAATTTTTGACCTAATTTAAAATGTTCATATAGCCGTTGAGATTCACATGAAGTTAGTTGACAGTTAAATCTGTTATAATCTTGCGAAATGGTAAGATGGTTAGTCGTTGTAATTTGATGTGAAGATAACGTGCTAGTTGATTATTTATCATGAATTTGTCGAATTGAAAAGGCAGTTAGCCCTTATGATTATTTATGATTAAATAACTTGTTATGGTAATATGATTTAACTGCGGAGAATTTTCTTGTAAGAAGCACGTCGAAGGGGTGGAAGCATTGTTAGAAAAGAATTGGGCACAGGAGCATCACCATCACTGGGCAAATGGGTATGAATCGTGAATCATCATAGTTGAGGACCTAGCGACTTGAACATTAGGTTACAATTGATGGAATTGCATAAGCTATTAAATAAACAATTTAAAACATAAATTAACTTAATTAATATAATGCATACCTCAAAGGTTTTTGTTGATCTTTCACTATATTATTATAATATATACCTATGTATGTACACATAGATATAAAATAAAGTGACACCATAATATTATTTTCTTATAATAAAATGATGCCACCTCACCAATATATCTACATGTACGTAGATAGATATAAACCATAATATTTTTCAAATTTAACCTTAAAATCTTTTTCCATCCTTATATTCTTTTCTTGCTTATAACTGATTGAACACTTGACACATTTATTTGGTGTCCAAAAGCCAAGACATTCTTTTATGTTACGGCTTCTTGGAAGCCAAAGAGTCCTTTTAATCCTTTTTATATCATGAGGTCGGGAGAGAGGGGATATACAAGAAATCACATTCTTGACTTCTTTTGTTTTTTGGCATTTTCCTTGCTCATTTCGACTTCATTCCACAACTGATACTTTGCAAAAACCAATTGAATTTTTGCAAATTCCATTCGGAAACCTTTGTATTCATAGCAGTGTCATTCTTAATACAGTTTGCTGTATGTCGTTCCTTCTATGCTAAAGATTGAAGTTGTATTTACACACTGTGGTTACGCTTGGAAGCAAACCAAAGAAGAGTTGATACATTATTGTTTAGGAAGACTCCAAACATTTCCGGATTTATACCAGGTCATGTGGTTAATCATTTCCAATTATTGCTATATTCCATTAACAATTGTTATTACAATTTGATTTCCAAAGCAGTAAGCTGCAAATTTATTCTTATTCACACTTGAATAACTTTAGGGAGTTGCTTACCAATAAGCATAGTAAAGTATCCATGACATGGAATTATGAACTATTTTTGCCACTGGAAATCAGAATCGAATGATATTTATTTCTGCAATCTGATTTTTATAGCAGTTAGATAGAAATCCAGATTATGAAGCAAATCATCCTTATTTATAACATCATCGATTAAGATGAATAAAAGCTAAGTATTCATGACATGATTTCATATTTATTTATGCCGTTGGAAGTCAGAATTAAATGATATTATTCTGCAATGCTTATAGCTAATTTTCTTAGATCACAGAAATTTGATAAGCTGAAAACATATAATATTCTTTTATCAGTTGAGGATGAACAGAAAGAGCGGGTTGCTCTAAGATTCAAACACCTGGGACTCACCCGGCTGTATAGCCAAGGAAAAGGGTGAAGAGGTGAGAAAATAATTTGCAATAACATGAAACAAAATTAGATGTGACATAAGAATGTATTTTTTTAATTTTTAAAAGGAATTATTTAATAGCTTATGCATGATCATGTTTATTGTTTACTCCTGATGTCAAGTCGAGTGGTGTGATTAGAGATTAGGATGCTCAGTGGCTGACAAGGTGTTCCATGTCTATTTTGGGTAGGGAGGGCCTTTCTCGTGTGAGATTGTGTGGGGATAAGTTATGGTCTGAGGTTGGGTGGTTAAGCCCCTGACAATGTTTCCCCTCTCCACAAGATGATGGACATGCATCAGATAAAGATAAGCTATGCATTCAAACGTTTGTCGAAAAATAGGTATTTTTACTTTTAAGATGTATATTTAAGTAGAAGGTAAGATTAATTGAGTTGTATCATCGTTACAGTCATTTCTTTAAATGAAAGCAACCCTTATCGTCAATATAATTGGCAACCAGTTAGATCGGTTGATCTTCTAACTGAACGTGGAATACATTTATTTGCAAGAGATAGATTTATCTGATGGATTGTTATTTCAGTCTTTCATTTATAAGAATAATGATTATGAGCATATCTTCTAATCTTATGTTTTTGCCACAGTTAGGCAATCAGAAGGAAAAGAATGATACAGTGGTATTGACGCTCTAAATGATACAGTAGTATTTGATACCCTAAAAGATTCAATGATAATTGATGCCCTAAATGATACAGTGGTATCTGATGCCCTAAATGATCCAATGGTAATTGATGCCCTAATTGATACAGTGGTATCAGATGCCCTAAATGATCCAATGATAATTGATGCCCTAATTGATACTGTGGTATGTGATGCCCTAAATGATATAGTGGTATTTGATGGTAATCGTCAATTGATTCTAAGTGATATTTGTGGACTAATCTGGGTGATTATAGAAGCATCCCTACATTGATTTTCGGATCGAATTCCATAGTATGTAGATTTTAATTTCCATAGTAAATTCATTGATGGTATTTTTAGGTGTTAATTATGAATTTTATGTTTAAGTAATTGTAACCTTTAATCTCATTCACATGAACATAATTGATATAATTGTCTTCTTATGACAATGAAGTAATAACTGTATTTCTTTTATATGAAAGTTGTTAATTAAGATCTGGGAAAACTGGTTGATACAAAGAGATATTAAAGTTTAAGTGACTTAAGTGATTAATTTAAATACTTTGATGTTATTATAAAGTTCACTCCCCTCCCAAACTTTGAAGTACCCATCCCCGAGACGTCCCTGCATTGGGTACTTGAGTACCCAAGCACCCCCACCTCCGCCATTCTGCAACCATGTTGCCGCTGGGATGTGTACTTGAATTTCTACTTGAATTTTGATTTTTGAATGTTACTATTGGGTATGTCATAGGTTACTATGTTGAATGTCAATGGTTCTAATTCATGTTGCAATTTTGCTATGTTCAAATATTTTAATTTGGTATGTGTGAACTATTGAAACATCATTTCATAATTAGCATTTCAAGTTATATATGTATGCTATACAACACCCCTCTCTGGTCCGTCTTCCCCTTGCCGCCATCCCCCCATTGTCCCAAAAATAAGGCCCATTTTCCCCGTGTCTCGGAAACTCGCCTTAGTGTCGTGTCGTCCTGAAGTACCCTATACTAGCGTAAAACTACTATAAAGTAACTAATAATAATAAAGTCACTTTAATATTATAAAATGCAAATATAAAGTTACTTTATGATTTAAAGTCACTTTATGACAAAAATAACTTAAGTGACTAAAAGACGAAATTGGCTTTTTATCCCACATTGCCTAGTTGTTTGTGTCTTCCTTGGTATTGAGGTTATAAAAGCGTGGAGCTACATTGGATTGACACCATGGAATATATTATTATGCAAACAAAAAGGTTGCTTAAATGCTATTTTACCTGGGGATGTGTTTCCGGCAAAAATTGACCCTGTCCCCACGTCCCCTCATCTCGGAAACTCGGAAACTTCCGGAAACCTTTCCCTTGGCTGTCCCATAAAATTAATGTTTTAGTTTTGATAATTTGTTTGATTTCCACTCTCATGTGAACTCTAAAGTTAAATTATTTAACACAAACATTATATGTTCAGGTTCTATAATTTATATATGCATGCGTTATCCATGTTTTTATATGAATATTTAAAATTTCCATATATATTATAAACTTTTCCTACTTTTTATATAGCTGTTCCCACTACCGTCCCTTGCCGTCCCCTGCTCCGAGAAAAAAAAAATCCGTCTCGGAAACCCGTTTCCCTGTCCCCACGTCCCCTCATCCCGGAAACTTAGGGTAACATAGCTTAAATGTGACTGGTTACTCATGAGGACAAAACCCCTCAAGACGTTTGAGAAATTGGATGTAGCCCCAACATTTCATTGAAAGTTGTGCTCAGAATTAGGCAAGAGAAATCAGGCTTCAATCGGCCCCATTTTCGAAGTAAGTCTGCTAACATTTCTAGCATTTGGAAGTCTTCATTATGCTAGAAGGTAATCATGCTATTTGTTCCACACAATACGTTTAGACACCAAGGATCAGTTGTTTTTCAGTCTGAATCCACTAAGACGTCAAGGGAGACCATAATAACTACTGTATCAGTACAGAATTGATAGCAGAAATCTGAAGATTGGTGTTAGGATTGGAAAGGCAATGGCTGTGATAGTATTTTAACGAGTTGACCAACTTTTGGAAGTGTATGCCTGCATATTAGCTATGATGCATGATACTATGAATGTTGTACAAGCTGGAGTTGTCACCTAGATGACGTACAGGTTTCAGAAGTGTTACAGAAGTACCATTCTAGCCATAAATCGGACATAAGGAAGTTGTTGTAGGGCAACCATCAACAATAGTGGCAATGTTGGACCTGCAGTCTGTTTGAGAGTCATTTACAGCCATCATATTGCTGCCATTACGCTGTACTAGAGCCATGATGTGTAGTGCAAGTTCCAATCACTCCTTGAAGTAGCTAAATTAGGGTTCAGAGTGATGAAGGTACGCTCTGATACCACTTGATGGAGGTACATTCTGATACCGCTTGATGTAGGAGGCCACACCACCCTTACCAACTCATAACCAAGAATGCAACAGTATGAAGACAAGAGATGACAAAATGCTTCAAACAATTTTATTATACTTGAAAATCCAATATTAATTACAATAACATTTCTACAAGATCCCTCAAGATCCAATCCAAGCCCAAGTAAGTCCAGATCCACACTCTAGTAGAAACCTCCGAGATCTCAACTTGTGCTTGCAAGCCACCAAGCAACCTCCTTGTTTCTAAACTGCAGTCACTAGCTCTTTCCAACTTTATCCAAGCTCCAAGTGTAAACTGCCTCACATTCGACGCTCTGCCCACACTCTCACAACTCCATCACAATCCTGCTGTAAACTGCCTCACATTCGGCGCTCTGTCCACAGACTCAGGAAAACTCACCCTTTAGCTTCCTCCTTCTCTCCAAGCTTCTACTAAGAAGACATCACACCTTCAAGCTTCACACCTTCCAGCTTTCACCTTGAAGCTTGACCTTCCAAAGCTTTACCTTCCCAAGCTTCTACTTCTCGAGCTTTCACACCTTGAAGCTTTTCTTTCCAAAGCTTGATTAGAAATGCTCATATGCCTTGCTTAAATAGGCACTTACCACCCAATGCATGATTTATCCACAACCTTCTAGAATTCCACAATATCCACAACCTTCCACAATATCCACAACCTTCTAGAATTTCCACCTACACACCTCGATAAATGGAATGACAACCATTTTTATTTTATTTTTCTATTACACCACCTATGCACTTCGAAAATAGAAATACCCTTTTTTTCCCCTTCTTTTCTCCAATTTCCTTTTTTTTTAATATATTTTAATTATTTCTCCTTTAATTTCGTCACTTTTTCTCTCCTCCACATTTTAAAATTTTTTTTTAAATTTTTAAATTTTACTTTCAACATGCCCCCCCTTTATTTTGGATGCAAGATGCTCTTGCATCACAGAGGCTCCATACTTGTTGAAGAAGTTCTGAAGCTCTTCTAGTGTTACAACATCAATCATTGTTTTTATTATGTAAGAAATTAGCACCAACATTCATTTGAGAGGCATTACTATGACTGATTAATGTGAAAAGTTACTACTGTTGTTTACCAGTAAATACAATACAGTAAACTTCTATGAATTTGTATTGAATGTCATATCTATTTTGTCAAAATATTGTTACATGACACTTCCCTTGATCCTTGAACTAAACTACTTAGCAAACACCAACATCATACTCTCTCCTACTTCAGCTTACAAAATCAGTTTGTAACTAAGTTTCCAGATTGCTCCCAAACTGTTTGACAAAATTCAGAACTGCTGAAAGATAAACTTTTTAAGAGCAATAAAGGGGGCAGGTCATCACATAAACATGCCTTAGGGATGATATATGCTGTGGAAGGAAGAGCTTATGCGCTCTCAAATGACCAAAAGTATCTTTAGGTCTAGGTATGTATTTAACAGGAAATTCTTTGAATTCAAAAAGTGAGAAGTTACCAAAAATGGGTGTCCTTTTTCAGGAAGCTGCATGATCTTTATCATGTTTCTTTGTTAACTAATAATTATGAGTTTTCTTGAGTGTGGCATTTATCCATGAAAAGGGAATTTAAATAAAAAATCAATTTTGTTCACTTTTTTCATTGGAATTTCTGGCTAACTATTGAGTTGATCATCTGAGTTAATAGTGGGAACTTGGAAGTGACACATTGATATTGTTTTGCTGCCTCTCTCCAGGTGCATATAGACAATTTATATGCGGGGCACCTACCTTTGTAGTCCTATTCTCCTTGACCTAACCTCAGCTCCATTGCTAACCCATCCCATAAGCGTGATGGTTGTCTCTGTTGTGGTCTTGAAGTAAGGGGAATCCTTAGTGTTGAAGTATCCTTGGGTTTAAAGGGGCTTGTTTGTGCTTGGGGTGCTCAGAGTTGGGATTTAAACATATTGTTGCTAAATTTTCTGAAGAAATGATCGTCATAAATCTTTTAATGTATTTTTGTGATGTGTACAGCATATTAGAAGCTTGATTTGCAAATTTTATGCATGTTTGGAGAGACTTTTTATGATAGTATCCTAGCCCTTTTTCAGAATTTGGTGAGCTTTTACAGCTTATATGTATACAAGAAAATTATGACAGGTCTATGTCTCAAAATTTTGCCTCTCTCTCTCTCTCTCTCTCTCTCTCTCCTGTTTTGTCTGCATTTTATAAGTGTTGGATAAGGGAACCTGGGGCAATTGTTATATTCTACGACTACCAGTTGATGTTGGTTTTTGTTATTTGTAGGCATTCATTGTGAAATTTCAAAATGCGAATGGCCCAATGGTCCTCCAAAGCAAGGACATTTGGAGGAAGCTGCTCGCAATGCTAGGTAAAGCTTACTATTTCTTAGAGAGAACAGTTTTTAAAGTTCTAGAAATCAATTATCGCAAATTGGAAAGATCTTGAGTATGCTACAAGAAGAGTTGAAATAGAATGCTAAATAACAACTCATCGACTCAGTCTTTTCATGGATTTTCATTGCCATCATAAGAATTATAGCTGAAACATACTACTTTACTCTACTAATGCCAACCTTTATCTTTTCCTTGATCATAATTTCATCATGACAACATCAAAAACTTAATCCTACATCAAGAAGTGATTATATACTGCTAGGATTATGTAGTTCACCAATTAACACTAAAGTGTATCAATATAAATCTTAGGTACATTGAAACCCAAAGACTTTCTACGGCTTAAAGGCAGAGCAATATCTTAATGTCTTGGATACTTAACTTTATAATCATCTGATTTTTCTTCTAGCTCAAGTATTTTGTGCAATCAATAAATGCAACTCTATCTGAGAACAGAGTCTTATATGTCTGAATGAACACTAAAGTGTATCAATATAAATCTTAGGTACATTGAAACCCCAAGACTTTCTACAACTTAATGGCAGAGCAGTATCTTAATGTCTTGGATACTTAACTTTATAATCGTCTGATTTTTCTTCTAGCTCAAGTATTTTGTGCAATCAATAAATGTAACTCTATCTGAGAACAGAGTCTTATATGTCTGAATGAACTGTGAATGGTGGGCCTGAATTTATACTAATATGTATTTATTAACCAGAAACTTGAAAGAAAAATCGCAGAGTTCCCAGACTCGGACTTGGCTTGAACTTGGCAAGGCCGACTTGACTCGTGACTCGGCTGACGGCTACAACTCGTTAACAACTCAGCGATGACTTGGCAAAATAAAACAACCCTTCATATTATATATATATATTTAATTTCATGACCCAAGCCAAGTCATAAAAACTCGGCAAGGTCTGCTCGGCTCAGCAACCCAGACTACCTGCACAACTTGTGGAGAATCATGGAACTCTGAAAAAATGGTTAGGACTGTTTCTTTGTGTATGGAAGAGTTAACGGCACAGTCTGATACTTATGTTTAAATATTTGGAGTAGGTATTCAAATGGAGATATTTAATTGGGAATGATTTGTCCAACATAAACTTTCCAATACGGATACCTATAGTGAATCCTGGCATGGATCATCCTTAATCTTGGCAAGAAGTAAAAAATTCTGAGAGCTTGTCAAAATGCTTGCATAATTGAGACAACTGGTGAGGTAAAATGTAGCACAGCACGGTCACTGATGATTCATTATAAATATTGAAAAAAATGGTAAATAAAGCAGCAGCATGTGCTCTTTTCTGTTTTCACTTTACGTTATTGTGTCAGAGCACAATAAATGTAGTGACAAGTTCATTCTCTGTTCTGTTTGCTTTAAAGGTGTTCCATGGTTGTAAGCAGTATTGACAGGCACTGCATTCTTAATTAAAGGCTCACTTTTACTGCGTCTCTTCAAGAGTCGATCTTTGAAAGTCCAATTCACTTAAGATGGAGGCTGAAATATCCCTTTCCAAGATTTCCTAGAAATTAGCAATAGTAATTCTATTGTGCACTTGTGATTCTTTGATTTCTTTTGCATTTTTCAAAAAATATTATATAAATAATTTCTAAAGGATATACGTTTTTCCATTATAAAGTATTCATACAAGATTGCATGGAAAATAAATAATATTCAAGTAACTCTTGATCAATTTTCATAACATTGAAAAACAATGACCTAAATAGTCGGGCCGAGAGCTCAAGTAGTGGAGGAACACAGAAAAGAACACAACAAAAAATCTTCTTTTGAACTGCCAAGTAGGGCCTTAAATGTGAAACAATTTGCACAATGATAATTGCTTGTTTATCAAAGAGAGATGAAAAAAGAAACCGAGGAGGATCAAAGACAAAATAGAAAGATTCTAAGTAAATAGAACTATGAGAATCTAAACTAATCATTTAAATTATTAACCATTAATTGTATATAAATAATATCTGCAGTCTGATCTTTTGTCAGAACATACTACAGCTGAACTGATCTATCTTCTACCAGCTTTTGGATATAATGATGATGAAGCTCAGCATGCTTGGTAAGTTCATGGAAGACTAGGGTTTTGCTAGTTTGCGTACAAGGGAGAAGGTCCCACTTGTGACATCTGCATGTCAAAAAGCATCGTTTGGAGCCAAACTGCCTCACATGCTGCCTTAACTGTTATTTATATTCTGCTTCAATCGAGGAAAGAGCCACTGCCTGCTGCTTCTTGCTGGTCATTGTTACAACACCTGTACCAGAAGTGGATTTTTTGTATCTAGTGAAGGTGTCCAATTTGTGTCTGTATAACCTACTATACAAAATGCTAAAATCTGAAGTACCTTTTACATATATCAACACTTGCTTTGCTGCAGCCCAATGACCAGCTTTTGGTGCTTTCATAAAGCAGGAGATATAGCTCACGACTAATCTGAGATCAGATTTAACTGCAGTGATGTAGGTGAGACTGCCCACTAGTTGCCTATATGTTTGTTTAATTTATTGCAGGCTAATCAGATTTGGCTGATAACTTCAGTGGCAATCCCTTCTCCATAGTTGTTGAGGCAGGTTTACAGTCTTGCATCTGAAACTTGTCAAGTAGACTTCTAGTGTGCTTAGACTAAGAGAGAAATATTATTAGTTGTCTACCGAATCTCAATACCTAAGCAATCATAGAGAAGCCTCAAATCTATCATGTCAAAAGCCTGACACAAATTATGTTTGATTGTTGCAATTAAATTTGCTGAACTTCCAACACAGACAACAAGAAAAATAATATCATCACTAGATTGTTTGATATATATATTAGTGTTAGAAGGAACTTGCTGAAAACCATGATTAACCAATTGCTGACCAATCATGACATACCATGCCCGATCCATAGAGTGCTGTCATGAGCCTACATACTTGATGTTCTTCGTTGACAGCCTTGAAAGCAAGAGGTTGCATCATGTAGACTTCTTCCTACTACTGACCGTGGAGAAAGGCACTCTTGGTATCCATCTAATAGAGTTCCCATCCAAATTGAGCGGCAATGGCAGCAACAAGATGGATTTTGCTCATCTCGGCAATAGAAGTGAAATTCTCCTCATAGAGAATATCCTTCCACTATGTGAATCCGTGAGCTACCAATCTGGCCTTGTATTTATCCATACTTCCACCTGCATGACACTTGACCTTATAAATCCATTTGTGGCTAATAGATTTCTTCCCAGGAGGAAGATGAGAAAGAACCCAAGTGCAATTCTTTAGAAGACTATGGTATTTTGCCTCCATACCCTTTTCCCACTTTGGAATGCCTTAGGGCTCATAAATGCTGTTTATGTAGGCCATAAGAGAAAAATTGACTGTGTTTTGTTGCTTGCTCTTTTTGTGAGCTGATTTGCCCTCGATGAGCTCATGGTCATGAAGATCTTCTATAGTCTTGGCTCACTACTTAGGTTGGGAGGTGGAAGTACCAACATATGGCATAGGAGGAATACCATCTCGTTGGGAAGTTGGAATAAAATCATATGTATGTAGATCTTGAAGAAAATCAGGTGTTGCTATATCATAACTAGTAATCTCTACATCTTTAGAGTTAGAATGATCTTAAGCCCTCCCATCAAGGGAACCAACAGGAAGACAATCACCCACATTTGAAGCCTTCACAGGTTCATCCTCAAGATTGGTAGTAGAAAGAAATGGACCATTAGTCTCATCAACCACAACATCATGACTGAATATGAGATGATTTATTTGTACGTCAATCAATCTATTTGCCTTGTGATTGTTGTTTTGACTTGTAAACATAAGTTTCTAGCTTTTCAAATCTAACTTGGCACACTTGGCTTTTGAAACCTACACATGAGGTGTAGAACCAAAGACTTTTAGATTGCCCACCTTAGGCTTATGTCTTGACCAGGCTTCTTTGGGAACCATCTTCTTAATGATTTGTGTAGGTGATTGATTCAAAAGGTATACTGTAGGGTAAAGTGCTTGAGACCAATATTGATCTGGAATATTTCCATGTTCCATCATAGAATGAGCCATTTCAATAATGTTGTGATTTCTATGTACAGCGACACCTTTCTGCTGAGGGGCTTATGATGTGGTGAATTGCTGTTTAATGCCATGTGTAGCACAAAACTCTACCCCATTATTTGAACTTAGAGTGGCAATTTGAGAGCATGACTCATTCTCAACTAAGGCCTTATACTACTGAAATGTACTAAATACATCTAATTTCTTCTCAAGAAAACATGCTCACATTTTTCTATTTGAAATCATCAAAAAATAATAAAATGTACTTGGACCTACTAACATTAGTGTTTATTGGCCCACATACATCAACATGAACCAATTACGGTACCTTGGAGGCTTGCCAAGAATCGCCATATGAGAATGGTGTCCGATGTTGCTTCCTAGCTTGAGAGGCTCCACAAACTCCATGATTTTGAGTTTAGATCTCGGATAAACCAACAACCAAACCCTTCTAAGATAATTGAGAGAGATAGTCCACATTCAAGTGTCCATAAAGCTGATGCCAAAGTTTGCTGATGGATGTACTCTTGTTTGCCACAACGTGCTCTTGAGAACACCAAAATCAGCAAGTCTAGAAAGATCATGATCCTCAGTCCCATAGCGATTGTAGTGCGAGTCTCCCTATTAATAATGCTACAAGTTTGCAAACTACAAACAATATCTAACTACCGATAATACCTAATGATATGGCTAACTGAGAGAAGATTAAGTCCATGCTTAGAGCATAGTATATATCAAGAAATATCAATTTTTGGCTCCACTGTGAATTTGAACATATTGGCAATTGTGTCCTATACTCCTCCAAACATCATTGAATCAGAGAATGGTTCAAATTTTGTGAACCAATCCTGATGAAGAGTAAAATGTTGAGAGGCCCTTCAATCTATATACCAAGCAGAAGATATTACTGGATATGAAGTCCTTTTGGCCATAAAAGCATAAAATGCAGATTCTTCTTGATCATAGGGCTCCACAACATTTGCTTTGGGTTGAGACACTCCTTGCTTCTTTTGCTTAAAATCAAAGCTGATTGTCATGTGACCATACTTATGACAATAATTACAACATTATTTTTTGTCTTGCTGTCCTGTGAAGAATGAAAGCCTTTCAGTTGAGAAGATGGATCCTTTTTTTTTCCTTAGCAGAAGATTTTGTAGAGGATGCTTGTTTTGTGGAGGATGAATTGACATTGCTACTAAACTATTGTTTCAATCATAGATGGAAAACTCGCCGAGTTTCCTAGCTCGGCGAGTTTTTAACCAGTTAACTCGCCGATTTAAAAACTCGGCAATCTGGTAAAAACTCGCCGAGTAATCGGTGAGTACTCGGCAAAAACTCGACGAGTTTTTCCTTAAAACTCGCGATTTACTGGTGAACGCGGCCTGTGACGGATTTAAGCGGCAGTGAGTGTGTTTTTTCTCATTCTTTCTTGTATTTGCATTGTTTAGAACCTTGAGGAGTGAAGAGAAGAAGGTTTGGAGGCATTCTTGGCTGATTGCAAGTGATTCAAGGCGGATTTGAGTGGATTGTAGAGGATTCTAACCGATTTTAGAAGACAAATTTCTTTCCAGGTATGTTCATCTTATCATAGTTTGAAAACTTTTTATAGTTTTATAACAAATGTTCTTTTGTTTTTGTTGTTTTTTGTAAATGTTTTCAAATCATTTAAAATCATTTTGGATCATTTGAAACCCTAGCTTCTAAGGATATGGTTGAAGTTTGTTGTTTGCTAAGGATATGGTTCAAGTTTGAAGTTTGAATCATTTGAAACCCTAGCTTCTAAGTTCTAACTTTGTTTATTCATTTCTCTATATATTTATGTGTAGGGCAGCGGTCAACCATTAAAAAAATGACAAACCCACAAGAAGAGTGGCCACAAACACCATGCCCATCTGGATATATAGGCACTCGGCCTAAAAATGCAAGAGATAAGGCATGGCGGTATGCCTATGAAGCTCCAAATCCAAATGATATTGGGAAGGTGATATGCATTCCCTGTGAGAGAATTATTTCTGGAGGCATAAACCGCCTCAAATACCACCTTGCAGGCATAAAGAAACATGACTCAAATCCTTGTCTCAAGGTAACTGATGAAGAAAAAAGATTCATCCATGCCCTACTTGCAGCTGCTGAAGAGAAAAAATTGAATAAGGAGAGGGCAAAAATAGCTATGAGGGCAGCCATAGCTGAATCTGAAGGAGCTCCTTTTGATATGCAAGAGGAAGAAGAAGCACTTGAGAACATACCAGGATCTCTTCGTGGCCCACGGATCCGCAAACAAAATTTTTCTTTTACCAGTTCCACTTCTTCTACATCTCCTACTTCTTCATCATCACCATCCAGATCCCCATCAGGGATAGGTGGTTATTTTGTGCCCAGGAACACACCTGGAGCACAACCATCATTAGAGGGCACTGCATGGTTTAAGGAGGTGCATGAGCAAACTGATATTGCAGCAGCTGATTTTTGGTTTTTCAACAATATCTCAATGAATGCCGCTGATAGTCCCTATTGGGTCAATATGGTGAATGCAATGACAATATCAGGCAAAGGGTACAAGCCGCCTAATCGCAAGGATATGAGTGGAAGGTTAGTATTTTACTATTTAGTAATTGTAAATAATTGAGATTCACTTTAGTTCATTGTTATATTTTAAATCTTAATTGTTATAACTTATTTCCTAATTTTTTACTAACACTTACACTTTATTTAATATTACACTTAAATTTTGTAGGTTGCTTGACAAAGCGGTTGGTAGGGCAGGATTGTTGATAGAAGACCAAAAGAAAGAGTGGAAGAAGTATGGTTGCACCATTTTATCTGATGGGTGGACAGATGGAAGAAGTAGAACCATTATTAACTTCTTGATTGCTTGCAAAGGTGATGTGGTGTTTTGGAAATCTGTCGATGCCTCCAACAAAGTGAAAAATGCAGCCACATTGGCTTTAATGTTGGAGAATGTTGTCATGGAGGTGGGAATAGAGAATGTGGTGCAAATAATCACAGATAATGCAGCAGCATATGTGGCAGCAGGTAGATTTAATTTTTTATATTTGAATCAATATGAATCATGAATGTAATGCTATGGTATTATTCAATTTAGATTTGATGTAATTTGTAAATACTAAATATGGAAAGTTTGTTACTGATTATTGATTTTTTGCTAATCTTTTAGGTAGAATCCTCCAAGAGAGGCATCCCACACTTTTTTGGTCACCTTGTGCAGAACATGTCCTTGACCTTCTTTTGGAGGACATAGGAAAACTTGATTGGGTGAGTCCAGTTGTGGAAGATGCTAGGCGAGTCACGAAATATATCTATAATCACCCATAGGTTCTCAGTTTGATGAGAAAAGCCACTAAAGGCAAAGATTTGATGAGACCTGCTATGACAAGGTTTGCAACGATCTTCTTGACGTTGCAAAGTATTCTTGACCACATATTGGCTTTGAAGCAAATGTTTGTGTGTGCTGATTGGGTTGCTTCACCTTACTCAAAGAAGCCCGAAGGAGAAGCTGTGGCACGAATAGTCTTTGATGATAGCTTTTTTGCAAAGGCTAAGGAGATTGTGGAGGTAACTTCATTATATTTTTAGTGTATTTAAGTTTCATTTTCAATTCATAACTTACTATGTTATTAACTAATTTGTATTTTTCAAATTTCAAATGTAGATGTCTTTGCCCCTGGTTCTAGTCTTGCGCACATGTGATGGGCAACAATCCCCAATGGGAGGTCTTTATGAGGCCATGGATAGGGCGAAAGAGGCTGTTAGAAGTTACTATCACGGGGACAGTCTCAGATTTGACCCCATTTGGGAAATAATTGATAGGAGGTGGAACAATATGCTCCACCAACCTATTCATGCAGCAGGCTACTTCCTCAATCCCAAATTCAGGTACTATGATAATTGATTGTCCTTGAAGTTGGGATTTTAATAAGTCTTTATTTTACTTTACTTTTTAAGGTTGTGTAGTAAGACTTGATATCATTTTCTATTTGTTTTAGGGCTGATGATTCCTACTCAGATCCTAATGGAGAGGTCATGGAAGGTCTCTCTAAATGCATTGAGAGAATGATATCAAGTGAAGAGGAGAGAGACCTTATTGTGACCGAACAACAAATCTATGTGGAATCAAGGGGTCCTTTGTTCTCTTCTATGCTAGCAAAGAGAGCAAGATCTACTCAAGCACCAGGTAAAGCGTCAAACTTTAAAACTTTTGCTAATTGATAAGTTGTGCTTCTGATTTTGTTTTTTATTGCTTTATAACTTTTTAAATTTTGTTTTGCAGATGCTTGGTGGGCAAGTTGGGGTGGCAATACCCCCAATTTAAGGAAATTTGCTCTCAGAGTCCTATCCCAACCTTGTAGCTCATCCCATTGTGAGCGCAATTGGAGCTTATTTGAGTCCATCCATACAAAGAAAAGAAACAGAATGACTCAAAAACGGTTTAATGACCTTGTTTATGTGCACTATAATCTTAAGTTGCGCATAAAAAAGTCATAGCTCTTAGAACTACCTGGTCCGTTTGATCTAGATGAGATAGATCCTTATTCTAATTGGACAGCACAGGAGCCAAGTCCATTGTTTACACCAGATGAGATCGCTGATTTGGAGAGGCAGGCCATGGAGGGGGAGGTTGACACTGATTTTCAGTTCACTATGGATGACATTGAGGATGAGGACGAGGATGATGATGATTCAGGCGAGGATCAGGCATTACCATTAGGAGGAGATGCATCCTCTTCTAGGACACCGAGCCAGTCAGTAGGGATGTCGAGCGAGGGGGCACAGCCACTGAGTTCACAGTCACGCAGCTCACGCCCTATCCCAGTGCGGGGCACTTCTTCTAGGACTAGACCCCCTCGCTTTCCTGCTAGTGCAAGTGGAAAGAGGAAGATGTGATTGACATTGTATTGATGTATTTAGACTTTTAGTATTTACTTCTAGTTTGACAGATTGAAACTATTTAGTAATTTACTATTTTGCTTCCTACCATGAGCATTCTGCATGAGAATGCAATTTTGTACACATTATGCATTTATATATATCTAAACTTTGTTTCTTTCTTTTGTATTGTCTTTAATTAACTTATTAGATGCATCTTCTCATTAAATTTTGCAAAATAAATGTATTTTTAATTAAATTTCAGCGGTTTTTTAGGTTCCCGAGTTTTTTTTTTAAATCGCCGAGTTTTTCCCGATTAAACTTTTGGGGGGCTTGGCGAGTTTTTGCATTTGGCGAGTTTTCCAACTATGGTTTCAATGATCCTGCTGCAGAAGTTTGGTGCAAAGATTAGCAAATTTTAGATCAACATTAGTTGAGGTAATGTTGAGTGTCTCGATCAAGTGTTCATAAGACTTAGAGTAATGACTACCATATCTTTCTCCATTTTTCGACCAATTGCCTCCAACTGATCGCAAATGTCCATAATCTTTTTTAGAAGCTCTTGTAAGGACATCTTTTCATCCATCATGATGGAAAATAGATAGCATGTTCTTAAGAAAAAACACTACATCTGTCAGAGGTTTTATGAAGATCCACTAGATGATCCTAGGTTTCCTTAGTAGTTTTACCAGATGGTACTTGAGGGAGCTGATCATCTGTGACTGAGAGTTTGATGATCATGATAGCTTCCTGGTTGCACTCATCCCATTTGTCGTGATCTTTTGCAGTAGTGGTAGGACATCTAGTCGTGCTTAGAACAACTGCATCAAGACACCGATACTCAAAGATAGTCGGCATGCATTGCTTCCAGGTGTTATAGTATTTACTATTTTCCATAAAATTTCTACTGCTTTTGAGGATGATATTTGTTAATGATGCCATTCTGCATGCTTCCCAATGCACAAAAAAGAAGGAACTTTACTGGTTAAAATATAGTTAACAAAAGTGCAGAAATCCCAATGAAGTGAGAAGACAATCACATTGTGTCAAGACAAAAAATATGTAAGTATAGATCCCAAGACAAAGAAATCCTAGCACAGATTTCAAGGCACAAATCACAGTCTGAAAAATTGTAGAAGGAAACCCAAAAGATATTTTGAAACCCTAGCTGCTTGCAGAAGACTGGAAATAGATTCGCTGAAAAATGGTGCCCAAAAAGTCCAAGTGATTTTGACAAAATTGCAGCTTCAAAAAACACCAGGCCACAATGTCTAAACATGATTGTGTGCAAAAACATGGTAGCATCGTGAAAAGCAAATGCACCAAAAAATCCTGTCGCTAGCAATTGCAGGGCTGTTGCGGGTTTATAGAATACTCTAGTCTCTGCCAACATGAAAATAAACCTCTAATCTGTCTAGGAATAATACATACAAAAAAACCCCGTCGAATGCAGGAATGGTTGTCGCATTTGTAGAGATAAGATTGACCCCAAAAATAGATAAATGCAGATGAAATGCCTTCAACTAAAATGCAAATACAAATTTGCAGGAAATAAAATGACACAAAAAATAGACAAATATAGATGAAATGTCTACAACTAAAATGCAAATACAAATTTGCAGGAGATAAAACACGAATACAAATCATGTGAGCAAAAAATTCAGGTTGCAAAAAGCGATCATGTAGAAAGAACACATGATAAATTGTGTCTAAAAAATCCAGAATAGGTTGGTCAGGGGTTCTAAAAAATTACGAACTTCACAAATCTTGGGCTGGCATAAAGATCCCAAATTTCTCAGGAGAACAAGCAGACACAATTCAAATCAGTTGCCATGATATTTCAAACCCTAGAGATTTCAACAAATTTATAGCTATGAAATGTTTTCCCACTCTGATACCATGTGAAAGAATTTGCATAATTATTATTGCTTGTTTATTAAACAGAAATGAAGAATCATTTATAGGCAATTACATTGCAAGAGTTTCTAAAAGGAAACTGAGGAGGATCAAAGACAAAAATAGAAAGATTCTACATAAATAGAACTATGAGAATCTAAGCTAATTATATTATTGAGCATTAATTATTTATAAATATTATTATAAAAAAAACGATCTGAATAGTCTAGCAGATAGCTGAAGTAGTGGAGAATCAGAGATAAGGATACAACAAAAAATGTCCTTTTGATCTGCCAAGTGGGGCCTTTAATGTGGCTGAGTTTGCTGTGACCGAATAAACACAATCAATATATTCTTTACCCAAAAATGCTTACAGCTGATTGAGATCCTCAAATCTTATTTTTTTATTGCAGCCTCTACTTCCCACATCACACTCCAACAGCAGCTATTAAAGCTTTTTATGAATTTTTCCTTTCCAGCCTTAATATCTGCAAGAAAGAAAATGCAAACTAAGTCTTCGACCAGTGACAACTTTGAGAATGAAATTATTTCTCCTTGCCCATGTCACCTCCCAAGGAAATCAAGTTGCTGATGAAAGGTTTTGAAGTTTCCTTTTGTTGGCTGTGCCACTCATCTCAGTTTAGCACTGATAATTTGGAACCTTTTATCACATTGGCCTCAAGGCTCATTGATTTGTTTTTATTTATTATGATTTTTATGGCTCAAATGAAAGATATATTTGGCTTTCTATGCACCTCTTTCTTTAACCACCTATGATCCTTTCTAGAGATTTGTTTTACTAATTAGTAAGTGTACGACTGGTGCTCAATAAAAGAAATAATTTCCTTAAAACAATGTGGACATTGGGTACCATGCAATAGAAGAAAAATAGCTCTCTGCAAATTGAATAAAATATTTATTTGCAATTTTTTAACTTGTGTTATCTTTGACATCCGAATTTGACTCTTGAATGAGGTCAACGCATGAAACTGAAGGATTTTTCCCAAATATCTGAGAGTTTTTGTTTTCTCTTGGAGGATTCGTGGAGCTTTGGTTTTAAGATTTGAAACTTGAGCTCAGAAACCTCGAGGCATTTCTGGGTGGATTGGACGGAAACCCAATTTATCTTTGAGCTGGCTTTGCAACGAAGTTTATAGCTGGGCAAATTTGTGAAGTTTAATCTGAAGAAGACTTGCAGTGTTTAAAGTAGTTCATAAATATTTTGAAAAATAAGATTGCAGTATTTTATCTTCATATTTAATATCAAAATTCTATGATTTTCAGCATATTCTATTCGATATATACAAATCAAGTGCATGCAATTTGTTGGATTAAATTTTTGTGATACATTTTGAGAAATCTGGAGAAAATATCCTATGGGGATATGACAGTGTCCTGTAGAGCGTAGTGGGCTGCAATCTCCCATGCGCAGGTTATGTGCCTTGATAGCCACACGTCCAGCATCTGTGTAATTAGAGGGTGGTCCGTGCCCTTAGACGCGATATGCCCTGCAATGTCACCCTTAACACCCTGGATAGTCCGCCTTCACCATCAGGCCAGTTGATTGGTGGTGGTTGGCTTTAGTGGTATCAGAGCAGAAAATCCTACCAGCCTGTGAGGTTTCATATAAGTGACAAAAGTGCAGCTTGTTTAAGTTTGGAGATAAATTTGTTAAAACATGAATACTTGGTTTTAGATGATTTATCTAAAAATGAAGAGGTTGTATTCTAGAAGTTCATATTTCTGAAATACCTGGGTGATTCATTTGTGGGTTCCACTGTTTCGGGATATTATGGGCTGTTATTAGGAGACATAATTTAATACTTTGGGCTTCACTGGAATAGCTGAATGTTTGAGGTTTTTTTTCCTGTGCGTAATACTTCGTGGGGCTCCATCTTTATATAGGCTGACTATTCTGCAGTGTCTAAAAACAAATAATATACTAATGTGTTGTTCACTGAATAATTACTAATGATGGAAGGCTCAATATTTTCTGTGTGGGACCTAAGGCTTTTAAAGGCCAATTATTATTATTTCGTGAGTTTTTCTATCGGGAAGAACTTGCTGGAGATAATGTTTGTTGTTGAATTATTTATTCGTGCAGAACTTATCATATTAATATTGGTATGCCAAGTTTAATTTTTAAGGGTCATATAAATATTTGGTGATAGATTATTGTTTCCCTAAAACTGTGATGTGACAGACTGAAGGAAGTGTATGGAGAATCTTGAAGGTTATTGTCAGCTGCCAAAATTTCCCATTCGCAATAATGGGGATTATTGTGCAAATGAGCAGCCCCAAATAAGATGAGATAAATTTATTAATGTCCAACTAGAGACCAACAAAGGTCTAAGGGATTGAGAACAATACAAAAGAGCAAAATGCCAGTAGGGGGGAGCGCCAAATGGTGTCCGCGGAAAGATTAAGAAAGCAAGAACAGAAAAGGGAAAGGACTAAATACTCCTCACATATGAGAAATAGTCTAGAATAGAAGTTTGCAATCTAGGACTAGAAGGTGTCCTTGGTTGCTACCTTTGAAGACTGCTGGAAGAAAGGTGTTGCTGCCGAATGTGTCCTCTACGAGGTCTCACATATCTGGTGTGACTCAAAATAGTGCAGAGAGACTGCTTCGTCTCTTGGGTAGGGGCCACGGGTGTAAAGAATGAGGTGATGAGCTTCTCATTAGTTTGTCTCGATGGGGACTGAAGTTGAAAAGTATAATCCCAAAGCCGCAAGTTTTCTTGAAGATAAAGTGCCAGACACTGTTGGTCAGTATCTCAAGAATGAAGAAAGAGATCTACACTCCCTAAACAAGTAGTAGAACCTCCCCCTGACCTCATAGTAGATGGAGCAATGAAAAATCAAATGGGTCTCAGTCTCCACCTCCCCAAGGGGGCAAAGGCGACAAATCCTATCCTCTTTGTCAATCTAGTGATCAGTTTGTATATGTAGTTGGTGAGAGCCCACTCTAAAAGATCCCAATGAGATGCAAAGGGCATGATTCCAACGACGAGTAAGGTACCAAGGCCCCATAATGACCCCATCCTAGATATCAAGGGAGTGCTCAACATAGAAGGCCATCCTCGGGCAGAACCCCCTCGGAGGGTTACTCCAAGTTAGAATATACTGTCTATAGCTGTCAAGCTTGACATGCTTTTTCAGCTCCTGTTGAGACGAAAGTAGGTGAGCGAGGGCGTCCAACAAGAACTTGAAGGGGGGAAGGCAGTCTATTGCAATACCAATCAAGCCAAGAAGGGCAGAGGCTTGGGCGAACCAACAGCGAGACTTGCCATCAGGATTAGACCCCGCAATCCCCTCTGAAGAACAATAGGCCAAGTAGGAATATTTGTGGTGACCCCCAACATAGTCAGCAAAGCTCCAAAGCCGGTGAAGAAACCAAATCAAATAAAAAATAGTCCCCAATTTGAAAGGATGAGCCCTAGACTCTGCCAAAATGATACTGTGGGGTGTGGACTGATGCCATCTGATAATTGCTGAAGAAAAAGAGTTTGGACTCTCTCAACTGAGGCCCAATCAGATTCCAAGAGGGAGGGACCCCACACTGTAGAGCCATATAGGACGGTCTATCTAATTAGAGTCTAGAAGGGACATTTTGGTCGTGGTATCTTGGAAGTGGTGGCAGAAACATTGTCAAACTCTAAATTAATCATTGGTTGTTGGTTGGGGGCTGAGTTTCCTGAATCTTGAATTTATAAATAAATATAGAAATTGGTGCCAAGTCGATATTACTGTAGCTTCTTCCATCATATTGACATCATATTATTTTTTACAACTGCTTTCTATTATGGGTTGTCCTCATCACCATTTTGTAGAAGGTAGAGAAATTTGTAGCAAAGGGCACGAAACTTCAATCATAGTGTCCTGTAGAATGGTTACCAACGAGAACAATAAAGCATGTATTCAAATATACTAGTATCAACAAAGCATTTAATACCAATATCACACATACCAAAGTTGGTGAGGGAAACCAATATACTTTATTGATTACCCAAAAAAATAACAAGTACATCATTCAAGTTCCAATGTTCTTAAATAGAAGTCAGTTGGTTAGGAAGACCAACCGACACATCCCCTCGCTACCTAACTACCCAACCCCAATATCAACTATCTATAATTACATCATTGTAATTGATGGAGCCCAAAATTTTAGCTTCCATTTTTGATCTTGAAGAGTGAGCAATATGAAATCTGGAGCCTAAATTTTCACAGGAGTTAGAACTTCCATTTGTGAAGCATGTTGGAGATCAATATTCTATTTTCAGATCATAATTACTCACTTCAAACAGGAGCTTGTTTACAGATTCTTACATGAACACTCTACAAATGTAAAATTTTGCATATGGCATTGGTATATATAGGGAGTATTAAGTGTTATCTTTGGTAAAGACTATCATAGACAGGGAAGATCAGAAGCCCGAGCAAACCCTTATCTCTAGAATTATTATAACAGCCTCAGGAGAATGTTTGAAGGTTGCCTTTATCTGGAGTAGGCAGATTTTGGTGCCCAAGTTTTCTACCAAGATATAGCAGATAAGGAGAAGGCATGGATTTGAATTCAATCTGTTATTGTTCAGGCTTGTTAATAATATGTAGCAAATAGTTTATGCATGTGTATAGAGTCAAAGATTTTGACAGAACTAGCCAAACTGCATGTCCAGGAATAATGGTCACTATATTACCTACTGACAGCAAATTGTTCAAGTGTATAATCCAAACAATTCATATATATGATCTTCATGAGTCATCAAGCATACAAAAGAAGCATTCTGCACTTGGTCATCCGTTGAATCTCAATTTCAAGTCAGTACCTGCACCAGTTTAGAAGTTTCAAAGAATGTCAAGAAACAATGTTGTTACAGTAAAACCGTAGCATAGGTAAAAATGGATTGTATGTGCAGAGTAATGATTTTGACAAGTAATAAAATTTTGAATCTGATATGAAATGGGCCTGAGCACCCTTTTTGAAATCATCTAAGATGTTATCTGGACAAGGACGCTGCCAGTTGTCTACAGATTTCGAGCTCTTCAAACACAGTATGCCCCAACAACAGAGTTGATTCTCCTCACAAAATCTCACAACATTAAGCATTTGCAGTTCAAGAAGATCTAAAATCAACGCTATGATTGAAGAAGGAAGTCACTAGAGAGCACGAACCTTTTTGAATCATGTTGCAGCAATTCAGATCTTCATTCATTTAGTTTCTGCACTTATATATCTGATGTTACTCTTATTTATGTTTCATGGAAATTTGTTCATTATGGTAAAGTTTATAGCCATCACTGAAGTGTTCGTTCTCTATGATTATAAGCAAAGATGCAAAAGGTTTATCCCAAAGTATTATTGTTCAGATTGTGATCATTTGAAGATGAATTGTAGATTCCTACTCTAGCAACTGGAAATTAGTGGAAAGATGGGCAAGCTGCTTCTATAGTAATAATGAATCCAGAAAATATTTAATATTCCTTCAAGTTTTATAGCCCTCAGACAAACAAGCATGAGAAATAAAATCAAGAGCATTCAAACTTTGTGAATTGTGTAAGATTTTCTCCAGATGGGAGTAAGTTCATTACTGTTGGTTCAGACAAGAAAGGGGTGCTTTTTGGTGGGAAGACATGCAAAAAGATTGGAGGGTTCGCTGAAGATGGTGTCCACACAGGAAGCATTTATTCTGCTAGAAAGCAAGTACTTACTATGTCAACAGATAAGTCTAAAGTGAAGTTTACTCAAGAAGCTATGACGGCATAATTGTTAGATGGATACTTGGTTCTGTCCATGCTGGCCGTATAAAGGGGAATGATGGTCAGTTTCTGAACACTAAAAAGGATGAGCCCCTTCTGATCAAGTTGATGCAGGTCCAAGTGTTTCATATCACAATTATCTGAAGCCAGGCTAGTACATGGACACCAGTAGCGTTTAAGACTATCAACAAGATCCACCATGATGACTAATAAAGGAGCCTAACATATGCCCACGGTCCTTGAGAAATGAAGCCACAAAATATGACTGATTTATTCCAGAATTCCACTTTCAGATGTATGTCTCACTAACATTCGCTTGATCTGAATATCGTGGCTAATCTGTTGCAATCTATCATGCAAGGTCAGTGCTAATGATAATGAGGGCAGTGAATACTACAGGTTCATATTGAGAAACTTATCTTTAAAAGAGAATAGAGATGTCCACCATTCAGAGGCATCCATTTATTCAGACATGAATAAAAGCATTAGTTTTGAACGCCGACTTTCAAAGGATATTTTGGTGCCCGCGCGTGTTTCCCTCTGTGCTTTGCATTCTGCGATCTCGGGGGTCTTGATGTTCACGTTCCAACAAAGCCACTGGAGTATTGCTTATTATTATTATTATTATTATATATTTATCAATATGTAATGTTGTGTTGTTTTGATCGCAGGTCTGTGTGCTGTGCGATTAAGGAGAAAGATTGTGTTTGAAGATTTGATCGCGGGAATGATGCAGCCAGTCTTTATCTAAACCATATTAAATTTTTAACTATTGGTTAGTTTTCTTTATGAAAAGGTGTGATGATTCAGAAAAAACAAACCGACACCTCTTGTGGGTTTATAAATATATGAAATGTAAAAGCCATAAAAAAAAGGATAGAAGACAATTCAATATTCATATTTTCAATGTTTTACCTATGCTATATTTTATGTTATATTATATTTTTCGTTTGAAAAGAAAATGACCTTTTGAACTAAGCCTGTGGATGGTGAATTATGGAATAAATTCTTGTGCGATTCTGGAGTTGAATTATATTGGATGGATCACCTGTAGGGAATGTCTCCAGTATGATTTTATTTCCGGATCAGTAAGAAGTATTTATTTAATTTATTTGCATTAGAGTTTTAAATTTTTATTAAGTTGTGTCCTTTATAAGTGTTTTTTATTATTTTCTATAAATATTTTAATATTCGGATAAGTGGATTGGATCATTATTGCATTTTAAATTTGATAAACATAGATATTGTGAAATGTTTTATTATTTCCGTATTTATGTCTAGTTTGTCTCCGTAAGGATTAAAGTGCATATTAGACTAATTTAAAATTGCATTTGAATAATTGATCTGTCGCGTCTGATGATTAAATTTGTTTATAGTTTGAATATATTAGACTTTATAAAGTTGTACGTTTCAACTAATAATATTGACTCTATTGCCCATTTAATTAAGCACTGGTCTTTTATTCTTGATTCATAATTCATATGCTGGCAAATGTTTCATTTCTTGCCTTTGAAGAATTAATATATTCATCTGTTGCATTAATCTATATTTATTCTTTATTCAAAACATTATTTCAATCATTTACCTTCGTTCTCAATTCATAAATCGCAAGTTTGAAGTTTTCAATAATTCTTGCCATTTTGAAAGCTTTTGTTGTATTCGCATTCTAACTGATCTGCTTTGAGCATCTTGGATATAAAGCTGTTGTCCAAGATCAGGTATATCCGCCTTGGTTTTGCAGAGCCGGAAGTGCAGGGAACTTGGACCGTGTTGTTTAGTTCCGTCAAGTTGGCCTTAACCAGTTGGATATCCTAGCATCGAGCAGGCAAGGCTCGTAGGATTCCAATCTGCGGTTTTGGGAACCAACAGTAATATTATGCCCTACATTTACGCCCCCCCGCCCACGAAACCCCCCCCCCAAAAAAGAAGAAGAAGAAGAAGAAGAAGAAGAAAATACGTAGCAAAAACCAAAAGAAAACTATACTTCAAGAAGTAGGGTGGGAGGACGTCCCTAGCCTTGATGCCCATTCACGAATACGCCGTAGATCTCGCTTTACAGCCATCTGCTTAGCTCAAACTCCTTGAAGTAGGCACAAGGCTTTTCGGCTGCTACCAATATCTCTCCCAGAGCCGCTTTCTCATCCTCCCATTCCACTTCCATTCTTCTTATCAACCCCTTTTCTTCTTCTAATCTCCTTGTCAATTCCTTTTCCTGCTGCAATGCTAGGAATATTCCTTGAAACACTTCCTCAATTTGAGCAATTGACTGCATGAGGGGTGGCTGCTCAAGTGTCGTGGGCACATTATGTTTGGCCTTCCATATCTCTACTCCCTGTCACGTAGGCGACCCGTGTTCGTTCCCTAGTGATGACGCCAAAATGTAGAATGGTTATTAACCAGAACAATAAAACATGTATTAAAATATACTAGTATCAACAAAGCATTTAATACCAATATCACATGTACCAAAGTTGGCGAGGGAAAACAATATACTTTATTGATTACCCCAAAAAATAACAAGTACATCATTCAAGTTCCAATGTTCTTAAATATAAGTCAGTTGGTTAGGAAGACCAACAGACACATCCCTTGACCTAACTACCTAACCCCTATACTAACTATCTAGCAAGCAATAATTTGATGTTCTATTTTCTGCTATTATTAACTAAAGATTAATGCCATTACATTTTATTGTAATGCTTCCTTACAGTGGTCAACTTGCAGAGAGATTCACTTGGGTTAGACTGTACCTTTGTTCCTCTTAATAGTCTGATAATTAACAACAGGCTACAACATTTTTGAATAGGCCACAGATTCTATAGAGAGTGAGTCGGGTTCACAAATCAGAGTAACAAAGTTGTATCTCGAGTTTCACAAGTTGCACATTACCTCTTTACCATACAACTATGATAATACAAGGATAGAAGTGGGCTTGGGTTGTTGCTGGTTGAAGAAACTTCTTTAAAAGAGGCTTGCCAATTATTAGACATAATGTTTTAGTTGTCAATGTGGTGTAAAAGGTTTGATAAAATTTGAGTGGATTTGGGTATATGCATCTTGTAGTAGTTGGTTGAGCATTTAAAATTTTAATCTTGATTGAGAAGGTATCTATTCTGCAAAAGTGGTTAGATTCGAATAATTCAGTGTCCTTATAATTATTTTCTTGTTTGGTAATAGAGTTGATGGACTTCTAAACCACAATTGAAGAACAAATTTATTTGATGAAACGAAAACCAAACAACAAACACTAAACATAAATCTCAGGACAAATCAACAAACTTCTTCAAATACCATTTCAATATATATCAAGGGAAATTGTTTGACGGAATTGTGTAATGTCCCCACTTTAGCAGTCGACCAAGTGTGTGTGTGTGTTAGCCTAGTTCTACATGGTTCCGAGGGCTAACGAAGGGTTTAAAGGGATCTTAGAGTGTTTTGGCCTAGTCATCTCTAGTTTGGGCTATTTACTATACAGGGTAAACGGTTTATTAATGCATGCAGACAATAGACAAGAACATGTAACATAGACGTATTCCTTTTATTATTCGCATGGATACAAAAGATACTACAATATTCAATATGATTGATTACAATGATGATGATTCAAAGTCCATTTTGGACGGTGTACATATACCTTTCCAAATGGGTGACGTAACTGTCATGCGCCTGTTCGGATACTATTCTATCTGTCGGCTACAATATAGATTTTATCGACAACATCACCTCCCCCCCCCAAAAAAAAGTAAAGTCGTCTCCGGACGACAATTACAAAATATCCGAGACAGATTAACAAAATAGAATACACTACTTGTGACTAACTATAACGGGATAGATCTTTTTCCATCACACCACTTTCACATTCATCTTGTGCCTGTACCAAACTGGTCGCCAAAACACATTGCATCTGTAGCCTCTACTAATACAATAAGGTCTCCTTAGCCAAACTGACCTTGATAGCCACTTGTGCCGCCTTTCTGCTTCCAACTACTGGGTACACGGAGCCAAGTGTCGTTCTACTGCCTCCAACTGGATGATCAGCTGCTCTCGAGCTCTTTATGCATCCACCAAGATAGCCTCCTGTCCAACACCTACTCTGAGTGCCTCAAAGCATAGCACCCCTCTCGAAAGGCTTGCTCCAGTGCTCTCTCCACCTCTGGCACACAGAGACTCTATGCCTACAGCAGCTCTAAGTCTCATCAATTGGTCACACTTTCCACAACTGATAACTGCACTGACTAGGGGTCTAGGGGGCATCGCCCCTAGTGGGGTCGAGGGGCAGTGCCCTCGTGGGGTCTTGGGGCAAAGCCCCAGGCATGCTCCTTGTCGCGATACAAGGTGGGGTTGAGGGGCAGTGCCCCCGCTGCCAAGACCAAATTAGCACTTTCAAACCCACATAAAAGTCCATGGAACACACCATTTTTGTGATTTTCTTCCAATCCCACACTCTTTCTGCCAACCGCTTATGTTTTCTTAATTACCTGTTTATGTTTGTCTCCCCGGTACCATACGTTCTCCATTCTCAACTGTTTTGATTTGTTTTTTTTTCTTTTTCTTTTTTTAGAACCTCCACGAGTGTCTGCTACTCGACCGTATGGTGTACGACACTTCATTGCTTTTGATACATACGGTGCTTCCTCTTCTTATACCACAACTTTACTTCGTATGGTGTGCAGCCACATGATGGATTGCTTCTACCATAGCCATACGACCTTCCTGGTACCGTACAGTCTCCTCACTCTGACTATTGCTACCGTATGGTATGGTTCTCCTGTTGCCGATGTCCGTACGAGTTCACCGTACGGTCTCTCTCCTTCACTGTATAATCTCCCAACCTCCAAGCAATTTGGCCATATGATCGTACAATGCTCTCACCTTTTCTACAACTTTCCCAGCCGTACGATGTATCTTGATTTGTTCCTCTATTTTCCAGTTTGTACGGTATCCTCTGCATTGGATGGCCATACGGTATGCCCTCCTGCTTTTCTTAAGCCGTACGATTATGTTCATACGACTGCCGTACGATGCAATGCTTAGACATGGCTTCCCCTACATTTGTTTGTCGTACGATCATACGGTATTCATTACTCTCCGAGCCGTACGTCCATACGGTAATCTCTCAAATGGATGCTGTACGATACATGGTGATGTCCGTACGGTACAGTTTTGATAATAAATTGCTTTTGTAATTGTCCACAGTATGGTTAGTCTTTATCTGCTGTCCATACGGCTGTACAACACTATTCCTTCTATCTGTGGTGACTATACGATTGTAATGATACTTTGTCTCTTTCTCTTTGTTTTGTTGTAAGTTGTATGGTCACTAATATTAGATTGTCAATGACTGTACCATGCTTTTCTCGTTGCTTTATGTGCATTCCTTGTGTATTCTTGCTTCTGCCAACTATGAAAATTTTAATTCTTTATTTACGCCTTTTTACATATATACATTAATATTCATTATTTTTAGACTGTCTCTCAGTTGCTTGTCCACGGGGGTGCGTTATTTCTTTCATGATAGACTTTCAGCTTCGACCCATTCATTGCATCGGTTACTTCCTTCGTGTCGAGCGTCCATAATTTTATTGCTTTGTTATTGTCCACTTTGCGGATTTTATACGGCCTGACCCATTTTATTTTAAATTTGCCTAATTTGATCTTGTTGCGCCCATTATACTTCAACACTAGCTATCCAGATTGAAATCTCTTCAATGTCAAGTGCTTGTCGTGCCATGCCTTATGCTTGTTCTGTGTAACCTTCGTGGCCCATACTATGAATTTCGTCAGCTACCACTCCTTGCCATCAATAACTGTATTCTTGATTCTCGAACCTTCACTCCGTACAATTGTAGTTTTTATTAAGCCCTTCCTCTTTGTTTCTAGTGCAAAGCGTACGATGTGTTTTTTGTGTCGTCGATACCTTTCTACTAAATCTGTGGTGCGTTGTAACCTTTGCTTTCCATGCGGTCCGTTCACCGTGTACTGTATGGTGGAATTTTTTCTTTTGTTGGGATTGTACAGTATGTTCTTCCCTTCAGTTTCAGCCGTAATCGCCTTTCCTTCTTCCACTTCTGTGTATTCCTTCGGACATTCATTTTCCTCTCCCTTCTCACTTTCATTGACCTTTAACATATTACAGCTTGGAAAGAGCTCATAATCCTCCATCTGCCACTAGAAATGGCCATTCACCAAGTCTAGGTCGTCATCATTCGACCCACCTTCCAACCGTAGGACTCTTTCTTCATCTGGTTCCATTTGCTTCTTACCTTTGGCCTCTCCTTCTGAATTCAACGATCTGGCTTCTTCTCCCACCATTTGTGTGTAAATCAATAATAAATCTCCGTCCTCTACTTAACATTGATAGTGTATTCTTCTTCCAATCATGTTTAACCTTTGCTTGGACAAACCATCCTCGTCCAAGAATGGCGTCATATCCCCTTCTTTTTAGCGGGATGACTACAAAGTCGAGTAGGAATGGTTATGTTACAATAGTTACTGGTTGTGCCATCAGGATCCCTAGAGGCTTGATGCCATGTTGGTTTGTAGTTAGCAATTGGAACATGGGTGGCCACAACGTCGGCTGTCCCAACTTCTAGGTATCTTCTGGTAGGATATTTACCCCCAAACCTCTGTCCACAATTGTGTTTGAGAGGATTGCTTCCAATATACCCATTTCTACTACCGCCGGATGCCTTCCTGATGTGAGGGCTAGTAGCATTGGGTTTGCTGCGCTTGTTTCACGTCCTTTCTCCTTCGTAAGTTCTGCTGGTAGTTTAGCAGCCGGGGCCATGTTTGTGAGTGCTGTTCGTAGTTGGGGCATTAGGAGGATTAGATCATTTAATTTTATTGGTACTTTAGTTTGTAATATTCGCCTTATGATGTTCTGTTCTACGCAGTTCCTCATTGAGGTACCCGCAGTGTCCCCCTTATTTGTTTGTGATTTCTCTGTCTGCATCCCTTTCTCAATTTTTGCCCGTGCTTCTTCCAGTCTCTTTTTTTGTTCTGTCGGGTTTGGGTACAACTTTGCCTATTTATATGTAATTGCCAAGGTTTCTTCGTCCGTTCCTAATTCGATGCTGATCAAATTCACTCCTGATTTTGATTTTGGGCACTTGGCATCTTCATGGTCCCCAGGACCACACCATCTGCATATCAACTTCGGTGTGTTTGTCGTTGTATAGTTTTCTGCAAAGTGGCTCCACAAGTTGCATGCTTGACATTGAACTATCGGTTGGTCGTTCGCATCATATTGAATTTGACTGCGGCCCCATTATTATTGTTATTATTGTTGTTGGTGTTGTTGTTTTGTCCCTTTTTGTTGTTTCTGTACTCACCCGAGGTGGCATCGTCATTGTTTGTGTTTCCGTTCCGTCCTGACGTGGATGCTTCCTGTGTTAGGAGCACTTGTTGATGCCCTCTTGTTTTCATATTGAACGGGCATTCCTTTGTAGAATGTCCCGCAATTTGACAAATATCACAGAACTAATTCTTCGAACAAGATCCCTTAGTGTGGCCTTCTGTCTTGAATTCTGTGCACCATAGCTTGTTTTCTTTGGTCTAGCTATTCCCTTTTTGCATATTCTTAAACTCTTTCATCATCCTGATCATATCCTTTTGGAGGGCTCAGACCTTCTTACTATTCGTTTCATTCCCGCTGCTATCTTCAGAAGAGGATTCCTCCGAGTCGGATGATCTGCTTTTCTGCTTCTTTTTTTGTCTTCTGTTCACTCTCTAAGTCTATCGCTTGATTGTATGCTTCAGTGTACGACGATGGCGGTTCAATCTTCATTTTCCTTTTTATCTCCGAGTGTAGTCCTTCTATGAACCATCTCTTTTTTAGGCCGTTTGCTGGCTTACTTTCCATTTTATTTACTAATTCTTTTAGCTTTCTAGCATATACACGGACTGTTTCATTTTTTCCTTGTTTTGTGGTGTAGATTTCTGCTACTATCTCATTGTCGTCTCATAGCAATTGAAACAATGATGATGATTCAAAGTCCATTTCTGACGGTGTACATATACCTTTTCGAAGGGGTGACTCAACCGTCACGCGCCCGTTCGGATACTATTCTACCCGTTGGCTACAATATAGATTTTATCGACAATATGGGCCAAAATGGAGTTGATTTACTTAGTCTTAGACATACTTACTATTTTTAGTGAGCAGGACACAGGGGAGGCTAGTTTTGGTGATTGGATTTGATACTTCTCGGCGACAGCTTTCTAACGAGCTATCACTCATGTTATTCGGAGTCCGATAGCTAATATATTTTTATGCTCGAAGTATTATTAAAGTAACATTTAATTTAGTTGTAAAATATTAAAGTGTTACTTTAATATTAAATTTATGAGAATGTGTGCAAATCAAAGGGGATGCCTAAGGGAGACATACGTGATTCTTTTAATATGTTTATATTGCACATCTTTTATCCCACATTGCTCATGTGAGTTGAATCGACCCTTGGAGAAAGAATAAGAGGGAGCGTTAGTGGTTTCATTCGAAGGTTGAATATGAGAAGAAAATTGATGTGTGAGTTGCAGATCTGTTCTTGGCATTAGAGGACGTCATTCCCTTGGGGTTTGGCCTTTGGAATTCATTGCTATCAGCTTCATTAATAGGCAGATTGGGCGCATTTCCAGCTATAGGTGGATTGGGTGTTTGCTCATATCATTCTCGCTTTTTGTCCGATGCTTATGCCATTTTGAAGGGATTATTTTATGAGGGTCTTGGACTGATTGAAGGCAGAATTTACTGTAGTAGCACTTTAGCGCAGCACCTTTCACATCACTGTAGCACGACACTATTCATGTTACTGTAGTAGCAAGATGGGAAGTCATTACTGGAATATTATGTTATAATGCTGGAGTAATTAGTGAGTTGAAAAGTCTGCTATGTATTTGATTTTATTAGTTTGAAAATCAATTTGAAAATTAATATTATTTCAGCAGTAGTCCAATATTCAGTTTGCATATTATTATAAATTCCTTCTTGTTCATGTTATGTGGTTTCAAATCTATGCAAACATATAAAAACAAACAAACATTTTATTTCTGGAGCCATAAAGGGTTTAAACATTTAATGGAGAAATTAAGAGTTGGATGCAAATTATTTGACTGAATTCCTATTAGCAATTGGTTTAGTTTTTGGACATTTCTAGGGTGCCCATTATAGTGATATCAGAGCTTTAAGTCCTGCTGTCCTGTGGAGGCCTTACAGGGAATTTGGAACTGCCAAATAGAGGGAAAAGTGTTTGATGAAATGTCAAGACACTAAAGTCAGAAATAAAACAGGTTTAGAATGTATGATTGAGCATGCAACAGAGGCCATTAACTTCCGCCATACCCTAGCAAGACAACAAAGATTCAGGCTCACAGAGTGAGCAGTCTAGTTCATTTGTGCAGGTGGACATAGAATCCAGTCATATAGACAGAGGAATATTATTTGAACAAGACGACAGTATGGGTGACTGAGATGACAGGAATACAAGACTAGGCAGAGGCAGGAATGCCGGTCTAGATCAGGAGGAGGTAATGTTCAGATGGTTACTGGGTATGTTAGAGCAGGGGTAGCGTATGCAACAAGAGCAGAATAGGCGAATGGATATGATGTTGCAACTTATGGCTAGACAAATGGGCGTCAATATTAATCCAAGTGATGCAAACAATGGAAATGGGGGCAATGATAATAATGGAGGCTGAGGCAACAACAATGGTCCTGAGAATAACATTAATGGTAATAATAATGGACATGGCAACAATGGGAATGAGGTTGATAACTTTAGACACGTTGCACGCCCAGCTTGGACAGCGAACTCGAGACCTCTTCTACCCACTTTCCCACCCAAAGATCCATTTCAACCAATAAACTAACCACAGATTACCGAGTTGCAGGATCAGTTTAGGAGGGACTGGGAGGCTAGTGGACTGGAGTTTTAGGCGGATATTTCCCTCAGAGAGTATATGGACTTGAGGATGAGACGCATGCCTAGAGCAGGAGGGAGAAATCAAAACTTTGAGCTGAGACAGAAAGTTGGAAAACTTTCTTTACCTTATTATGATGCCTCAGGGAAGATGACTGTACAAGCTTGGGTGCAGAAGGTAGATACATACTTCCAGCTGATTTCGATGCCTGAGGAGGAGGCTATCAAGTATGCGGCTATTCATTTGGATGGTCCAGCGCATGAGTACCTTGGGGCATAATCAGATCACATTTTACGAGTTCTTTGAGAGACTCAGAGAGATTTGATACCAAAGATCTTGAGTTATAGTTTAAAGAGTTGGCACAGCTCAAGCAGTGGGGATCAGTTGAGACATAGATCAGTGAATTTTAGAGGTTAGCTGTGTTGGTTACAGATATTTCAGAGAGGAGATTAGTAGTGCTATTTATGGATGGACTCTCAGATCCCTTGAGGGGTTGGGTCAAGGGGCGTGACCATGCTACATTACAGAAGGCAACTAAGAAGGCTCGTGACTTAGCACCTTCTTCTTTTAAGAGCAGATTTCAGCTTAGGGATTCACATACAAAGAAGGATAAGGATAAGGACAAAAAAACCTTTTTACTAGGATGCACAGCCAAAAGGGGATAATAGGAAGTTGGATAATGACACCTTGAATGAGTTGAGGAGGAAGAAGCTGTGTTTTCATTGTAGAGAGCCTTGGGACTTATCTCATAAGTGCCCTCTCAAGGCTAAGGCAAATCAAATGGAGTATTTTTCAGCAGAGGAGTGACAGTCAGCGGGGGAGGATCACCACTTTGATTTGGAGGAGAGTAGCACTCTAGAGGAGAACATCATTCCTAAGGATAATAGGTCATTGGCACAATTGACAAGGGCTCAAAAGGTGATCACATTTAGGGTTAAGGGTACTATCTAGGGGTAGAAAGTGATCTCTCATCGACACTAGGGCTACACATAACTTCATAGATGCACGGTTAGTGGCCACAAGAGGCTTACAGACCGAGGAGTATGCTGGGTTGAGATTCATGGTAGCTAATGGTGACAAATTATTATGCACTCGAAAGATATCTAATCTTCACATCAAGTTTGGAGATGTCTATGAGTTAGAGGATGAGTTCTATGCTATGTTACCCCAAGTTTCTGGTACGGGGACGGTGGGACGGGTTTTCGAGACGACAGTTTTTTTGGCGATTTTGGGGACACGGGGGGGGGGGACAGCAAACGAGGACGGCTATATATATAGGGAAGTTTTGAAATATACATTGAAATTTGCAAATATACATGGCATTCATATGAAACTAAGCGCAAAGCATGTCATTTAAACATTATAGAACCATAACCTACAACATTGGAATACCATCTAGGAAATAATATCCGATTTCAGTATTCAATTGTCAAAATGCATATCATATGAGTGAGCAATATCATAATGATAAACATGATAAATTTGAAAATCTAAATCTAAATATGCCTAAAGCTCTACGCCCAAAGGCTAGAGGGCTGCCATAAAGTAATATATGTATCATAATCATGTTCACATTCAACATAAAAAACATAACATAGAAAAATGAAGCGGACTGCTGCTCCTATTTTGCCTCTACCACATTTAGAGAGGTGGGGCCCACCTCGGCGACCTAATAAGGAGCCTTAAAATTATTTTTTAATATTAACTTTTTAAATTTTCATTAAAAAAATTTAATTTTTTAATTTAAAAAAAAAAAAACAACATTTGGAGACGGCTGGCCATACTCGGTACAGTTGGGGGACGTCTAGGCATTCCCTTTCTGTAACGGGGACGGCCAGCCGTCCCCCTTTTTCTTCCCAGCTGTCCTTGAGTTTCGGGGACGTCCCTTGGTAATTTGCCTTTTTGGGGACGACTGGGGGACGTCCCATACCTGTCCCCCATCCCTGGGACGTCCTCGTTTTCGAAACTCTTATTTTTAGGCTGGGTACGCATCCTCGGACAACATAGGTTCTATATAGTAGACATGAGAGACTATGATGTCATCCTTGGAATGACATGCATGGCCTCGCTAGTTGAGTTCACAGTCAACCTAGCAAAATTGGAGATGAGATTCCAGCATGAGGGCAGAACTATTCTACTCAGATGACTTTCAGATGGGAGTTTGCAGAGTAGTCTCCTTGAGGAGAATGCAGAGACTTTTTCGGCATAATGACATAGAATGGGCAACAAAATGTTTTATTATGCCATCTCCTCAGGAGGCACAGGTAAAGAGTCATCCACCAGATATCCAGGAAATACTTGACAGGCATGCCAAAGTATTTGGCAATATTCCACATGGGGTTCCTCTTGATAGGGGAGTAGAACATGTTATTGAGCTCGAGGAGGGAGCCAAACTGGTCATGATGATCCCCTATCGTCATCCTAAGAAACACAAAGATGAGATAAAGAAGGTAATTGAAGAGCTATTGGAGATGGGGCACATTAGGTCTAGCAAAAGCCCATTTGCTTCATCAATAGCTCTAGTGAAGAAGAAGGATGGGATGATGCACATGTGCATCGATTACATGTCACGAATAAGAAAACAATTGAAAATAGGTATCCCATTCATAGGATTGATGAGCTGATTGATGAGTTGCATGGTGCACGCTTTTTCACCAAAATCGATTTATGATTCGGATACCACCAGATCAGGATGAGAGTAGAGGACATCGAGAAACAGAGGACATTGAGAAGACAACCTTCCGATGTCACTGTGGCCATTTCGTGTTTATGGTTATGCAATTTGGACTAACCAATGCACTTGCCACATTTCAAAGTTGTCTGAACCAGGTCTTCAGGTGGCAATTGAGGAGATTCGTCTTGATCTTCTTTGATGACATCTTGGTCTTCAGTAGGACCTAGGAGGAGCACTTGCAGCATCTAGAGGAGGTGTTATCTATTTTGGATAGAGACTTATTGTATGCCAATGAAAATGTGAGTTTGACATGACTGAGCTCCTTTACCTTGGGCATATCATTAGTGCTGATGTTGTTCGGGTTGATCCTGAAAAGATTAGAGCTATTGTGGATTGGCCTACTCCCACAAACCTCACACAACTTAATGGGTTCTTTGGTTTATGTGGTTTTTATAGGAGGTTCTTTAGGGGATTTTCACAGATTGCCACACCTTTGACAAATCTCACCAAGAAAGGAACCTTTACATGGACAGAGGCAGCATAGAGATGTTTTGACCACTTCAAACAGGTGATGTTATCTTTTCCAGTTCTAGCTCTACCTGATTTTATGAAGCCATTTGAGCTTCAATGTGATGCTTCAGGAGACGGGATAGGAGCAGTACTGATACAGGAGACACCTCATTGCGTTCGAGAGTAGGAAGCTCTAAGGAGTTGAGAGGAGTTATTCTATCTACGATAGGGAAACGTTGGCCATAATGCATGCATTGGCCAAATTCCGATCATATTTGGTAGGTGTGCGTTTTGTGATCAAAACTGATCACAATAGTATTAAATATTTATGAGCCAACGTGATCTTAATGACCGATAGCAGAAATGCGTTACTAAATTGCAAGCTGATGACTTTGATATAGAGTTTGTCAAAGGTAAGAAAAATGTGGTGGTTGATACTTTATCTCGGAGACCTCACTTATGTGCTCTGGCAGAGGTTTTAGGAGATTAGAGAGAACGAATTGCAACCGAGTATGTAGGAGATGATTGGGCTTCTGGATAGTTGCGGGCACCATTCAGGATGACAGGTATGCGGTGTTGGATAGGTTGATCAAATTTCTGGACAGGGTTTATTTGATCCCTACATCACAGTTTAGAGAGGAGATTTGAAGGCATTTCATAATGCACCTACAGCTGGACATCTAGGGGTCTTCAAGACCTATAAGAAGATCCGAGAGTGGTTCTCATGGAGAGGGCTCAAGGATGATGTTCAGAGGTATGTCAGGGAGTGTGTAGTTTGTTAACAGAATAAGGGAGAGCACACATTTCTCACAGGTTTACTGTAGCCCTTGCCCATTCCGGACAAGAAATGGGAAAGTATTTCTATGGACTTTATCACTGGTTTACCATGAGTGTAGGGAAGAGATTGTATTTATGTGGTGGTAGATAGATTGACAAAGTTTGCTCACTTCTTTGCTATTCCTTCTACTTATATAGCAGCTTAGGTGGCAGATTTATTCTTCAGAGAGGTTTTTAGGTTGCATGGGATACCGAGATTTATTGTTAGTGACAGGGATAGCAAGTTCATGAGCACCTTTTGGGAGGAGTTGTTTAGTCTATGTGGTACAGGTCTTTCACCTAGTACGAGTTACCACCCTTAGACAGATGGTCAAACAGAGATAGTAAATAAATGGGTGGAAGGCTATTTGCGAAACTATGTGACTGCGCAACAGAGAGCGAGGGTCAAGTGGTTATATATGGGGGAGTGTTGTTACAATACCACATATCACATGACCATAAAAATGACTCCATTTATGGTATTGTATGGGTATGAAGCACCTAGCTTCATGGATTTAGTTTTGGCGAACAATTGAGTGCCCAAAGCCAAAGACCTGTTGCAGGATAGTCAAGATATCCTGAGAGCGCTCAAGGAGAACATACAATAGGCACAAAATCAACAGAAGTTGTATGCTGATTAACATAGAGTAGAGCGCAATTTCGAGGTAGGGGATATGGTGTATTTGAGTCTAAAACCATATAGGCAGTCATCACTCAAGAAGAGCGGAGCAGAGAAGCTGAAGCTTAGATTTTATGGTCCCTACAATGTGATTCGCAGAGTGGGCAAATTTGCCTATGAGCTTGAGCTTTCAGATGGCAATCGGGTGCATAATGTATTTCATTTGTTGAGGCTTAAGAAAGCCATTGGTTAGCGTGTAGTTCTTTCTACAGATTTACCCCCTTCGGATGAGGAGGGGAAGCTCGTGTTAGTACCTGAGGCTATTCTAGACACTCGAGAGAGGAAACTCAGATTCAAGATAGTGAAGGAGTATTTGGTCAGATGGAAAGACCTGCCAGAGGAGGATGCTATATGGGAGAGTGAGCAAGTTATTCAGGAGGTTGGACTGAGAAGGGAAGTAGACTGTAATGTCCCCACTTTAGCAGCTGACCAAATGTGTGTGCGTTAGCCTAGTTTTACATGGTCTCGAGGGCTAACGAAGGGTTTAAAGGGATCTTAGAGTGTTTTGGCCTAGTCATCATCAGTTTGGGCGAAAACGGAGTTGATTTACTTAGTCTCAGGCATACTTACTATTTTTAGTAAGTCAACAGGACACAAGGGAGGCTAGATTTGGTGATTGGATTTGATACTCCTTGGCGAGAGCTTTCCAACGAGCTATCACTTGTGTTGTTCATAGCTAATATATTTTTATGCTTGTTAAGTATTATTAAAGTAACATGTAATTTAGTTGTAAATATTAAAGTGTTACTTTAATATTAAATTTAATGGGAATGTGTGCAAATCAAAGGGGGCGCCTAAGGGAGACATAAGTGATTATTTTAATATGTTTTATATTGCACATCTTTTATCCCACATTGCTCATATGAGTTGAATCGACCCTTGGAGAAAGAATAAAAGGGAGCGTTAGTGGCTTCATTCGAAGGTTGAAAATGAGTAAAAAATTGATGTGAGTTGCAGATCCGTTCTTGGCATTAGAGGATGTCTATCCTCTCTTGTGACATTCTAGATGTCATTCCCCTGGGGTTTGGCCTTTGGAATTCATTGCCATCAGCTTTATTAACAGATAGATTGGGTGTATTTACAGCTACAGGTGGATTGGGTGTTTGCTCATATCATTCCTGCTTCTTGTCCGATGCGCATGCCATTCTGAAGGGATGATTTTATGAGGGTCTTGGACTGATTGAAGGCAGATTTTACTATAGCATCACTGTAGCAACACTATTCACGTTATGTAGCGTGACACTATTCACGTCATTGTAGCATGACACTATTCATGTTACTGTAGCAACAAGATGGGAAGTCATTATTGGAGCATTATGTTATAATGCTAGAGTAATTAGTGAGTTGAAAAGTCTGCTATGTATTTGATTTTATTAGTTTGAAAATTAATATTATTTCAGCAGTAGTTCAATCTTCAGTTTGCATATTATTATAAATTTCTTCTTTTTTATGTTGTCTGGTTTCAAATCTATGCAAAGAGATAAAAACAAACAAATATTTTATTTCCGGAGCCATAAAAGGGTTTAAACATTTAACGGAGAAATTAAGAGTTGGATGCAAATTATTTGATTAAATTCCTATCAGCAGTTGGTTCAGTTTTTGGGCATTTCTAGGGTGCCCATTACAAATTGTCTCAAAGGAATGGTGTAATAGATGAATGCAAACAAGGGCAACATCTTATAGTGGTCATTTTGAGTTAAGAAAATAAAAAATTACCAGTCTTCTGTAGCTGTTATAACAAATTTTGGTGGAAGTTAGTTGGATAAGCAAAGTAAAGACAATGTATGATCTGAAAAGTTATCTTCTCTCAAAAGAACTTAATGACACAATTAATGGTGAGCAGTTCAGGGACTTGCAGAAAGAAAAAGAAATAGGAAACTGACTCTATGTAATTGGTTCGCAATTGGAGTCCATTAAATTTCCTGATTGTGTTTTCTCTAAGCCTGAAGAATTAGATACATATTTTGCAAAAGTAGATTAACTAGATTGGAGGCATCTTAGTTGGGCTTTGCAGCCCTCAATGCATGTTTTGGTTCAATAGAAGTTTACAGAACATCTACATAAAGATCTTAGACTTGTAGTTGTTTCATGTCTCAGTAAGATTATATGGATAACATCTCCTTCAGCATCTTATACTGATGACATACTAAAGTAAGTTATACATCTGATTGTGGAGAGTCTACATGGATTACATGACGTCAGAAACTTCAAATCCTAGACATTATGGCAAGAGCTAGGCCATATATCATTATGTTGGATCTCAGATGTGATAAATTGTTTCTTTAACTATTTTGATGCTTCTTAACTGAAATCAGGAAGCATCTTCTGAACAATATGAGAGCTTGTGTGTAAAACCATCTTAATACTAGATGAGGGTGATGATATCTGCAAGCCGTTGCAATCAGACTTGTTGGTGATTTGGAGAAAGGAGCTTAAAATCTCACCAATGGCTTATGATCTCTCCAAGACATTGGTTGAACATAAAATTAAAAGGCTCAAGGAACATGACTGGAAATGTACTAATATCAATGAACTTAATGGTTATAGGATCTTAGAAATAGAGCAAGAACCAAAGGAGGAAAGAACAGATTTGTTTCACATGTCCCAAGGCTTGGACACTTGATCATATTTGTGGAATTCATGTTGGAAGGACTCTATTGCAGCCAAGTGATGATGACCTAAGTATGGTGGATTGGACGGAAAAACAATTCATCCTTTGAAGTGGATTCACGATGGAGTTCATAGCTAGGCAAATTTGTGAAGTTTAATCAGAAGACAGACTCGCAATGTTTGAGGTATTTCATATCTAATCTGAAAAATAAGATTGTAATATTTTATCTTGATATTAAATATCAAAGTTCTATAATTTTCAGCATGTTCTGTTAGATAGATACAAATCATTCGCATGCAATTTGTTGGTTTAAATTTCTGTGATACATTTTGAGGAATCTAGAGAAAATATCCTAGGGGGTTATGACAATAACTATGTAAAAGGATGGTCCCTTCTTTTATAGTAAGTAGGACTCAACTTTTTTCAATAGGCAAAATTCTAGTTTGCTTATTAAATTATACATGTTCTTTCATATTAATGGTAGGAATTATATTGTGAAAAAGCACAATTTTTTTAGAGCGTAGTCATCTATATTGTGTGCTGTTTTCTGCATAGATTAATTGATTGATGCACACAAACAATGAATAAGAACAGAAACCGTAGTACTCCTTTATTTGCATATGCCAACAGGTTACATACAGAGCATAGGATAAGATCAGGGAAGATGATTTACAATGATCCCAGACGGGGTATAAATACTTTCCACCGAACCTTCCCGAAGGGGTTTGTCGGCTACAAAATAATCCTAATCTACCTGTCGGCTACCAAATACACAATCTTCGACGGCATAACCCAGTCGGCTACAAAATCTTTATCGACGACAACACCCTGTCAGCTACAGTTTCTACCAACAACATCATCCCCCCAAAAGAAAAAAAAGTTGTCTCTGGACGACAATTACAAAATACAATTACAACATAACCAGGACAGATTAACAAAATAGAATATACTAACTGGTCTCCAAAATGTGTTGCATTTGCAGCCTTTGTGAACACCATACTGTCTCCTTAATCAAGCTAACCTTGATAGCTTTCTCTGCTTTCAACTGCTAGGTACCTTGAGTCAAGCATCGCTGAACTGCCTTCAACTGGATGATCAACTCCTCCCGAGCTCTCTATGCATCCACCAAGACAGCCTCACATCCAACACCTACTCCAAGTGCCTCTGGTACACAGACACTCCATGCCTACAATAGCTCCAGGTCTCATCAACTGGTCACACTTCCCACGACTGATATCCGCAACGACTAGGGGTCTAGGGGGCAACGCCCTCGGCAGGGTTGAGGGGCAGCGCCTTTGCGGGGTCCTGGGGCAGCGCCGCCCCTCGCCACCAAGACCAAATTAGCACTCCAAAACCCACACAAAACTGCATGGAACACACCATTTTTGTGATTTTCTTCCGATTCCACACTCTTTCTGGCAACTACTGATGCTTCCCCTTCCCTTTGGCATCATCTGTTACTCATTCCGAACTGCCTCAATTTGCCGTCGTCTTTTTTTTTTTAAAGAAAACCTCGTGCCATCCTTTTGCATCTATTGGTGTACTGCAATCTTCTTCTCCCTCCCCAGTTCCTAACTGTATGGAATGGCTCCCTTATAGTTGCTTTAAGATCTATCCGTGGGAGATTGACCAACCGCCGAACTCAATACACCTTCGTGGAAGCATAGTGTAACCTTGCAAAAATAGGGACACGCTACCTGCGGGAACGAGAAAGTCATCCGCGGAGAGAATAGTAGGGGCGTTCGCAATCACTCCCGATCAACAACTTTATCTCAACAATAAACACTGCCAACAAAACCATATGTCTTCCACAAGTCTTCTCCTTCCCAGAATGATGAATGCTGCAACCCGTGGGGATATAAGTTAACCTGCTCGCAAGCCTTCCACGGAAAAGAACCATGCTGCGGCAATATAGAAGTTCCGTGGGAGAATGAGGCCACCCGCGAGAGAGGGAAACCAACGGTAGCCGTGGAACAACAAACCGCCAACAGCCTGCGGAAGATGGAGCATCCACTACAAAATCATCCGCGGGAGCCAATCGATGTCCACAGAAAGTCAACAAGCACCGAAGGGGAAACAATAAGAGGTCGCGGGGAACAACAGGTGCCCGCGGAAAATAAGACACCCGCGGGGGTGTTTGCGGTGGCAGAACATGCTGTCCGCGAGACAACTTGCTTGCAGAGCAGCAGTTCGCGGATGAGTCTGCGGGCACACTTTGCATCACTTTTTTTTTTTTTTTTTGAACAAAAGATACAATTGCTCAATTTTCCCTCTTAACCTCGCCAACCTACGACGAGGGAGACTGTTGGGCTTGGTCATTCTGCAGCGACGACGAGCTTTTCTTTGCATGGTACATCTTCAGTTCCGACCTGTTGACTACCTGAGGCACTTCTTGCCTATCCAAGGTCCACAATTTTATTGCTCCATTGTCGCCTACCTTCCGGATCTAATATGGTCCGACCCATCTTACCTTAAACTTTTCTGGTTTAATTTTATTCCGACCGTCGTACTTGAGTATCAACTGCCCCGGCTGAGACTTATTGAGTTTGAGATGCTTATCATGCCACACCTTACTTCTGTTCTGTGTCACCTCCGTGGCCCACTGTGCCTGCGGTCGTCGCTTATCTAGATTATTTCCTTGCTGTCGGCTCCCTTCAATTAATTTTATGGTGTGGTGTATTCTTTTCTTTTTGTGCGGTCCGTTCACCATGTACCGGATAGTGGGATCTCTTTTTTTTCTGGGTTCAGACTGTATGTTCTTTCACTCAGCTTCAGCCGTAACCACCTTTCCTTCTTCCGCTTCTTTGTATTCCTTCAGACATTCATTTTTCTCTGTTTTCTCACCTTCGTTGACCCTTAACATATTACAACTCGGAAACAGTTCGTAGTCTTCTATCTGCCAGTGGAAAAGGCCATTCACTGAGTTTAGGTCGTCATCATTCGATCCTCCTTCTAGTCTCAATACTCCTTCGTCCGGTTCCATTCTCCTCTTTCCTTTGTCGTCACTTTCGCCTTCACCTTTTGAATCTGATGATGCTGTCTCCTCACCTACCATTTGTGTGTGCAGGTCAATTATGAATCTTTTGCCTCCACGCTCCATTGATAGGGTATTTCGTTTCCAATCATGTTTTACTTTTGCTTGCACCAACCAATTCCGTCCCAAAATAGCATCATATCCTTTTCTTTTCAATGGAATGACCACGAAGTCCAATAAAAATGGTTGCATTCCAATAGTTACCGGTTGCGCCCTCAAGGTTCCCAACGGTTTGATCCCGTGCTGGTCTGCCGTTAGCAACTGGAATGTAGGTGGCCACAATGTCGGCTTTCTCAACTTCTTCCAGGTATCCCCCGGTAACACATTCACGTCGGACCCTCCATCAACAATTGTGTCTGTCAGAACGTTTTTCAAAATCCCCATCTCAACGACCGCTGGATGCCTTCCCGTTGTGAGTGCCAGAAGCATTGGGTTTGTTGCCGTTGTTCCACTACTGTCCCTTCCTGTTTCCTCTGTTGCTTTCGGAAACGGTGTATAATTCAAAATGGCCATTTGTAACTGGGGCATTGTGAGAAGGTCGTCACTTATCTTGACCGGTACCTTCGTTTGTAAGATCTGCCGTATGATGTTTTGTTTCGCAGAATTCCTTGCCGAGGTGACAATGGTGTCCTTCAATTGAGATGTCTCCCCTTGCGATGCCTTTTCCGCCTACGCTTCCCTCAATTTTTTCTTTTCTTCTGCCGAGTCTGGGTACACCCTTGCTTGCCTTCGTGTAATTGCCAGAACCTCCTCTTCGTCTGTTCTGACAGTGATCAAATTTACTCCGGATTTTGGGCACTTGGCATCTTCATGGTCACCGGGTCCACACCATTTGCATAATTATTTCGGTGTGTTTGCCGTTGTACAATCCCGCGCAAAATGACCCCACAAATTACATGCTTGGCATTGAACGATCGGCCGTTTGTTTGCATCATACTGGATTCGACTTCGGGTGCCATTATTATTGTTATTGTTCGCATTGTTATTGTTGTTTTGCCCTTTGCTATTATTCCTGTACCCACCTGAAGTGGCACCATCAATGTTTGCATTCTCGTTCCCTCCTGACGTGGAAGCTACGTGTGCCAGAATCACCTATTGAGGTCCTCTGGTTTTCATGTTGAAGGGACATTCTTTTGTGGAATGTCCCATGATCTGGCAAATCTCGCAAAATTGGTTCTTTGGACAGGACCCTTTAGTATGACCTTCCGTCTTACATTCCGTGCACCACAGCTCGCTTCCCTATGTCTCCTTCGGCATATTTTTAAACTCCATCATGCAGATTATGTCTTTCTGTAGGGCGCGGACCTTCTTGCTACTGCCTTCATCGTCGCTACTATCTTCTTCCGAAGGCTCGTCGTCCTCAGAATCAGATGAGCTAGTCTTCTTCTTCTTTGTCTTCTGCTCACTTTCAAGGTGCAATGCTCTGTTATAAGCTTTCGTGTATGACGATGGTGGCACAATTTTCATTTTCTTCGGCAACTTCGGGCGTAAGCCTTCCACAAACCATCTTTTATGAAGTTCGTCTGCTGGCTTATTTTCCATTTTATTTATCAAATCTTTTAATTTCTTGGCGTAGACGCGGACAGTTTCATTCTTCCCCTGCTTGGTATTGAAAATCTCGCCAACAATTTCATTATCATCGCGCAACAATTGAAATTTTGTGAGAAACTCCTTTTTAATGTTATTCTAACTATTTAGCTTCTGCGGATCTGTACTAGTAAACCAGTCAATTGCCACACCTCGTAGGGTGGCCGAAAATTGCCCCATCCAGTCGTCTTCATCAGTTATGCCATTTGCCTTCCAGATCGTTTCACGTGTTTTGCAGTGTCGAATGGGATCGGTTGTACCATCGCCATCGAACTTCGGCAGCTTTTCTTTTGGTCCTGCCATCACAATTGGTTTTTGTAAATAGGCGTTGCTCGGTCCTGCAACACTGGCACTGTTCACTCCCACACCGTGGCTTTGCACTCCCACATCGACGATCTGCAATCCCACACCGACAGACTGTTCTCCCACACCGGCGGATTGTTCTCCCGCATTGATCGGCGAACTGTTCTCCCACGGTGGCGGTTTGCACTCCCACACTGGCGGACTGTTCTCCCACACTGGTGGACTCAACAACTGCGGACCTTGGTGAAGAAGGATCTTTTGAAGTTGTCCCCTGCGGAAGTGTATCCCGGACAAAGAGTTCACTCCACACTCGTGCTCCCTCAGCACTCCAAGCCGTGCGAGTCGATTTTCTTCCGTATGGATTCTCTTCCCTCGGCGAATACAAATTCAAAAACTCCTCCTGTGCTTCTTCCACCAATTCCACCTGTTGCTGAGTTTCCTCCAACAATTCTTCCATGCTCCAGTTTCCGTCTGCAATCTTCTGGAATCTCTTCGGCGTTCGGCTTTCTGTGCTAGAATTAAATTTTCTTGCGCAATACGGATTCCATCTTTTCCCTTGACCTTATTTTGATCCTTGTTAAGCTGATTTGGCATTAATCTTCATTCCTCCCACCTTCCAGGTTCATAGGGCAACGACGCCAAATGTTTTCCGCATAGATTAATTGATTGATGCACACAGACGATGAATACGAACAGCAACCGTAGTACTCCTTTATTTGCATATGCCAACAGGTTACATACAGAGCATAGGATAAGATCAGGTAAGATGATTTACAATGATCCTAGACAGGGTATAAATAATTTCCGCCGAACCTTCCCGAAGGGGTCCGTCGGCTACAAAATAATCCTAATCTACCCGTCGGCTACCAAACACACAATCTCTGATGGCATAACCCACTTGGCTACAAAATCTTTACCGACGACAACACCGTGTCGTCTACAGTTTCTACTGACGACATGTGCTAGCCTTGTAACATTTCTCTGTGCAAGTATAAATGAAGCATTATTGAGGTGTCACAAAGAATCACAATTTTGACCTAAAAGTATGTCAATGACTTTTTTTGTGCAAGAGAATCTTTATCTCTACATTGAAATCATGGAGGGGAAGGAGAATCGTGATGCAATGACTTAAATACCATTGATCCATATTTTGATTGGACTATTGAATATGGGGAGCCCTTATTTTCCTATCAGCAGATCACTTATTTTGAGATGTAAGTGTTGGATAAGGCGGTGGTTCAAAAATGCATCTGCAGCTAAATGTTTCAAGATGGGTAATACATGGTAACACATTCATGAGGGTGAAATCTTAATTATATTGTCTAGTTTAAGGCTGCAGTCAATGATCATAAGGTTTAGTGGGTAGAGAAGTATCTACAATATTTAATGGATCTATAATTTTACAGGATGCTAATTTATTATTACATGACATTGTGATATGCATTATACTCCTTTTTGGTTTGAAACTATTTTATTGGATTCCTCTAGATGGGCACAAAATCTGATGCCGGTTCTATTCTTCATGGATTCTGGCAGGGTCCCTCACGAGTGGTTGGATTCCCTATGGATCTTGCAGAGCAGGCATACAGGGAATTGAACTACCCATGAGGGACCAAGGCGGAATCCATAGGCACCCAAGGTTGTGCACACCGAAAACCAAGCCCCATGCCATTTTTAATTTTTGTTTAAATCTAAAAACTTTATTATTATTCGATGTTTGAAGTTTTGGACCATTGATGAATGGACATTGAAGACATTACATGTATGCATATGATCTATATATAAATTTATAATTTTAATGTATCAATATGTATATATATATAATACATTAATATACATACACACACATATATAGTAACTAGCCCATCCTGGTTTTGGTTCGGATTTAGATTCAGATTCTAGTTTTGGATTAGGCAAGAAAATTTTTGAGCTGAATTTTGGTCCCATGGGTACACGTATAGACATTTTGGAATATGTGTGTGTGTATTTATTCATAGATTCATACGTTTAATATGTCAATGTTTATTCGGCATTGGTTCAAAACTTCAAAGTTCAAACATATAATAATAATAATAAGAAGTTAGAAGCAAGATTCTCATAAAATGATAAATCTATAATTCCTCAATATATGATTATATCGTATTCATAGTTTGCAACAGTTTGTTGATGTCAGTTTTGTACCACTACATAACATATAGCAATTGAATACTTGATACAAAATACCAAACACTCAACCCTCTCTTGAAAAGTAAATACTCATGAAGAACATTAAAAAAACTCCAAGGTTCCTTACACTTGTGGATACTAACTCAGTTATTTTAATGTGATTTGCTGGTTAATTAGGTAGGCGAGCTTACGTTGTTCTTTCAAGGATGTCAGACTTTTGCTGTGATGGAGATGAAATCTAGCTTTTCAATTTATATTAGCACCAAATAATGTTGATGGTAATGATGGACGGTTTGCGTGTCACCAATGCTCAAATTTTCTAACTTTCTTCTCGAATGAAGTCCAACTACTAAACTACTCGATTCTTTACTTCTACTCCTATGAATGGAAAGATTAGCAAATGGATGGAGATTAAATTCGATAAAAGCTTACCAACGACGCTACCTCCATATATGCAATGATTCAAGGGAAAAAATACTAGATTACTACGCAAGGCTTCCTAACAAGCCACTAGGATGCTAGTGGCCTAGTTTATGGATCCCTATCAAACATCCACTAATATCACCATACAATTATCCATCTATTCTTACTCTTGCTTAACAACTTTCTTGAAATAAAATCTACTTTAACAACTTCAATGGAATTTAATTTTAACCATTGGAAGTAGAAACCATGCAATAACACCAAGTGTTCTTAATCACCATGTAAGACACAACAATGATAAGAAAAGCAATTTTGGTATTATCTTAAACAACAATTTTCTTCAACCCTTTACAAATGAGGGCAAATGACCTTATATAGGGGCCAAAATTACAACCAATGGTAGAGATTAAGAGGCAAAATCAATGATCCAAATCGAATCTCAGAAACCCTAACTAGGGTTGCCACCCCATCAGCCAATCAGAAGACACCACCTTATCAATGGACCAATGAAAAAAAGGAAAAGTGGCAACCAATGAGAAGGCACCAAAATGGTAGCCAATCAGAATCAGACACATATCCTACCCAAAAAGGAGAATTTACCACTTGGGCTTACATCAAATGATCCTCTAATATAATTCTACCCTTTTCTTTCATCTTCTTAGCTGAGGCAATGAACTTGGCTAGCTTGTGGTTGACTTCCTTCATGGGAGGGCAAGGCGTGTGCTTCATCTTGAGCTCAGCTAAATTCATAATTTTGCTTGCTGCTTGCAGTGTCTTCTCATGATCCTTCTCATATTTTTTTGCATATCCAATAAAGGCATTGAGGGAGGCAAGGGTGCCCAAATGCTTCTTCTTGATGGCAACCTTCCCAAACTCATCCAATCTTGATCAAAATCCGTCTCATTGACGTTCTCTTTGATATCTTCAAAATCAAGTGCAACCCCAACATCGCCCCATCATGGTTGAAATGGAAGTGTCAATACTTGTGCTGTGCTGTGCAATCTCATTTCGTATCTCTTCAAGTATCCTCAATCTGATGTTCAAGGCAACATACCAAGACTCCACCGTACTCATTCCTCCTCCATCCAATCCTTGACTGGAAGGAAATCCTTCCACTCCCCTTCAAATGTTCTGAATTTGTCTCTAAAAGCCACCAATGCCCTGAATGTTGAGATAAAGGAAGGCAAGAAATTTTGCCCATCATGAATTATATCATTGATCCATTCTTTGATTTCGTGTAGTTGAGCTGATATCTCTTCTATGTTGCTCCTGTTGTCTTGTGGAAGGGCTGCCTAATGCGATTGTTGGATAGGCTGGTGATCTCTCCAATACTTGTTTTTGGCCTCCAACTTTAGAATCCTCTCGTTTGCCTTCCTCAACCTTTCTCTAATTGAAACCATGCCTTCTTGAATCTCCTCACACTCCATGTCATCCGTGATTCTTCCCAAGTTATGCTTTACTATCTCATACTGCTGGGCTAGAATCTCATCTACTGCCTTGCCAACCTTTGGTATAGCAATTTGAACTTTTCGGTGACCCTCATTATCGCTCTTGATTACCTTTGCCACCGTTTTTGCAACTTGTTTCTGTTTCTCACTATCTTCCTTTTCCACTAGCCCTTGAATATCTTCAATTGTTCGTACAGTCACCATCTCGCCTCTTGGCATAAAGATTTGCCTTAACCATAGTGGTGTAGTGCATCTCCCCAAATCCGGATTTGGTTCGACTAGCAAAGCATCACCAACGGCCTTAGGTGCTTGACTTATTTCCTTAATATCAATTAGCATATCCTCTTCTTCACTAGTGACTGTCATACCATCTCTATTTTGGTTCTCCCAGAGAGGAGAGTATTCGGTATTGTCACTGTAACCACTTGATCCCGTATCAGAGCTCACCTCTATCGAGACCCTTTGTCCATTTGTATTAACCTCTTGGTTTCTAGCCTCAATTATGCTCTCCCTTGATGGTGCTGCATTTTGTCTCTTTGCTGGAGGCTCCTGATGTTCTTTACTTTTTCAACCTCCAAATTTCCCTTCTTTTTCTTAACTGCTCTTTGTTGTTGGCTACTGCCTCCACCTTTTGTCCGATTGACTCTACTGGACTGTCTTTCTCCGGTTTCATCTTCTCATAAATAAGGCGTACCTTTCAACTTTGTAATTGCCTTAACTTCTCATTGTACCATGACTCAGTGTGTAGATCAATTGTCCTTGTAATTGCCTCTAAGGAAGGATCCTGATGATCATCCCAATCCACTAGACCCAACTCTGTTCTGTCCACTGTATCATAATCTTCTCTTAGCACATTTTCATCATCCTCCAGCTGATCAGGAATATCAAGGCTTGTCCATTTGATTGCCCTCATCATGCCCATTGACAATCTTGAGAGAGCTAGCTTCCTCACAGGAAAGTCGTCCTGTGCATTGGCCCAAAAATCTTCTACAGTAGGAATCTGTTTGAATGTGTTTCGTGAGATGCTTTCATAATACCATTACGATCAAATCTTTGTCTCGCTCTATACCATCCTAGATAATACTGTTCTAACTCCTCTGCAGCTGCAAAGGCGACTGGATTGGGGCAAGTATCATTGCCTATTGCAAATGAGAAGGTAATCCTTGTCTCACCTTTAAGTTTCATCATCTTGTCAAAATGCTCAAGTTGCTATGCCAACTCCGTCAAAACTATTTTGTCAGGTGGGTACCTTGGAAGTCTCTTGGGACAAATTGTACTTCTTGCATATATGTGAATTGCGGAAATTGGATGAACCAACTCCCATACTTATTGACTTTTCCTCCCACTTCCAATAAGAGCCTCCTAAGAGGTGTCCCTTGTAATATCCTTACCATCTTCATGGCAAAGGTGTCATAAAACATTTTATAATCTTTGGTGTTGTGCAAATGAAGCTGTGGATAGCGCTCATGCACTAAACATTGCCCTGACCCATTGCCAATCACTCCTAAGGCCTTAAGTCCAGGATGTTCATATAGTCTTGCAATCAGATAGAAAAGATAGGACCCCAAGTAAAATTGCTTTTGAATTTGTATTGTCCTTAGTTGTAACTGTAAATTTTCACTTATAATTCTAGCCCAATCAAATTTTCTCTTTCCATTTTCAATTTCATCAATAAAATAGTACATCTAGTTCTCAATTGCATACCTTAAGCCACACCCATGATTCAGTTGAGAAGCACAATAAGGTCACCATACTTTGATTTGAAATTCGACTTGGTGAGCTTTGATGACTTGGTAACTCCCTTCTTGCCTTCATGTAACCAATTCTGCTTGAGATGAATGAAGTAGGCATCTTGATTATCTTGAAAGAACTTAGTTGTTTGATCTATCATTACCACTGTCATGCCTTTATGCTGGGGAATATTGAATACTTCTTCGACCACTTGTCTGTTGATGTTAGCCAACACTCTTTTACCTTCATCAAAAACGATCGACTTGGTCACAATATCAAACCGGAATGCATACTCCATTACTAATTCCAGACAAGGTAGGGTAGGAGGGAAAGTTGCCGTGTGAACAATTCTGCTCTTGTAGATCTTTTTCGCCATGGGGGATTGTCCTTTCTTCAATGTATCCTTCAACTGTACCATGTTGACCATGTGTTATTGGTATCACTTATTCACCTCACTTTCAAGAAAAAGGTGCTCTTAGGCATCATGTCTATCTTGTCTTTTTTGGTGTTCATTCCCTTTGGGTTCTTGCTTGTACTAATATCCACCATCTTGAACACTTATTTCTGCCCTTTTGTTCTAAATGATATAGACTACACTTATAAATCTCTTAACTTCTTTCTATCGATGGAATCTAGCATTTATCCGCCTTTCCAAATCCTACTCTACACTTATAATCGCCTTTCTAGCCTAGGGGTGGGACTACCGCTTATTTCTGCCTCTTTGTTACCTTAGGATGGACTACACTTATATCTTCCAACTTCAATCCTAAGGTGGTCTAACTAATTTCTGCCTCCCCAAATCCTATTATGAAATCTACACTTATATCTCCCAACTTCAGCCTATCAATGGAGATGATGAAGTGGTGGATGAATAGTGCAAGAAGAGGATAAGGGAAACGAACCAAGCAAGAACAAGGAATAAAATTTGCCTTTAAAACCAATCTTCACCTCTAAAGATGAACGAAAATCTTACCATAACTCTGCCTTCTCCCAACGATTGGGCCTCTTCAAATTCAGATTTGATCTCAGAATTTTCAGTCCTCCCAAAATGTGATGCCCTAGCAAATGGATTACTTGCAAAAATCTATTCATTTCATCAAATTTTGACCTCCTTGCCAAAATTGCCCAACTAGAAGGAAAATCGCTGCTCTAGGGTAGAAAAGTCTGCTCCAATTCAGAATTTGTCCTTTTAAATTCCTTCACACTTGCAAAAATCAGACCTCAAAGCACCTTGTATCTCCACCAAACAAAATCGCCCCATCTGAAGAAAAAAAATCATTACCCTAGGAGGAAAATCGGACCTCAAAAAATTGTCCAATATTGCCTAAAATCAGATCTTCACCCATGAATTTGCCTTAGGGCAGAAATCACTGATACTCTAGGAGGAAATTCGCTGCCCAAAAATGGAAATCCTCAAGCCAAAATTGCTGCCAAAGGAGAAATTCACCTAGCCAGAAGAAATCGCTCAACACCAAGCAAGCGGAGCGGAAATGGAATGAGGAAATAAGAGGGGGGAAGCCCCTTACTTATATCCTCCTGTTGACCTTTTGAGTGGGCCGACCTGCCTGGAGGGAAACAAAAACTTAAGTTAGATCCCCCATAATGGCTCAGTTTTAAATAAAACATGAAAATAACTAGGCCTCATAGCGAAATTGACCCTTTTAATTTCCAATTCGACCCAAAATTACAAAATAGAAATAAGGTAAGCCTAGGAGATTTTAAAATTTTCATTTAACAATATTTTGACAATTAAAATATCATTAAAATCGAATCTAGCAAGCCAAAAATCAATTTTCAATTCCAAATTACTAATTTCCTCTAACATTTCTAAAATCTTCTAGGCAAAATTTCAACCAAGTTAATGAGATTTTGCAATTTAATTCAATTCTGATTTTGCAATACAATTTCAATTTTTTTAACAAAATAAATCCTTTTCCTGGCAATCGAAATTCAAACTCTAAATTCAATTTCATTATAAAAAATTGTTTCAACAGAAAAATTTCAAGATTTTACAAAACAATTAAATCTAAAATTCATTATGAAAATGTTTAAGCTTGTTCAATTAAATCAAATTTTCAAAATCTGTCTAAGTCCAAAAGTTGCAATTTTATCTTGCTAGATATCATTTTAACCATCGAAAAAAATGTTGCTGTTGAAACCTGTTAGGCCTAAGGATGAAATTACATGTTTCGGAAAATCTAGTTTCGCACCAGGTGAAAACAAACCAAATCCCTTCTTGGCCCAAAGGTGTCCAAGGTGTAAAATTGCCAATTCAAAAACCTTTGGACAACTCCAAGTTTTTTTAAGGCAATCGAAAAATTCCCAACACTTGCGAAAATTGCCAAGGCTTGCTCGAAAAAGGGGGTCCCCAAAATTTTTGGTACGATGGTATGAAAACCTCACAACATAGTCTCAAAATTTCATTACATGCTGAAAATGTAAATCACAAGCTATTGTTTATATTTAAAAGTTAAAATAGTAAACTTAATATCCAATTCCATATTCTTCATCATCTTTATTGGAATCAAGGTCAATATTTGGTTCCTCTTCAACTTCATTTGAACCAAAACTAGTGGCACTCATCATGTCATGTGAAACAAATGCCTCTTGATCATCTAGAGAGACTTAGACAAGTTGTCCAACTGTGGCCTCCTAATTAGAACACTCAAGAATTAGATCCCAATTCTTCGTCACGCCCTCATGGTAGTTCTTTTTCTTATATGACAATAGATGAAGGTTGCAGTGTACAAATGCCAAATCTTCTTCTTATTAGAACCTAAGTACTTGCACTTAAGACCAAATCTTCTTATTTGGAACCTAAGCGGTTGTGCTTAATTGAGTGGTTGAAGGTGTAATATCCCTTTCCGAATATTTTACCAAAAACTGTGATATATATTTGCAGATTTAAATCCGAACAGTAAACCAATATTTGATACAAATTCTAAAACCTTAATCCGACTTGTAACCCGCAGATTTGCATACAAAGAAACTCAAAAAACTTTGTTTTATTTCACCAATATTCAGAAAGTACATATATCAACCAGGAATCAACCAGGAATTGACACAAATAACCAGAAATGCGTTACTGTATTATACAACAGCAATACAATAACGTGCAACAATTCAAGTAATCCAATCTTATAAAAAGAAATGATAGTCAGATTGGCAATGTAGATGAAACTTGTAAGAAGGCTAGGTTTGCGTCCAACCTTCAAATGCTTCTTCAAGGGTTTGCGTCCTAGAAGAAATAACGAGCAACTGTTTCTAGGTCTTAGATTAATATTTGTTTTGAATATTATAATCTTTATAACTTCACATGTGGAGCCTGATGTACCTTTATCACTTTCCCAATGTGATGCACGCTCTTTTAAGCAATGTGGGATAAAGCACCTGTTTGTCCTTTAGTCACTTAAGTGAACATAGTACCTTTTTAAAATACAATGACAAGTTAAATGGACTTTAAAAGTCACTTCGCTAGTAAACCATATAATCGTTGGGTATTAAAATAACTGACCAAATGAACTCGGATAAGCACGTGCAATAGCTCGTTGGAAAGCTTTTGGCGAGATGCTTCCAAACCAACACTGGGGTATTAAGAATACTGAGCTCTACTTACTAAAAATAGTAAGCATCTGAACAACCTGCCCAAAATTGCTTTGATGGGTCTGAAATTGGAAATGTTAAGGTCAAATCTCTAACAGAACCCTGTAAAAAACCTTCTCGCCCTTGAAACCTAGGCGAAGTGAGCTGGCAACACTAAATTATAATGTCCTAGAAAAAGGAGACATAACAAAGCCTCCCTTCTCAAAGATTGCTTGCCCTCAAGCAATCCGCTCATACCTGCAGAAATCAAATCCAGGATCCTATACTCGCCTCGAGAATGAGGTTCTACTTAGTTGATGTACCCCGGCATGCATCTTCCCAAACTCAGAATGGTGAAATAGTACAATAGGAATCAATGTGCCAAATAACTGAATGCCACGATCCCAAGTCTCACCATTAAGGGACACCAATTGACATGTGTCGCTGCCCTATGTGCCAATACCCTCAGGATGAAAGCCTCATTCCATTAGTGACCTTGTGAGTCTCTACTATTGAGTGAAGTAGGAGCCCAACAATATACCCATATCCACCCCAAGAAGTGATGTAAGAGCATCTTGCATGGGAAAATTATTTTAAAAAAAAAAAAAAAAAATTGTGGAGGAGAGAGAAAGTGACGAAAATAGAAGGAAAAATAATAATAAAATAAAATAAGGGAAAAAGGAGAAAAGAAGAATAAAAAAAAAAGAATTTCTATTTTCGAGGTGCATAGGTGGTGTAATAGAAAAAAAAAAAAAAATGGTTGTCATTCCATTTATTGAAGTGTGTAGGTGGCATCTTAGAAGCTTTTGGAAAGTTCCTTAAATCATGCATTTAATATTTGTTGTGATCCATAAAGGAATTGTAATTGGGCTACATGGTGGTGCTTAGTTGTATTTAGGAGGAATTCTAGAAAGTTGTGGATATTGTAGAAGGTTGTGGATAAGTCATGCATTGGGTGGTAAGTGCCTATTTAAGCAAGGCATATGAGCATTTCTAGTCAACCTTGGGAAGGTGAAAGCTTTGGAAGGAAAAGCTTCAAGGTATGAAGCTCGAGAAGTAGAAGCTTTGGAAGGTGAAAGCTTCAAGGTGTGAAAGCTGTGGAAGGTGAAGCTTGGGAAGGTAAAGCTTTGGAAGGAAAAACTTCAAGGTGTGAAAGCTGGAAGGTGTGAAGGCTTCAAGGTGTGCAAGAGAAGGAGGAAGTGAAGAGTGAGTTTTCTTGAGTCTATGGACAGAGTGCCGAATGTGAGGTAGTTTACAACAGGATTGTGATGGAGTTGTGAGTGTGTAGACAGAGTGCCGAATGCGAGGCAGTTTATATTTGGATCTTGGATAAAGTTGGAGAAGAGCTAGTGGCTGCGGTTTAGAAACAAGGAGATTTCTTGGTGGCTTGCGAGCACAAGTTGAGATCTTGGAGGTTTCTACCAGAGTGTGGATTTGGATTAGCTTGGGTTTGGATTGGATCTTGAGAGATCTTGCAGAAATGTTATTGTAATTGCTATTGGATAATAAAATTACTTGGGAAGTATTTTGTCATCTCTTTGTCTCCATATTGTTGCATTTTTGGTTGTGAGTTGGTAAGGGTGGTGTGGCCCTTCATCAAGTGGTATAAGAGCGTACCTCCATCAAGAAGATAGCAACCAAACTCTCCATCTAGCTCCCTAATAAAAGGCAATACCTAGGGATGCTTCACCTGGATCCCAAGTGAGGACTCGTGCACTGTTTGAGATACCACTGACTAGTTCCTGTAATATCTGTACCACTGTATCATTGTACCACTCTTGTAATATTTGTTCCAATGTCAATGATAGATCCGGCCTGATGGAGCTTTAAAATTCAAGAATTTTAGCTCTTTATTTGAGTCTTCCCATTTGGTTCGGTGCCACTGAAAACCTATCTTCTCGATAGAGATGTTGACTTAACCACTTTTAGCAGTTTTTTAAATTTTGAAGATAAATGGGCAAGTGATGTGCGCACTATCCTTGAGGGGGAAGAGTGTAGCAAGACCGCTGAGTTCAGGGTGAGAGAAGTTCACTATATCAAGGCCGAGGTTAAACTTGTCAAGTGCCTTGTTGAGAATATTGTTGTAGATATCTACTTTAATCAGCTTGGTAGGTTGTCTACCCTTTGCTTCCTTGAGAAGGTTGATCGGTTTATTAGAAAAGACCATTTATTCAAGCACAATATCATACTAGCGAAAGCATTACAAAAGCTGGCTCTTAGGGACACACCATGCTCTTATATCTACATATGGTTTGGAGACATTGGTCTTGTATATTTTCAATCATTTCCATGCATCACTACATGGTCCATTGGAGGTTTTGTACAGGTTCTTGGATTATTTTAGCAAGTTCGATTAGGAAAATTATTGTGTTAGCTTACAAGGGCCTGTTTCCATCTCGGTTCTTCCTATTATTGTTGCCGAGCCACCTGAAACAGACAGAGCTGAGTTGTTGCTCAATGAAGAATTTCTTAAGTCATGGAGTGATTTGTGCTCTGCTCCTCCCAAGAGCCATGATAATCAAAATATAACATTGGCACCAAAGTCTCCTGATATTATTGATCCATTGCGGGAAGGTAACAATCTAGGCCGAAGAGTGAGCAAAGGGAATTTCTTATGTATCCATAGTGTATTTGGATATGGTGCTCAGATGTTGGGTAAAGTTCTTGCTTCTGAGGAAAAAATTGCAGAAGAACTGAACAAGTTTCTCTAGAATACTTTGAAGAGGCATGGCAAGGGATAGCGTCCAAATGTCCCAGATTCAACTGAAAATATTCCACAAAGCAGACTGGTTGGTGAGAACCCAAGTCTTTTGCAATCCTTGAAGCCAGATGTTGAACTCAGGAAACACAATAATAATGTGTTTACTTGTCAAATAAAGACTTTTGAAAGAGATGGGCATTCTACTAAATTATCTGACATTACAGTTTTTGTTCCTGATGTAGTCTATGCTTCAAGACAATTTGTGGGAAAGAAAACAGGACTTAGGCACCCATACATGGTTTCAACAATGATAATTAATAATGGATATAGCACCTGCAGATTCTAGATTTTTATGATTCCTATATTTTTACTTGCAGAGAGAGGAAACCACAACTGAATCGATATAATGTCTAGATGCTTTATCTGTATATGAATCACTGCCTAGAAATAGTTATCTTCAGTACGGTTAAGGTTGAAATCGACAATATTCAAGAAGCCATCACGGAGAAGAGCGCTAGTATGTGTTTTCAAAATCTCACAATGATAATACACGGTGGTTGGCATATTGATAGCATATAGAAGTCATAATATATGCAATCCTTTGAATGGGAGTTGTTCTTCTCAGCGTTAACAGCTTCTACAAGACATTTTGGTAAGTTTTTCCCTTAAAATCATTACTTGTATACTTATTTATGGTGCTTTGTATGCTTGTGGTAGGTGTACGTTTAGATGTGGGAATCATCACCCATCATTAGTTATGCCTGGGAATCATGCTCCTGGTATTTGCAATTTTTTTTAATGAAGTTGCCAAAAACGTGGGAATTCTCCCATCATTTTGCATTAAAAAATGATAAGAGGCTATGTGCGAATGAGGTTGAAATGATTGAACACGAACTCGGATTTTCGCATCACTAAAGTGCAGAGTTGTGGATGAATTGTTACCCGCGGGCATCAATGCGTGGATGCGTATGAGTGAATAGGCAGGAGATTATTTGCAACCACGGTGGACACAGAGGATACAAGGGTTCAATGAAGAAATATAAAAATTAATAAGTAAACCGGCAGTTGTATTTAGGTGAATAAAATTATATATTTGCTAGTTTTTTGTTAGGAAAGGGTGCGTTGTTTTAGAAGGGTTACACACCCTTTCATTGGATATAAATATAGATGTAAAAAACCAAGAGAGACACGGACAATTCATATTTTATTCTAAAAAAATTATATACTATGATGCACCTTGATATATTATATTCTTTCAATGGTAAATAAATGAAGTTTTGAAGTAAGCTTGTGGATTTTGGATTGCCAAGCAAATTTATATACGATTCCGGAATTGAAGCACAATAAATAGATCATCTGTAAGGAGTGTCTTTATTGCGATTTTATTTTTGGCATAGTTATTTATTTTAAATTTTGGAGTTTTAAATTATTATTAAGTTGTGTCTTTTATAAATGTTGTTTTATTAATTTTTATAATATTTTAATATTCGGATAAGTGGATTGGGTTATTATTGCATTTTAAATTTGATAAACATTAATATTGTGAAATATTTAATTATTTTCATATTTATGTCTAATTTGTCTCCGCAGGAGTTAAAGTGCATTTTAGACTAGTTTAAATTGCGTAATATTTAATTATTTTCGTATTTATGTCTAATTTGTCTCCGCAGGAGTTAAAGTGCATTTTAGACTAGTTTAAATTGCGTAATATTTAATTATTTTCGTATTTATGTCTAATTTGTCTCCGCAGGAGTTAAAGTGCATTTTAGACTAGTTTAAATTGCGTATATATAATTGATCCGCCGCGTTTGAATTATCAAAATTGTTTGTAGATTAAATATATTAAACTTTATAAAGTTGTACGTTTCAACTTATAATATTGACTTTGATTGCCCATTTAATTAAGCACTGGTCTTTCACTCTTGATTCATAATCCATATGCTGGCAACTGTTTCATTTCTTTCCATTGAGGAAATAATATATTCATTTATTGTAATCTATTTATAATAATCATTTTTATTTAAAAAACTCTCATATACTCTTTTATTATTCTTAATTCGTAATTTTCAAATTTGAAGTTTTCTAGATTTCTTGCCGATTAAGAAAACTTTTGTCGCATTCGCATTCTAATCGATCTACTTTAAGCATCTTGGATTTAAGGTTGTTGTCTAGGATCAGGTACACCTGCCTCAGTTTTGCAGAGCCAGAAGCGCAGGGGATTCATATCGCATTGATCAATCTCATCAAGTTGGCCATAACCAGTTGGATATCCCAGCATCGAGCAGGCAAGGCTCGTAGGATTCCAATCTGCGGTTTTGGGAACCAACATGGCCAATTCGACTCCACCACCATCACTCTGGTGAAAAAGGAGTAATCCTAATCTCTGGAACTCTAATATGTCAGAAAGATGAAACACACAGATCATAATCATTTGACTGTGTAGCAATACAACATAATCTGCTAGATGTAAGATACTAATAACACCTGGATCCCCAACTACCCAAGCAACATGATCCTGGGTAAATGAAAGAGTGGTTGGTGAATCATCAACATCATGAGTGCTAACACTGTCTTCAATACCCTACATAAATAATAATGTAGACACCTCATGTGGAACGTAGGGTAATGTGTGATCTCCCCACTTGCCTACAAATAACTTGTTGACCCTGGAAGGCCAAATAGAATCAGCGAATATATTACCAACATACACAAACAAATCACTGATAGTGGAAATATACCAACAAGAAAAATCACCAATCAACAAGTAGGCCGTGGCCATCTCGTAAGAGCTGGATGATAAATCTCTGGTTAAGCTGAAAAATTCCTCAGTGCATGCGAAGGATAAATCTGAACTTCCTACCCCACCATAAGTACTCTCGCTTATGTCTAAGTCTTCATAAGAGGATGGTTCACCATTAATTGAAATCTCTGAATTATCCTCACTTGTTGTATCACTAACCATGTGCTCATGTGAAGATGTACAACTGTTGTCATAAAAATCAGAATTTTCAGACTTATCAACTTGTTGATCCATAGAATTTTTCTCACCATAGAAAGTCTCAAATGGGGAACACATGATTGAATCACATTGTTTTCCTTCACATCTACCCACTTTATGAATTCCTTCAACGATTTGTGTGATTTCTTGTGCCCTTGGACCTCGGTTGTCTTCTTCATAAGTGGCTGCCTCACTCGTTTGATATTCAGCTTTGTGGATGGAATAATGTGTTAAGTTCAGTTGAAGGCATAGCTCATCTACCTCACTCTCCTTGTCCCTTCCAAATTTTATTGCTAGATCTCTATCCATTAATAGTTGCAAGTACTCATATTTTATCATCTTCAAAGTTTCAAAAATAGTATGTAAAAGAGGACTTGTGATACCACATGCATTCCCATGCCTCTCTTCTATCACAATCTTTTGCATGAAATCCTCAATCAAATTGGAAGAATCATCCATCCTCGTCAACACTTGGACAATCTTGTCCTCTTTGACCAAAAGCATATCCAATAAGTCAAGGAGTGATAATGGTTTTTGACCATCTCCTTCAAACACAGGTGGGCTGTTTTTTATAGAATTTTTTGATTTTTCATCACTTAGGGGAATAAGATATATCCTCTAACTCAACGTGTGCTAGATCATCTATCCTGCCAACATTGTAGTCCATTTGCTCCTCCTTGAAACTTGACATAATTTCCAGCCTAGTATCATCATAAAATTTATCCAAGTTAATTTCCATGTCCCCAAATAAGATGCTGGTGTTTTCCATATCTAAATAAGATAGAGAGTTGCCAATGTTGGCGATTTGGTCAACTCTTCTACCTGGGCCATCAATATACTCATCAAAAGGACTAGTGTAGATAGCTCCATAAGATACTTTTGTCTCCTAGTTACCTAGTAGCGTATGTGTGCCATTATTAGTATTTTGCATATTATCATACAAAGGTTGCTCTTCTTTTTCAATACTACTATCAAATTGATTAATGTCTTCCTTATGCAAATTTCTGTAACTGTCCTTTGCAAAGAGATCTCAAGCCAAATCATAGTATTTGTTTTTTATCATTTTTGTCTTGTTTTGCAGCTCTAGCTGAAAGTTCACATATTCCACGAAAGTAATTCTTTCTGAATCTGTGGAGGGAATTTGTTGTACTCATCATATATGCTCATTATTTCAGTCCTCATATCGGACTGGAAATTTTGGGCAAATTGCTCTTGAGGCTTCATAATATCTATCGAGATTTTTCCCTATCTAGACTACTTGCCTGTGTAATAGGAATTTGATTGACAGTTTGTTTGCAATTGTTTGATGCAATTCATCCAACATTGCAATGTTCTCAGCTAATAATCTGATATTTTAGTTTCTGAAAATGCCCAAATACTGCCATGATCTCATGAATTGGTAATGTTTCATAGTTGTACTATTCTGAGCGCAATGTTGATTGAATATTTATTAGCCTCATTCAAATCTTAGTTTAAATTGTCTCTGTTAATCAAAACAAAATATATGTATCTCTTTAAATGTTGGAAAGACAAAGACTATCCCTCCATACCTCACACCCTTACAATGCTGAATGCATATCTGGATTCATATTAACACACACGAAAATTTGCTCTCTCCTGCTTGGTTGAAACCACTGTACTAATCCCTGTTTGGCTGTTATCAAAATTTTAATTCTTTGGCCCTCGACATTTCAACATTCAGTTGGCAAGCTCATAGACAACAAAATATGGATGCTACCATTGTATCCCTTCATGATTGTGATCAAATGTATATGGAATAGAAATCATTTAGCCAGCTTAGACACTTTAGGGAACGTGCTCAACAGATTGATTTGGTGCAAATTTAATACCGAATAATAATGTCGATTGGTAGAGAAATTGTCATTGTCCAGAAAATGCTATGAGAAAATAGACGACGTCACTGTAAAGTTGGCTTAATGAAGCAGCAAACTGAAGTAGATGACTATATGGTTTCCTTTCTCCAATGGCATACACAACGAGAAGGCTTGCAGGACCCACTAACACAGTAGTAAGCCCACTGTATCTAACCACAGAGTTCAACTCATGAGGGTACAATTAATCAAGCAGTTATCAGGATGATACTTAGACAAACAACATATGTTTAGGAACAATGAATACCACAAAATAATGATTTGAAACTAGAAATTGTTGAGCAACATCAATATGCAAGATATACCTCCACTTTATACATATTGGATCTGTGCATTTAGCATTCTTTATAATGGTAGAAGTGTAGCAAAATAACCATCACCAGTTTAGAATGGTCGACACCTCACAGTTTGGAAATGAAACTAGTTAATGGAGGGAAAGAAAATAATATCAGACCCGTACTCGTATGCCTGTTTGAATGCGTCTACTGGTTTCTTCAATATTCGATGCCCAAGCTATGCTTCCCTCTCAAACCAACCCCCATACACTCTACAACGATCCTTTTACTAGTGCTGTATGCAATGGTAACGTGAGAGTAGTACCCGACCCGAATATATCCCTTGCTTTGAAGACGTTAACACCAGAATGTATTACTGATGTCTGATTGGAGTCATACCCGCAATCCTAAGCATGTTATTATCTACAACATGATGGCCACTGGTAGGGTGTGTGAAATCCTCAAGAAGAGAATGAGGCACTGCATAACCCAAATCTGTACTATTGTGAAGCTTCAGTTGGAGTAATTCCACATATACTTGGATGTGTTCTGTGATGACCTTCGTTTCCTTCTTAGTGACATGACTCTTAAAAATCGCAGACCACTGCTCTTGTCTACTCGTAACTAGTTCTCATGCTTGAACTAAGGCCCTTAAACAATCAACAACAATTGCTACGGCAGAGAGATCCTAAGTCTCTTACCTCCTTGGAATATCCTTCAACCTCCACTCAAAATGACCATTGTATGCTGTTCTTCCTGCGTTTTCCTTCGACCCTATTATTTGAATGTAATCCGTAACTGGTTGGGTGCCAAGCTTATGGTCTGCTCGTTCCAATCACATGGCCGACCCTTCTTTGAAATTGCTCTCAGTATGGCGGTCTCAATGCCTAGTATTGAAGTTACTACCTTTCATGACCCATGTTGTCTGGAAACAAGCTCCTTCACGTGTGTCAAGTTGGCCCGAATTTGGGAAGATTGAACCACGGATAGCTCCCGACCTACTTAAGGTGAAACTGGTCTACGCAACCCACCTGTAGCTGTTCCTTGCCCTGACTGGGGAAACTTTTTATGCTGCTGTAGGATTCTTCTGCTGCTACGGACAAATATTGGAACCTGACAGCTGGAGGTCAATTCCTCTTTTAAAAAAAATAAAAAAATAAAATATTGAGTGATTTTCAATCAGTGGAGGCTATCGTGTTTATTGAAGGTGACTTTCTTGTTCGTTTGTTGAACATGGGAGACTTGGTATCATAAACTTTATTTCCAGACGTTGATGGAACCGAGATACAACATCAATGGTAGAGCTACAGAGAATTTTCTTCTGCATTGGATCTATCTCCGAGCACTTTGCTTCCCAGACTATTATTGAACCTCATAGGCTGGCAAGATCTTTGGCTCTGATACCATTGTAATATCCCTTTCCGGATATTTTATCAAAAACTGTGATATATATTTGTAGATTTAAATCCGAACAGTAAACCAATATTTGATACAAATTCTAGAACCTTAATCCGACTTGTAACTTGCAGATTTGCATTACAAGGAAACTTAGAAAACTTTGTTTTATTTCACCAATATTCAGAAAGTACATATATAAACTAGGAATTAACACAAATAACCACAAATGCGTAACTGTATTATACAACAGCAATACAATAACGTGCAACAATTCAAGTAATCCAATCTTATAAATAGAAATGACAGTCAGATTGGCAATGTAGATGAAACTTGTAAGAAGGCTAGGTTTGTGTCCAACCTTCAAATGCTTCTTCAAGGGTTTGCGTCCTAGAAGAAATAACCAACCACTGTTTCTAGCTCCCAAATTAATATTTGTTTTGAATATTATAATCTTCATAACTTCCCATGTGGAGCTTGATGTACCTTTATCACTTTTCCCAATGTGATGCATGCTCTTTTAAGCAATGTGGGATAAAGCACCTTTTTGTCCTTTAGTCACTTAAGTGAACATAATGCCTTTTTAAAATACAGTGACAAGTTAAATGAACTTAAAAAGTCACTTAGCCAGTAAACCATATAATTGTCGGGCATTAAAATAACTGACCAAACGAACTCGGATAAGCATGTGCAATAGCTCTTTGGAAAGCTCTCGGCGAGACGCTTCCAAACTAACACTAGGATATCAAGAATACTGAGCTCTGTTTACTTACTAAAAATAGTAAGCATCTGGACAAGCTACCCAAAATTGCTCTGATGGGTCAGAAATTGGAAATGCTTAGGTCAAATCTCTAATGGAACCCTGTAAAGAACCTTCTCGCCCCCGAAACCTAGGCAAAGTGAGCCGGCAACACTAAATTATAATGTCCCAGAAAAAGGGGACATTATAGGAGTACATTGTCCAAACCTACTTAGCTGAAGAAAAATGTGCGACTTGTTGAGTTAGCAAACAACATTTACATTTAGTTTTTAATTTCAATATGATAGCATCATTGATTAAATGAAAATTTCAAATTTGAAAAATGATTTAGAAAAAAAAGATACATACTTTAGAGAGAAGTTTAATTGTAAGGACTGCAAGAAAATGAAGCCTTGATCATGTGCATGCCACCTTTCATCAACATCCATCCTATATTGAACATGAAGACTAGTAACATCATGATATTTGGTAGGTGCAAATAGGGTAAACTCAGTGAGAACAATGTTCCAAGTTTCATCATTATCATGATACATCTTTGAAAATGCAGCCTTGTAACTGGCAGCAACCTCTGCATCTCTGCATGGTGCCACCTTGTTTGGTTGTGAAACCGTCTCTTGGCTATAAAACCTTTGGTGACAAAGCATACACTAAGAGATATAAGGGGTTGGTCATGTTGTTCCAATGGTCAACAATAAGTTTTCTCCACTTTTTGAAAAAGCATCTGTATGATCCTTGCCTACAATTTTCTTTTATGTGCTCCACCATGGTGTCCATGCTATTATAATTTTCAGCAAATCTAATCATGCTCGTGATGGGCTTGGTGAATTCAAAAACAAATTCCACATGTTCATACCCTTCATCATCAAGAGTCAATGCTTTTACTTTTTAGGGTTTTTTTGTGTTTTATTACCTCTATGCACCCCACAAAGTGTTGACAACCATAGCACTCAAGGCCTCTTAGACCTTCACAAGTTATCTTAAGATGATTGTGTGTGATGTGCATCGTGTTTCAGCAATCTATGATGGCATAAAAGTTAATGCATACACATCATATCAAGTTCATCAATAAATTTTAAAACTACAAAGTAATATATAAAAACAAACTTAAATTACCTTCAACAACTCCAATGAAGAGAAGGTCTTGAATATGGCTTGTGCCATGTGATGACTAGTCAGAAACATTTATATCTCCTCAACCTCCATGCAAATTTTATCGACTCATTCAATTTGAGTGCCAATCTTTTGCATGATTAAATTGAGTGAGAGGATTATACATGGTGTACCCAAAATATGACTATATGTGGCCTCTACTATAGCCTCAACAACCCTACGATTTTTAGGATTGTTTGTAAGGACTTGGACAATATTTGTAGCCCTAACCATCCCAATTGATTCCATGAGGATATTGGCAATGAAACTTGCATATTTCATTTTCCCCTTACAATCCACCACCTTCAAGAACATTGCCCCTTTAGGTGGTAGTGCTTCAGGCCTATTCTTGCAATCTTTCCATCCATCAGAAATGGACACTCTTGTTTCCACCCATGTATCCTTGATCACTTTCATTGTATCTCTACCAAGGTTTTCTCAGTCAACAACAAGGTGGTTTGTACCTTTCATACCCAAGACTAACATAGTCAGTAGGTCCCTTGCAAAGGGTACTCATCATATCCTGCCAAAAAAGTGATCTAACAAGGTTGAGTGGAAGCCCATTCGCTAAGCAACGACCAATATTTTCATCCCAAAGATCTTTCATTCATTTTTGAAGGCCACATTTAATGTGCCTCTATATTGCCGAACAATTTCTAGTTTAGAAGGTGGTGGGGTTAGCATGGAAGGATGTGGGCCAAGAGATTTTATAAGTGTCTGGGCAAGGATGTTGCTTCTCCTTTTAGCTTCATCTTTTTCTCTAGCATATTGCAAGATTAAATAAGTTGGCAGCCTATTCCCATCTTTTCCCTTACCAATTTTCATTCCTTTTCTAGTGTTAAGAATGAAGTGAGGCTTTAGTTGATAGTATGAGTTGGAATACTCTACAATGCCATGGTTACACTGCCAAATATAATCCCCACCACCAGATACTGCCTTAAGCATTGTTGTGTAATGCCAAAATGGTGACATCAATTATAAATAGGTTTACCCTAGCACTGAACTAGAGCTTCCACTTTCACTTCTAGTCATTTTGTCTAACTTTGAATAATAAACTTGAAATGGAAAGGAAAACACAACACATTATTGCAATTTTTTTTGAAAAAACATGAACATTATAATGCATTAATATTTAAAATAACTTTAAAAAACCTTTTTTAAACATGATTTTATTTTAATTATCTTGAAAAATGTTGAAAATTTCATTAAGAACTTGAAGAAAATGAAGATTCACTTAGCTTTGCCCACTTTGCTTGCCTTCCCCAATGATTCGTAAGTCTATGATGTCGATCTCAGTCCTCTAGAACAAGAAACTTTCGAAGGAAAATACTAGATTACAGTTGTAGAACAAAATCAAAATTGTGAAAATGCTAGAGAGATGAATTTATTGGTCGAGTTAGGGTTTAAAAGGGTCATATTAGGGTTTAGTTTCACATTAATCTAAGAAAATAAAAAGAAAAGAAAAGTGGAGCCTCTTTTTGGATGCTCAGACTCATAGATTCCTGTGGATCCTCCTAGATTTTGACATGGAATTTGATGCTGAAATACAATTTTTTTGTGGATTCCTCACTAAGGAGTTCACAAGGAATCCGGAATCCATTTCGGAACCCTATTGAAATTTGGGAGGATTCTAGACCAGATCACGTCGAAACTAGGATTTGGGGTTTTGGAGGAATCCGGTATCTTAGTGTGTATATACTATATATATATATTTATATTTGAAAATATCTATATATGTAACCAAAAACTTCAACTTGAACCTAACCCTGAATCAGAACCAAGATTGGCAACTTAGATTTTAAACAAAAGAAAAATATGCCTAATATGCATTTTCTAGATTCGTAGTTATGCTTTTTCATAATGTTTTGGGAGTCACCAAAATTTATATATATATTTACATACATACATACATATATATGTGTGTGTGTGTGTGTGTGTGTGTGTGTGTGTGTATGTATATATATACATATATGTATTCATGTACACGCACACACACACATATGAAATTTGTGTTGTGTTCTAGGTTCAATTAAAAAGTCTTGTGCTGGTTATTGTTGTTTATGTCTGAATTCTAGACTATTCAATGAAGTGTTATTGAACTTGTAGAGAATGATAAGTAGAATTCTCATAGCCGTGCATGCTTTTCCATGTTTTCTAGCTAAAATTATTGTGTAAATCCTTTTGTTGAGAGGCTAACCATCATTTTTTTCTTCTCATTTTAGGTATAAGATCCTAAAAGATAAATGCATGAATTATCATATAGGTGTGCTCCTTGTTGCTCACCATGCTGATGACCAGGTTAGATATTCTATCTATTGTCCAATGGGCGTACTATGTTGATGAAATGGGTCAGTTTAACTTGTTACTTTACTATATAATGTTTTAATAGAATTATTGTATTATATGTGCAATTATTCCTTGAAGATGAGTGAACAAGTGAAATTATTTCTTAGGGATGGTGTGTTGAATATAGTTGTTGCTGAGAAGATATGTAGTGTTCATTACTCTTTGTGATTCAACTTCTTTCTTTTTCCTCTTATATATAATTGACAAAAAGAACAATCTTTTTTTTTTGTAAAATAGCATTTGGTTGACCATACACTTCTTTAGTGGCTAAGGTCCTTGTTTCATTTTGAAGACATCATTTTTAATTGCAAAATGAAGGTGGCTTTAGGCTTGACTGTGCACTTACTTTCCCATAAGTATTGGTAATTTACTAATTTACTTTATATGCAACTATGTTTGCTTAGGTTTTTCTCAAATAAGAACATAAGCTGTTTTGTGTGTGACATATTAAGAGAATTTTCCAATTGTAATAGAGACCAAATTAAGGATGTCCCGATATGTGAGTTTTCTCGCTGGCCACTTCAATTAGTGCCTTATAGGCAGCTGGCTTGATGAGGTTACCTTGTCATATCACCAGGCAATTGCCCCATGGCTTATTGTTAATGATTACACCTTTTGTGTCTATGACCCTTTTTATCCAATGTTGTATGTAGGTTAACTTGAAATTAGTGGAACAATCACAATGACTAACAATTCATACGAAATGCTAAATGATATTACACTAGATGGACAACTATGGCATGGCTCCAATGGCTTTGGTAGAATTTGGTATATTGGGTATACTTAAGCAAATTTTAATCCAAGGAACATGAGAGCTAACCATATGAGAAATGGAATCATTAGATAATATTGTCTTGTAAAGGTAACAATTATGCCTTTTCCTTGTGAGATAGAGTCTACTCATTTTGAAAGAAAATTATTTGGAGGTTTAGTTTGTTTCATAATTTTCTTTCTTTTCTTATTGGAAGGGGGATTGTGTGAAGGGGACATCCAATATGATTGTTTTCCACTATGGACAATGGTGCTTTCCATAGAAAATGATCAATTGGGAGAACACTTGGGAAAAATATCCATTCCAGAAATGGGTATTAAATTTTTCCCTAGAGGATGCTTTCAGTGTAGTCCTTTTAGATTCCCAAACCATTCATGTTTCAAATTGTACTATTAGATAGACGTTGGATTTGATCTAATGACCTTGGTTTGACTTGAGGTATTGTTCCTACCTCACTGAAAACCTAAGTCATAGGATTCGTTGAATTTCATCCTATATTGTGCCCTTTAAGCCTTCATATGCCCCATAAACTCCATTTGTATCTCACATTTGGCTTTCATATCTTTGTTACAATTGAGAGAAAAGCAATAGAAATAGTGATTGGAAGATTAAGAGGAGCAAGAAGATCAAGAGGAAGAAGATTCATCAAGCACAAGGTAGGGTTTTAGAATTTTTTTTGTTTTATTTTCTGATTTTCTTTTTTATTTCTAAACATATGTTGAATCCATTGTTGATTAATGTTTCTAATTTCTTTTTTCATTATTTCTTGTTGAAAGTATTTTCTTTTTCATTGTTTGAACTTCGAATGCATTGTTGTTTCTAAATGTTTGAATGCATTGTTATTATTTGTTATTAACTTATTTGAATTTCTAAATTAGGGTGAACTTCAACATAGTTTCTTAACAAGCTTTTTATTTTTTTTAAAAATTACTAGTTAGGCGAAATTTTATCATTTTGTGAAAATTGTAATATCCCCCCTAATAGTGGAATTTGATTATAATAGTCAGAATAAAAATATATAAACACTTCAAAATCGTAAGAGACAATAATTATAATATAACAAAGTTATTAGTAAGAGACTATGATAACTATAAGATACTTATCTCTCTCTCTGTCTCTCTCTCTCTCTATATATATATATATATGACATGAAATAAACATAATAGATAAATTGAATAATATTATTACATTTGATAGATACTCAAATTAATATAACTAATTATTAGTATATAATATAACAATCAAGAGTCTTATCCCATTGATGAAGGGACACAAACAAGTGCAGGCCCATGTCTATAACAAGGATGGAAACCTATCTTAAAAAAAACACCACCGAGATATGAAGAGGCATTTTACTTGTATACGGAACTTGCATACTGCAGATAAATCCGTGCATAAATAACAACACAACTACCTCTGAAGCGGACGTAACCAGAACAACGAGTGTGAAAAATACCAAGCCAAACCAACGACTAATGATCTGCACATGGCCAAGGATAAAAACTTATAGATGGAGGGGTTATATATCAATGATAGAAGAGATATGCATCAGAATGAGCAAATGCTGATTTCTCAAGAGAGAACAATATCAAAGTTGGAAAATAAACAAGAGAAATAGTAGGGATGGAGCCATTGGTAAGTAATAGCTATCACCGGAGTCATCGACGTTAAATGCTAGTTACGGCAGCACCAAGGACTATGGAGAAATGTATGAAGACTTTATCCATCATTTAGCCTTTGTGTTTGAAGATACCAATAACCAAGTGATTGTTAATAACCGTTGGAAGCAGACGTGAAGTCATGATTGGTTAGGAGAATAAGACTCACAACTATTGAGAAATAATAGAGGGAAGCAGATTATCGAACAATGAAATATAGAATTGACTACCTGTATTGGAGGAGGACATTGATGTTCATACATAGAAGATCCTAGGGGAGAAATAATTTAATCAGTACTATATGTCAGATGGAAGTAAAGGATTCAGATAAGATACACCAAGACACCAATAGTGAATGAGGAGTCAAGATGATAGGCATCGAAGGGAAGAACAAGTCAATAGAGATCAAACAAAGAACAATATGATAGAAAGATAATAAATAATATAATCTGACAAATCCTGGTAGCATGAACAAAAAGAAAAGAAAGACATATACAGTCGCAGGCAATACCCATCAAACGACATTGACTAACAGACCAACCATCACAATACACAAGAAAAAGAGTTTGCAAATCTGTAGAACAATATTTACGGGCAGAGAATCATAGAACAATATTGCAGAGATTAAATAAGAAAGTAGGAGATATCATAACATATATATTGAGACTAGGAAATTAGTTTTGCTATTAGAGATGGACAATTGAGAGTTAAAATAATGAGAAGTTTTCATACAGTGTGAGATTTAAGAGAACTTGAGGTATAAATAAATAAGAATTTATATTGCTAAGAGAGGATGATTGTTATAAGATCAAGCGCTCTTAAAAAGAACTCAAAGACTAGAGGGCATTCATTTAGAATGTCGAGTTTCTCTAAAGGAGAACTCAAGACCTAGAGAGCATTCTAAGTCGAATGCCGATTTCCAAAATGGAATTCAAAGAGGCATCTGTAGAGGATCCATTAGAGGCAATATATATTGTAGTGGTCAAACATATGCATATGTCAGAGACAAGAGACTTGGTAGAGGTGGGATCTCTACCAAGTAGTGTTACTAGAGATCCCCAAAGAGGCCTAAGGGAGAAGCTCTTTTTATGACAATTACCTAATTGAGATGTAGTTCTCACTAGAGGGTTAGGTGATTGGAGAAAGGATTTCTTCCGAAGGATTAGGAAGGGTAGCTTAGGTAGTATTTAGATTAGTATTTACTTAAATCTAATGTTGCTAATATGTTTTACATATATTTTTTCAATATTATACTGATAAATAGTTGCAGGTTACAGCATCAAAACCTAATTGGAAAGTGGGGACATCACAGAAATGCAGTGCGTAAATGTCTTCTCATAGTCAACAATGTAGTGCAGAACATGGAAATGCATTCTAAGGGTGCAAGTGTATCATAGTATGAACCCAAGCATGAGGCAAGTGACCACGGGGCTGATCCAGATGACCAATCTACTTATGTTGCAAAAATACTGATTTCTATAGATTGCCCCCCTCAGATTCTGATAGTTTGCTAGGTGTCGTTTCAGTCAAAAGTCTCCTCGCACACAATTTTCCATAAGAGTATCAACCCCAATGCCTACAAGTGGTGGCACAAGAAAATAGAAATGTTTTTGTAGTGTAGAATCATTAGGGAGAATTACTAGAGTTAATGCACACATGCTTTGTTCGACAAGATATGGTGTGAGTGCATGTAAATTCTTGTTAGATGCAAAAAATGTCAAGTATAAAATTGAGATAAACAAGTTTTGAGGGATTCCTGACGTGAGAGCAGTTCTCGTGCCTGTCTTTGGTTGGTAGGCAGTAGGTTCAGCCAATTCGACAATTACAAGGGCAACGACATACTTCTACTTGTACCATTTCTCTGAGAGTAGGAACTATGTCAGAATTAACTTTTGGACCTTCATCCATTTAGAGTTCAGCAGGGGAGGGCAGCAAGGTGAAATGCAAGGCAAGAAGTTTTAGTAATCCCTTAGCTGATTTATTTAATGTGTAAATGAAGGATCGATTAGATGATGCCATTTGTAGGTTCTTATTTGCCAGTGACATACCATTGCATGGAGCTTGATCTTATAATAAGGATATAATGTCCTTAGTGGCAGGGGGTGGGAGGTGCATTATTTGTCCACCAGGTGAGCAAACTAAGGCATACTAGAGTGAGTCAAGTTGCAACATAATTATGGATGGGTGGACAAACATTAGACCTCATCCACTTATCAACATCATGATCACATGCACCAAGGGCCCATACTTTTTGATCGTAGTTGATTGTTCAAGAAATCACAAAGATGCTGATTTTTCAGTTTCACATCATTAGGGAGGCTACTAAGGAGGTTGGGCCACAAAATGTGGTCCAAGTAATGATAGATGTAACATATGTGGTAAAGCTATAGGGAAGCTTGTTGAGGTAGCCTATAGATATATATTGTGGACTCCCATGTGTTGTGCATGCTATGAACACTGAACTCAAGGACATGGGAAAGATTGACTAGATTGGAGGAGTGGTCAATGCTGCAAGAGATGTGTAGATGTTTATCTGCAACCACTACACTTCACATATACTCTTCAAGAACTTCATGGAGTTCTTGAAACCAATTGAGACAAGATATGCATTGTATTTCTCTTGGAGAGAATGCTTGAGTTGCAAGAGCCAAAGCAACTCATGGTTATGCCACAATTGGTGGGCTAATTTCAAGGCAGAGCAGGGGAAGAGGGTGAAGGACATGGTAAAGAAGGATCAGTTATAGAGTGTTGCAAAATTCATAGTCTCCATTGTTACTCCAATTTTCCTGGTGATCAAATATGGTGATGTGATGCAGAGGAATCAACATTGGAACTCTCCTTAAGGAATTAAACCCTCAAGGGACTCAACAATGGATTCATCTCTACATACTTTTGAATAAGCTCATTTCCAAATTTGTAAAACTTCACATTTTTTTTACTGCCATAAACTGAGCAAAGGAAAACTGTGTTCTTCAATATCAATCTTTCAGATTCCTCAATTCATATATTTCATCTCAATATTCTCCTTGTAGCCAAAGTCCATTTCTATTCATACCCCAACTGTCATACTATTACGCAATGCACCTTATAAAAATAGAGTCTTCAAACGCTTTTGATTTAACTATTTCAATCTTTAATTTTTCTCAACTTGCCAAGAACTTCGAGACTTATCCAAAATCAGAAATTTTCGAATAAACTCAAATCTTCCTTTTGGAGAAATCAACCAATCGCTATGGTTTCTAATCCAGACCATTTTCAGCCAACATTTTAATATGAAAATATTCAATGTGTATGACTGAATATGAATCATTTTCATGCTCTTAAAATAGAGTTTCATTTCATGTTTGAATCAGCCTTCAATCTCAAACCCAATGTCCGCCAAAATGAGATTTGAACAAAAAAAAAAACATTTCATAGCAAGAAAATCTGCCCATAAAATCAGTCCACTATTATGCTTTGAATCAGTCACCAAAGGCATTATCAATTTCAGAAATTTCTAATCCCAAATCAGCTCTATGTGTTCATATTTGAATCGATGCCAACCCCCAAACCATATTATGTTATGGTAAAAATCCAAATCTGCATTTATATGGAATTTGATTCCATTGAAACATTTCAAGCAAAAACCGGTCACATCAAAATTCAATATTCTTAACCAAATAGTAAATGCAGATTTTGTCCAGAAATCATGAAGAGGCCAATATCATATGGTTTGATGAATCAAGTTCTCATAATAGTCCAACATTTAAAACTTCTAAGCAATCACAAATTGTGGATTTGAATAAGGGAATTGATACCATGAATGGTAAAACCAAAACTATGGAATATGAATCAATGTTTCATCAAGAAGGTAAAACAAATTTCATATTATGCTGAGTCGATAACAATGAAAAGAGGGAGAGTAAAATCTGAAAGATAAACCAAAATCAGAACATAATGAAATTGAAACTGATAAAATTAAATTGGAACTTCAGATCTATTTAATTTCAAAATGCAAAGTGCTCATGGCTTGCACAATCTTGCAAGTTGGAAGCCAAAGGTTCCTTTATCAACTACATTTTTATTTTCCTCCTTCCCCCTTCTCTTCCACCAATTTCAGCCCTTTATAATAATTTGATGGATAGTTACACATAACTATTCATATTCCTGTCGATTACACGACTCTTTGGATTCCTTTCTATTTGGTAAAACAAGATCCCATTTACACCTGGCACAACTTTATAAATTTTCCAAGTTTACGATCTTTAAATGCATATGGATTTAAACAAACTTATATATTAATAAATAATCTTATCACATAATGAATAACATTTTGGGCATATTGGCTTCTTGTAGCTGAGGTGCTCCCGCTCGATGATGGGGATGTACCTACCCTTGGAGAGGTTTATGAGTGCATCAATTCTATGCTTGGCTAGATGAGGGTGGTTGTGCAAGAGAGGGGCCCCACTTTAGCATTCTATAATGAGCACATTCAGCCAATCATTCACCGCATATGGGAGAAGATGAACCCTCCTTTGCACATGGCTGCCTATGCATTGAATCCTAAATGGCACATGCCTAGGTCTAGTAAAGTTACACCACTTTAGGATGTTGAGGTGGAGATAGGGTTCTTTAGGTGCATTGGTGAGAGGTTTGATGTTAATACTGCTGGGGAGATTCACTTTGAGTGGACGAAATTCGCCACTCTTACAAGTAATTGGTAATTCAATATTCCTATATTTCCTATTTAGAGTTTAGTAACTTCAGTTTTACTATTGGGTATGTGTATAACAATATGTTATTATGTTCAAGGTTACTCGGATTTGGCAAAGATGGATATCCAGACTATGGCACAAAAGCATCTGATTTTGTGGTGGAAATGTTATGGATCATAGAGAGCAAAGAATACTACACTGGCCGTTTGATTGCTATCTCACGTTTGTAGTTGCTTAGCTCTAAGGGAATATAAGAGTTTTACTTTCTTGCACTAGCCATTTATTTTCTATCTCAGGTTTCTAGTTCCTCAACTATATAGACGAATTGGTCTACTTATAGCTTCATCCACTCTGTTAAAAGCAACAAACTTACCTCTAGGAGTAGAGAAGCTAGTTGCTGTACACTGTGCCTTGCATATTGTAGATCACAAGACACTTAGGTACAAAGAGAACCCAACAAGACAATGGGATGTAGAGCCAAAGCATCCATCTCAAATTGATGAAGATGAGATTGCATCGAAAACTGGTTGGTTTTCCTTTGGGGAAACTTGACCATGAAGAGTCCAGTAGTTCTAGTAATGGGGACTTTTTCTTGGGGGATGATTAGAGGCTTGCCTTCACTGCATTTTTACATGATTTTGTACTCATTTTTTATATCGATCAGGATTCATATCATGTTACTCATTGTAATAATCTTTATGGTATTTGAATCTTTGATAGAATTAATAAAAATGAAAATCCTATTTGCTGATAATTTGAATTTTGATTTTGGAATGTTATTATAGTATTTGGTTTGTTACTATGTGCTATGTTTAGTGGTTTTGGTTCGTGTTGCAATTTTGCTAATTTCAACTATTTCAAGAATGAATTTGGTATGTTGTACTGAAAACATCATTTCTAGCATTTCAAGCTCTTTATGTATAGTATACAATAGAACCTCCCCTTTGACCATCCCAAAATTAAAGCCCTTTGTTTGCTTGTCTCGGAAACTTGATCCAATGTCACCCTGTGCCAACATTACATTGAATATTTTTGCATCATTAATCGTTTTCTTCAATTCTCCCCTCAATTTCAACCTTGAATGTATAGTATACAATTCGCCTCTAGGAATCCCTTGTCATCTTGAAGTTGAGGCCCTTTGGCCTCCTATCTCAGAACTCGTCCTAACGTTCCCTGCCTTGGTGTTACATTGAATATTTGTGCATCACTAATTGTTTTCTTCAACTCTTCCCTCCAACCCTTGTATTGACCTAAACTCTAGGGTCTAAATGAGAGTGGTTTATATCTCAAATAAAATAATATATAGAGATAAAATGAAAGTAAGCGAAACGAAAATTTTGAAACACATTGAGAATACTTGTAGTCCCTCTATATGCATAAATATTAACAGAATTGAACCAGTTCCTCTTTCTGAACATAATCTAGTTGAATTTTCCCATGTAGGGCTCAATATCTCTAGCCAAACATCTTACAAGAACCGTTTAGCTCCAACATTTTGTTCCTCCTAAGTACAAACTTTCACACAAAATAATTATTTGAAGAAGGTAGAACTCTGTTCAAGATATACTCATCGAGGCACTAGTTTTGAGAATACTTTTATTTGCAAGCCTACCCTTCTTTAGAGTCGGCTTGATAAACTTCCAGTATCAACATCTAGAACCACAATGGTATTTGAAGCCATCAATCTGAGACAATTGTAATGTCTCCATTTTAGCTCACCATGGTTGGTGGTATGGATTAGCCTATGAGCAGCCCTTGTAGGCTAAGTCAGATGGATGAAAAGTCTTAGTTGGCAGAACGAGAGGCAAATTCCCACTCTAGAGGATAGTGGTATTCAGGATTGGTCTTTGTTTGGATTAGTTTGGCACACTTACTATTTGTGGTAAGAAAGGGCACCTGGATAACTTGGTGGTAGCATTGATATTAGGTATTGTTGATTGGAGCAGTTATTTAGACTTACTATGTATGGAAAGTCAAGGTTGAAGAGTTGCTATATTTGGCAGGGGTACTTGGACTCATGTAATGCAAAGTGATTGACTCATTTGTCAGTTGGCTTAGTTTGAGAGACTTACTATTTATAGTAAGTCGATTATGCCCGTGTTGCTATTTCTAGTAGTGCAGCTGGACTTGGTATTAGCAGACTTCATCAATTGATTAAGTGGATTAAGTTTATTAGCTCAAGTTCAAGGCATTCATTATTAATAAAGCATTCTTTATTTATAATTAATTATTACAAAGTTATTAATTATGTGGCGCCAATTGATTTTATAGGTGCATTAAATAAATGTCACAATGAGGGTGCTTATTTTTTATTATTTCCCTAAGTTAACACGAGAGATTGAAAAGGCATCATTAATGATCAGTGATATATTATGATAGCTTGAAGGAGTTAATTAATTAATCTTAAAGTCAACTTTGCATCTAAAGTGAATTCCTTTGAGTAATTAATGAATCTTATTCTTGTAGCCTAATGGATTGATTTGTTATGAAGGAATAATAAAGGCTAAAAAGGGGAAATGGATTCATTATGTTATGTTTCGATGAATTAATTGTTTGAGAATTCTTTGGAGTTTGTCCAAGGGTTTCAATTCCTTCTTGGAGAATTGTGAATTCTTTTGGTCTTTGAGCACTCTAAATTGGTGGAAAACCCAATAATATTGTGCAATTACTATGACTTTGTCCAGGAGCCATGAATGGTGCAAAATGGTTCGAATTTGGTGAATTATCGAACGGGTTTATTAGTTATTGAGCAGTGATGATAATAACAGACAGCAGATTCAAATCACAGCCTTTAGATTAGTATTTGCAGAGTTTTTAAGGCAGCCACACATCTGATAAGGAAGCCACACGAGCCTCATTGATAGACGCCTAGCTTCATACTTTGGCATGTTGGGGTTTAATTTTGCAACAATTTGTTATATATTGGCGCTTCTAACATCCATCATAAGCTGCGATTCATTCTCAGACTCCATTTTCAAGCTGCGATTTTATTACAGTCTCTTTAAATCGCAATAAACTTATTCCCCAAAGTGTAAGTTGTCAATTGTATATCTTTTGCTAAATTGTATAAACAGGTTTTCCTGTGAATAGTTTACAGCAATTAGTTTGTATGCAAACTGTATGATGAAATGCTATGTTGAAATATTAAGCAAATTTGAATGATCTTGCATAGTTGTTTGCAAGTTTAAGTCATTGAAAATCAGATATTGGTGGTACCTTTTTGCATTTTGATTTTGTAGTTTGTACTTGATTTCATATCATGCTACTCAATGTAATGATCTTTATGATGAGATACTATTGATATCTATTATAATAGAACTCTTCTATTTGGTGATTTGATTATATTTAAAATTTTATTGTTCGATGTTCAATGTTCAATGCAATGTTCAAGTATTTAATGATTCTAATTTATTATTTTACTGTTTTACATCTTTATCTCATATTGTTATACATCTTTCATAACTAGCTGTATAGTATACTGTATATACACCCTCCTCCTCCCATCCACCCTTCCTTGTCGCTGTCACGAAATCGATGCCCCTCTCTCCCCCCCTACTTGGAAACTTGTCCCCCTATTCCAACGTTCCCCGGTCCCCCAGGGCATTGTAACTATGGGTGAAACCTACTTATTAGTTGCATGCAAAGTGTTTGACAAAATGTCAAATTTCCAAGTTGGAAGTTAAAATCAGCAGGGGTTCTTACAACAACTATTCAATAAAGAGAGTTGTGATAGGAAGAGTCATGCTTTGTTGTTTTGTAGAGAACCAAAGCCTCGATGCACATTGTAAATTCTGCATAGAATGCTACTTTTGTAATCAAAACAAGAAAAAACCTATTTCGGGCTCATTATTACCCATACATATTCTCCAACATGAAGTGGCACATCAAATGGAAGCTATCGACACCTGAAATTGAATGAAGATGTGGGAGAAAATCAATCTTAAAGAATATTGATTTAACCTCCATGTTGGGGATACACCCTCGAGTCTAGGCACAAACACTTTTTTGGATGGGAGGAGAAATACCTAACAGAATGGGGAGGTTCTCCCATTCTTTGGAGCTAGTTCGTATCCTTTAAGAAGGGGAAAACTGATTGATGCCCAAATTAGGTAGATAGGTTTGCCAACTTATTGGATTCCTTAAAATGAAGGAAGATGACTGTTACATCCCAATTTTTGACCTAGCTTGAAATATAGACATTGAGATTCACATGAAGTCAGTTGGCAGTTTAATTTGATATAATCTGGCGAAATGGTATGGTAGTTAGTCGTTATGATTTCAAGTGAAGATGACATGTTAGTTGATCGTTAATCGTGAATTCATGGAATTGAGATGAAAGGTTAACTATTATAATTATATTTGATTAAATAAATTATAATTTAACTATGGGGAAATTCCTTGCAGGGAGCATGTTGAAGGGGTGAAAGCATTGTTAGAAAAGAATTAGGCAGGGCATGACCATCATTGGGCAAACGGGTAAAAGACCTAGCCAGAATACATCTACAGGACTTGCATGAGTTATTTAATAATTTAATTAAATAATTGGGTTAAAATATATAAACATATCTCTAAGGATTTTAATATATCTTTCATCATAATATTTTAATTAATATTTATAAACGTTCGTATATGTATAAATGTTTTTGGCACCATTATAATTTAATAATCAATAAAGTAATGTTGCTCGAACTTTTTAGATTTTAATAATTAAAATAACTTTTAAAACTTCCTATCTTTTCTTTTCAAATTCGATTTGAGAGGCATTCGAATGGCCATCTCTATAACTGAAAGTAGCCGAAGAGTTAAGGCCGGGCCAAATTTAGTAGAATATCTTGGATCGTTTTTGAAGACAACCTTTATATATATTTTGCATTCTTCCTTTTACCTTATGGCTGGCCGAAGTTAGTGAGTCGAGAGACAACCTATTCCACATTGCTTTTCGTTGGCTTTTCTTTTAACCTGTATCACGTTTGAACAAGTGCAAGGGAGAGTGGAGTCTATCCTTTCCATCCGCAGAAGCAAGGAGCAGTCTGTGAATTCACGTGGTTATGCTAAGCTCCGCTGAAGCCATGAATCAACCAAGACGACCTTGCATATTTTCGGATTGCTTTTTTCTGATGCAAGTATGGTGTTGTTAACATTAGCCTCCATAGTTTATTGTATGTGTTCTTGATACCCTATGTTCTTTTGTATTCCTTCGAAATCTTCGATGTTGGATTTTGTATCTAGTATTCTCTTTTTATGTTAAATCGATGCATATAAAAAGGAATGCATGTATATGCTTTTACCGTTGGATTCTCTGTTTTTATATTTCTTAAGTATAACAACAGTAGTGTGGTATTAGAGACACCAAGTTCTTAGCATGATGTCTGCTGATTAATATGAATTCAAAAGATAATAGATATAATCATTCTGCAATATATTACACTGATGTAATCTTGCCATGGAAGTTCTCAATAAGTGAAAATCTATTCATCTTAGCTTAGATCCAAATATATCCTTTATATCTCACAACGGATACGCTTGGAAGTCGATGTTGTAAATATTTTTTGATATCTCAGAAATTGAATTTGGCATTTGTCTCAGAACTTTGATTGTCAATAGCAAATCCTCTTTAAGATTGTAGTATTTAGATTAATGATTAGATATCATTTTGGTTATCCTTCAGATTGTTATCAATTATACATGCAGATTTCTTATAGATGACAGAAGAATTGAGATTATCAGATTGAATTCAATTTGCAAATAATCTTCTTAATATGTCGGTTTGAATTCTAAAATAAAATAAAATGAAGAAGTCATACTTTATCAAGATTGAAACTATTTTGTAGATGAATTAACAGAATTGATGCTTAAATTCAAAGAGTTTTTTTTGTAAGTTTTAGATTTCAAAATGTGAAATGCTAGAAGCAATCATTTACCTTAAACTGATATCTTGTTTGAATTTGCTGGTTGAATTTCTTAAAAACTAGCCTTGTTCATGGTAGGTGATAACTTAGAAACCAAAGTATGGATCAAAATAAAATAAACCACTGAATATAGAATTTAACAATCAATCCTGAAATCTTTAAAGATCATAAACATGTAATCACAGAGAGTGAAAAAGCTGAATGCATGTAATCTACTTGTATAATTGTTAGAGCCGTCTGTTCTGAGAATTTCGGATACCTGGGACTCACCCGGTTGTGTAGCCAAGAAGATGGGTGATGAGGTGTGAGAAAGGAATTATCATATGAACCAGTATTAGTTATGACATTTCAATATTTATCATTTAATATGAATTAAATAATAGCTCATGCATATTCTTGTTTTGGTGATCTCCTGCTGCCAAGTCGTATGGTGTGTTATATATCTTGATGCCGAGTGAATGGTAAGATGTTCCTTGTCAATTCCGGGTAGGGAGGGCCTTTCTCATTAGAGATCGTGTAGGGATATATTGTGGTTTGGGTGGTTAAGCCCCTGACAATGTTTCACCTCTCTCAAGATGTCAAATATGCGTCAAACAGAGATAAGCCATGCATTCAATTGTTTATCGGAAATAGATATTATCATTTTTGTTTATGAGAAGGTAAGATTAAATTGAAGTATTTCATTGTTATCATCATTTTACTTTCATATAAATGAATATTGAATATAAGTATCTATCTAATCTTGAGAATCTATCACAGATAAGCAATCAGAAGGAAAAGAAATCCGAAGCCCTAACCTTAAATGATACAGTGGTATTGGAAGCCCTAATTGAATCCGTGGTATCGAAAGCCCTAGTTGAATCCGTGGTCGCGGAAGCCCTAGATTAAATCCATGGTCGCGGAAGCCCTAGACTGAATCCGTTGTCGCGAAAGCCCTAAGTGGTAAAGCGGTATCAGAAGCCCTAAATGAACCGATGGTAATTGATGCCCTAATTGGTAAAGTGGTAAAGCGGTATCGGAAGCCCTAAATGAACTGATGGTAATTGATGCCCTAATTGGTAAAATGATATGTGATGCCCTAATTTAAATTATAGTGGTATTTAATTGTAATCATCAAATGATTTTTGAGATAGCAGTTTTTAGATGATAGTCGACTTGTGAAATTGTTATAGTGTATTTGTGGACTAATCTGGGTGGTTGCAGAAGCATCCTTTGTTGATTTTTGGTCTCAGTTTTTCCGAGGTATGTGATTTTCAATTTCAAAAGTAATTTCATTTAATGGTAGTTCAAGTTTTTAGTTAAGAAATTTTGTATAACTATTTTTAACGGTAAATCTTATTCACATGAACATGAATGGTATAACTGTCTTCCTATGAAACGAAGTAGTAACTGTATTCATTGAGTATGTTAGTTGTTAATTTAGGCCCGGGAAACCGGTTTTTACAATGACTTCTTCAAAATGTTTACAGAGAAGGCATGCCTTCGAGAATACCCTCATCCTAAGCTTTATTATTGGATCTAGAACCTCAGAAGAAAGAAGAAAGACTCATCTCTCATGAATTGTCTCAGAAGGAAGCTGATGCTCCAACTCTGGCTAGTCCTGAGTCCTCTTTGGATAATCCAGTCAAATCAAGTTTAAAGAGTCCTACCGGAGATTCTTTGCACAAGTATTTTATTCTTGATAATCTTGTATTGATTGCCTCATTAACAAGGAAGGTTCTTCATGAATCCTAATTATGTGGATTTCACTTTACAATTGCATGTTTGCAGACTCAATGTGAACAATCCTCTTCATTTTTCCATAGAGTTTAAAGACTATAATGATATGTTTCTTTGCAAAGCAAACTTTTGAGCCTTTGACCCATCCCATTTTAATGTTTCAACTTCCATCAATTCGTCTATTTTAAGGATCGTTTGATGCTTGCTCTGGACATGCCTATCTCATAGCTTGCTTTTACTGTAGGTAATCTCTTGTGGGTAGTTTTGTACTTTTTGTTCAATGTCGTCTGTTGTTTTAGTAAATAATGGGTGGAGTGAGGAAGATTTTAAAATTTTCTGTTTTGGGTACTTCTGTACTTTTTGTTCAATGTCATCTTATGTTTCAGTAAATAATGGGTGGAATGAGGAAGATTCAAAAATTTTCTGGCTATTAATTTGCAGTAGATGAGGAAATTAGTTGCCAATGAATTGCTGTATTTAAGGCAAGTTGTTTTTGATGTGCTTGAAGTCTACTTCAGACTTCCTCTTGTTTATGCTTGAGATTGCCATTGAAACATCTCATGCTTTTTGTGTTGAATAGCTAACCATGTTTATTAGAACAGAATTAGAGAAGTTAAAGAAAGATAAGAGATTCAATGTGAACTAGAATTTTCTTCTCACAATTGGAATCTTGAAACTGGTGCAGGCTGAGTTGTTTGTGCTGAGACTTTCACGTCATAGTGGTGTGGCTGGTCTTGCTGGCATGGCTTTTGTATCTCAGTTATTTGCAGATACTTGCTCTGCCTGTGGTGGTACATGTGATAACTATAGTGTTCTTCTTGTGAGACCATTGTTAAGTTTTATCAAAGATGATCTCTACAAAGTAATGTTTACAACTCTATGATTTAAAATGTGACGTTTTCTGTTTTTCTATATCAGCTTTGAATTCTAATGCACATGAATTACTGGACCGAGCTGAATATTGTGCGTGTTTCTCTTCATGTATCAATAATTGAAGTTTAGTTTCTTTCTCAATCTTATTACTTGAAATTCGAACATCTAAAGCCTAGCAACCTTGATTGTTGTTTTTCTTGCTTTAATCAATGTGATTTATGTCTCAAATTTGCAATGCATCATGCAAATTATAATTGATACCCCTTGCGCCTAGAGTTAAATTGAGAAGCAATTAAAAAAGTGCTTGCAGAGCCTAAAGAAGGGGCTGATAGAGAAACAAGGCTGTAATGTTTGTAATCTCTTCAACATTCAACATTTATTAGAAACTACTGAGGAAAGTGCTATACTACTTAACTATAAATTGACAGAGATTAAATTATGAAGTGCTAAAATTCCTGTTCTTTTGTTGCTGGAAATGGAACAAAGCTTTAACCTCATGAAACTTCACCTACAGTGAAGATCTACACAAAGTTTTTTTCCGGGTGGATCTGGTAATAGTTCATCTTCTTCACCTTTGCTTGGCGAGTGCTAGCTACAAAGAGCTGTTGATAGAGCATTCACAGTAATCTTCTGAGTAATACTTAACTAATATGTTATGGTGCCAAACTAGATCTTGTTCCCAGCCCAACTGAACTTTGTGAATGCTTCTCATGTTCATATGTTTAACATTGAGACCTATTACGAATTGATCATGGGGGGTGACCTTTTGTGCACTTAAAGATTCCCACAATTTGGAGTGAGAAGATATTATTTCTAATGAGATTTTTCATGAATATTTAAAACAGGCAGAACTGTTTATCTCCTGGCGCAGAAGTGTCATACACACTAACAAAGCTGCCATTTTCTCAAGCATATCTGCCATGAAACATGTGAAATTGCCAACCCACTGTATCTGGCAATTTTGTCATGGGTAAAACCTCTCACTTTTATCTAATTTGAAACTATTAGTTGTTTCAAGAAGCAAACTACTACTTGGACCGTCATAGATCATTTAGCCACCTCAAAGTTAGGAGCATAAGTGTGAGCATGTTCTATTATGTCTTTAGGAGAAGGGCTTCAACTAAACAATTTTTGGAGGAAGTAGGGTTAGGTTACTCCTTTCTAAAATTGGATTTGATAATAAGTAATAATAATAACATTAAAATATAAATAATTAATAAAATATAATATAAATGTAATGACAAGTTTATTTTGTTTAATGAAAAGTCAAGAGGCATGTAATGAAGGGTGTGACTCTGTCAAGATTAGATATAAAAGGGATAAGATCTCATTTGAAAAGGAACATGGATGAAGGAAGGAAGAATGTAAGATAAGTATCAAGAAAGAATTAAGGGAAGACAGGAGGAATTTAAGAAAATAAGAAACTGACTTCTTCAAGAAACAGAAATGATGGAGGGTTGTGACTCTTCCAAAGGGTGGCAATTATGGAAGATTGTGACTCTTTCAAAGGGCAGAAATGATGAAGGGTTGTGACTCTTCCAAAGGGTGGTAGTTATGAAAGGTTTTGACTCCCTCAAAGGGAAGCAATAATGAAGGGTTATGATTGTCTCAACGAGTGTTTAATTGTGAAAGGTTGTGACTGTTGCAAAGGGACATGCATGATGAAGAGGTGTGTCTTCTCCCTCACTTTGGAAAATATAAAGGTAAAAAGGTTTCATTCGAGGAGTACGTAAGGGAGATCGATTGCAAGGAAATATATATCAATATTAAAGGCAACAATGAAAAATGGTGACTAAATTCTTATGAAAGGTGGCGACCCTTTCACCAATAAAGGAGAAATCATCTTAAGAAGTCAAGGTTCATGTATGTATCATCACTCATCAATACATCAAATCAGCACTTAATCAACTCCAATCACTCTATGAATCCCACATTCATTCAATCATCATTCACTAATTTATCAAATCATCAATTGAGAGGAAATCGTTCAATCATTTAACAAACATCAATGGGAAATTAAACAAACAATGTAATATTCCCTATTGGGACTTTATTCAAATTAAATTCACAAATGTAAATCATCAACTTTAAATCTTAATTTAGAGTCAGCAGCTAGGTTAGTTATCATTATGAAAGATGAATAAACATATAATCCAGCAATGTTGTAAACACAGTACAATTTACTATTGTAATATTCAGAATCTATATATGAGATTCCTTTGAAGTTCTATCCAACAAACTTGTCGTCATTATGGAGCACCAGATGGATACACACAAGATGCCTTGAGCCATTCCACTCAGCCCAGGAGCACACAATGACAACCTTCATCAGCCATACAGCCCTACTTGGGGTGTCTACACCGACGGGGCTTCCTAGCTATCTACATCCTTCATATGCATTATATCTCCCCTCCAAAATGAGATGACCCAATGGATGAGAATCCTTAAAAGAATCTTCATATGTGTAACATTATTCATAGGCAAAGATATAGCAAAGATAACAACATACTATATGCATGTCACCAGCAAGGTGGAATATTCTCTCTTATTAGATGTGAGGCCAGTGACTATCATACAATTCATTACAAACTATACAACACACCATTGAATCGGATAGCTATAGAAGCTGCAGTTTAATGTATGTTTCTGAAACTGTATCCTTATCAGATTTATTGTTCAGTAATCCTGATGCTCCCTCTAATTTGAAGTTTTATCTCACTTTTATCCCTTGCATTTAACTTTGAGAGGCACATCTTTTCACAAACAATATGTCTCTACCTTATTTTCGAGATGATGAACTAGTTGAGGGTAGATCTAGAGCCAAGAGCAAAAATAACTTCTTATGGAAAATCTTCAGAATGATTATGAGCCTTAGACTTATTCAAAGGCCAAAGGAATACCTGAATGGTAAAAGACTAGGACAGGTATGTGGATTGTGGGTTCTATACGCTGCACTTGGCCTTTTCGTGTAATCTATGTAGAGTATCCCAAGGGATGGAACTGGTCATAGTTGAGTTCTCGTACCCCTTGTGGATACACACACACACACACGCACACACACACACTAGAATTAATCAAATTTGAGTTGAGGAAACAAAGATGCTTGTTTACTGTCTCCCTCGACCTAAGTAGACTACCCCAATTGATGGAACCGATCATAGTTGGGTGTTCCTACACTTTGTGGGGAGAGGCAAGTAGATTATCCCAAGGGTGGGAATTGGTCATAGTTGGACTTTCTTGCTCCATGTGGACCAATAGTCAAATAACTTACCCCAGTAGATGGTCATAGTTGGATGTTCTTGCCTCATGTGGGCTGAGTGGTAAGTAGATTATCCCAAGGGATGGAATTGGTCATAGTTGGACATTCCTGCCTCTTGTGCGCTGAGTGGCTAGTAGATTATCCCAAAAGATGGAATTGGTCATAGTTGGACATTCCTACCAATTTTGGGATAAGAGGCAAGTTGCCATGATTGGCTGAGTGCATGCTCTCGGGCTTAGTTGGGTTGGATAGTTTACCAATGCCCTACCAAGTTCCTACCGAATTAAGCTACGATTGTTTATAGGATATATAGTTAGTTATAATGCTTATCATGACATACATGTTCACTCATTTATATAGTTATATATTCTCTTAAATTATTGATGGTTAAATGAGTTTACTTCAATAGGTTATTGTTAAAGAATAAGTTATATTGTTGGAATTGTTAATGTTGGGCACAAACAACCTACTTTCAATTTGGGGACATTTATAGCTCTCCCTCCATTTCAATTGGGGTGTTGTGCCCTAGCCATGAAATGGAGATTACGGCCTTTATAATTCGTAACCTAGTGGATGAAATAAGAGGGCAGCAATTCTTTATGGAGCTGGATTAAGATTTAAACCAAGTTCCTAGTTCAGGTTGTGGTTCAAATTGGGGTTTGAAGAACTGGTTTGTTGGTATGAATTTCTTTTGAAATGGGGTTTGGATTTGCTAGTACAAAAACATGTAAAAACTGTGTACAGACACACACATATATTTGTATGTATGGATGTAGCCTAGTAGCATGAATTAAGATTAAAATGTCATATAGTAGATTAAAATGTCACATAGTATCATATAAACAACAAAAGCACCATAGATTTGTAAACGTAGCATCATATGAACATCAAAATACTAAAATAATAATATTGAGTTCAAGTATCATTGTTTTGACTTCAAACAATTGGAACTTCATACAAAGTTTTAATCATCTAATGTATTATCTAAATCTTCATCATCTTCATACTCTTCATCAAAGGTATAAGTTGATTCACAAGCAGTGCCAGTGCAAATGGGATCAATTACACCAATGACATTCTCACTTACCAAGCCCTCAAATGCTTATTACTTTGTCACTGTACAGAGAACTTGTTTATTTGTAATTTACATCCTACTTGAAAAAAAATGCAAAAAGTAGCTTGCAACTCCACCTATTGAAGATATTGTTTAATGTTTAAAATACAAGTTATCACTATAGAGAACTTGCAATAATTTGGACAGGTCATACATCAGCAGTTGGATAAAAAAATCACTAGAAGAAATCTTGAGAGTTTTAAAAATTTGATGTAATAAATATCTGAACTGTAGCTAATTTTGTTTTGTTATGTTAAAGAACTTATTTAAATTCTGTAATAATTGTTTTCCACACTAAATTATGAAATGTTTCATAGTGTAAGTGTACATAGTTCACACTTGGTCTGCCTGGGTCTGCCTTGTTTGACCCTTGTTTTGAGCTGTGTTTGGCCTAGATGAACCAACTTGGTCGGGTTTGAACCTTGAGCGAACCCATAGGCAAACCAAACCCGAATGAGGAACGAGCTTGAATTAGGGTCCGAGGCAGACAAATTAGACTTCATAGGATTTAATTTTTAAACTAAAGAATATCATTTGGCAGGTATTCGTAATAATATATAATTAAAATTAAATCACGCATTTCAAGCCAGTGACTGAGGATGTTGTAATATCCCTTTCCGGATATTTTACTAAAAACCCTCGATATACACGCGTAGATTTAAAACTGAACAGAAAGCCAATATTTAATATAAATTCCAGAACTTTAATCGATTTGTAACTAGTAGATTTGCATACAAGAAAACTCAAAAAAGTTTGTTTTATTACTCCAATATTCAGTACATATATAAACCAGGAGTTAACATAAATAACTACCAAATATGTTACTGTATTATATAACAGCAATACAATAACATGCAACAATTTAAATAATCCAATCTTAGAAACAGAAATAACAGTCAGATTGGTAAATGTAGATTAAACCTGTAAGAAGGCTAGGTTTGCGTCGAACCTCCAAAAGCTTCTTCAAGGGTTTGCGTCCTCAAAGAGATAACCAGTCACTATTTCCAGCTCCTAGATTAATATTTGTTTTAAATATTATAATCTTCATAACTCCCCATGCTAAGCCTGTTGTACCTTTATCAGTTTTCCCAATGTGATGCACGCCTTTTTAGGCAATGTGGGATAAAGCAACCTTTTTTGTCCTTTAGTCACTTAAGTGAACATAGTACCCTTTTAAATAAAGTGACAAGTTAAATGAACTTTAAAAGTCACAGTCAATAAACCATATAATCATCAGTCATCAAAATAAGTGACCAAATGAACTCGGATAAACACATGCAATAGCTTGTTGGAAAGCTCTTGGTGAGACGCTTCCAAACCAACACTAAGATATCAAGAATTTTGAGCTATGTTTACTTACCAAAAATAGTAAGCATCTAGACAACTTGCCCAAACTGCTCTGATGGGTCTAAAAATGGAAATGTCTAGGCCAAATCTCAAACTGAACCTCGTAAAGAACTTTTTCGCCCTTGAAACCTAGGCAAAGTGAGCCGACAACACAAAATTATAATGTCCCAAAAAAAGGGGACATTATAAAGCCTCCCTTCTCAAAGATTGCTTGCCCTTAAGCAATCCACTCATACCTGCAGGAGCCAAATGCCAGGATCCTAAACTCGCCTTGAGAAAGAGGTTCTACTCCTCAGCCGATGTACCTTGGCATGCATCTTCCTAAACTCAGAATGGTGAAACAGTACAATAGAAATCAATGTGCCAAATAACCGAATGCTAGGATCGCAAGTCTCACCATAAATGGACACCAATTGCCATGTGCTGCTGCTCTGTGTGCCAATACCCTCAGTCAGAATGAATGCCTCACTTAAGTGAAGATGGGAGCTCAACAATATTCTAATATCCACCCCAAGATGGTAACAACCAAACCCTCCCCTAGCTCCCTGATAAAAGGCAATACATAGGGATGCTCCACCTGGATCCCAAGTGAGAACTCATGCTCTGTCTGAGATACCATTGACCAACTCCTGTAATATTTGTACCACTGTACCATTCCTGTAATATCTGTACTGATGACAATGATAGATCCGACCAATCTGACTCCACCACTATATCATCTTGGTGAAAATAGAGTAATCCTTATCTCTGGAACTCTGATGTGTTAGAAAGCTGAAACACATAGATCATAGTCCTGAGACTGTGTAACAACATGACATAATCCACCAGATCTAAGATACTATTATCACCTAGATCCCCAATCAGCCAATCAACATGATCCTGGATTAAGGAAAGAGTGGTTGGTGAATCACCAACATCATGAATGCTAACACAGTCTTCAATATATTGCTAGATAAAAAATGTAGACACCGCATGTGGAATGTAGGGTAGTGTAAGTTCTCCCCACTCATCTGTAAATAACTCATTGACCCCTAAAAGCCAAATAGAATCAACGAATATACTACTAACATGCACAGGTAAATCACTAATAGGTGGAATGTACCAACAAAAAAAATTACCAATCAATGCTAGGTGATAAATCTCTGGGTAAGCTGAAAAATCCCTCAGAGCATGCTAAGGATAAATCTGAACTTCCTACTCCATCATAAGTACCCTCGCTTATGTCAAAGTCTTCGTAAAAGGAAGGTTCACCAGTAATTGAAATTTTTGAATTATCCTCACTTCTTGTATCACTGACCATGTGCTCATGTGAAGATGTACAACTGCTGTCATAAAAATCAGAATTTCCAGACTCATAAATTTTTTGGTCCATAGAATTTTTCTCATCATGGAAAATCTCAGACGGGGAACACGTGATTGAATTACATTATTTGCCTTTACATCTACCCACTTTATGAATTTCTTCAATGATTTGTGTGTTTTCTTGTACCCGTGAACCATGGTTATTTTCTTCATGAATGGCTGCCTCACTCGTTTGATTTTCAGCCTTGTGGATGGAGTAATGTGTTAAGCCCAATTGAAGGTATAGCTCATTTACCTCACTCTCTTTGTCCTTTCCAAATTTTATTGCTAGATCTCTATCCATTAATAGTTGCAAGTAATCATATTTTATCATTTTCAAGGTTTTAAAAATAGTATGTAAAAGAGGACTTGTGAGACCACATACATTCCCATGTCTCTCTTCTATCACAATCTTCCGCATGAGATCCTCAATCACTTTGGAAGAATCATCCATCCTCGTCAACAGTTGGACAATCTTGTGCTCTTTGACCAAAAGCATGTCCCATAAGTCGAGTGATAATGGTTTTTGATCATCTCCTTTGAACACAAGTGGGATGTTCTCCATAGAATTTTCTGATTTTTCATCACTTAGGGGGACAACATTTTTAGATGTCTTCTAACTCAACGTGTGCTAGATCATCTATCCTGCCAACATTGCAGTTCATTTGCTCCTCTTCAAAATTTGACATAATTTCCAACCTAGTATCACCATAAAATTTATTCAGGTCAATTTCCATGTCACCAAATAAGATGCTGGTGTTTTCCATGTCCAAATAAGATGGGGAGTTGCCAACGTTGGCGGTTTGGTCAACTCTTCTACATGGGCCATCAACATGCTCATCAGAAGGACTAGTGTAAACAACTCCACAAGATACTTCTGTCTCCCAATTACCTATTAGTATACTTGTGCCATTATTAGTATTTTGCATATTATCATGTGAAGGTTGCTATTCGTTTTTAGTACTACTATCAAGTTGATTGATATATTCCCTATGCAAATTTCTGTAACTATCCTCTGCAAGGAGATCTTGAGCCAAATCTTAGCATTTGTTTCTTATCATATCCGTCTTGTTTTGGAACTCTAGCTAAAAGTCCACATAATCAATGAAAGGAAATTTTTTTTGAAGCTTTGACGGGAATTTGTTATAATCATCGTACAATCTCCTTACTTCAGTTTTACATTCATAAGGATCTTTGATTTGCCCTTTGCTCTTCACTTCTCCCATCATTACGGATATATCTTTCTAGCATGCCAAGCACTTTGACTCCCTCAACAAGGAAATCTTTAAATGAACTTATCAATGATGGTTGTAATTCTGGGATTTTTACACACCTTGCAGCTTGTAATGAACTCTTTTGGATTTTGGCTCAAAATGATTGGACCATTGTTACAAACATTTTGTCATACACTTGGTGAGTCCTAATCTGTAACTGGGAAATTTTGTCAAACAATTAGCAAACGATCTCTATTTCTCAGTAGATATATGTTTTGAACATTTACACTGCTGTTTATTGATTCATATTGTTAAGTTTGATTAGATTTATAAACTTGATCTCTATAATAAATTATCTTATAAGAACTCACTTTGTGCTTGGTATATGTTTTATGAATTAGTACTTATATCTTCCCAATATCTAATCTCCTTCTTTTAAAGTTTTCGTGTATCTTATATCTCGTTATATCTCTCCCATACACCTAAACTCCCCCTATATATATAAGACCAAAGTCTTATCCCTTAAAAAGTCATATCCCAATTTGAATCGGCAAGTTTAAGTAAACAAATCAAAAAGACAAGGATTTCGGTTAAGAAATGAAGACTAAGTCAGAACACTAACAAATGCCGCCAAGGTTAAGAAGCTTAAGACCGAAATCAAGGAGTAGGGGGAATATACTACGATGCTCAAGAATATAGTAAAGTTAAGGACATAGGGTAAGATAATAATATAAGACATGACAAAAGAAGATATATGAAATTATATATTAATATGAGTATACATGAATATTAATATCTACATAGAATTAGGAATCCTTTTAATTAGGTTAATTCATTTAACATCCGAGATGTCCTCTTAAAGGTATGTTAAAGTTTATCTGATCGATGCTATAAACATTAACACATATACTAGGAGTTATGAGATTAGCAAATCATATTTCAAAAAATACATCAAGAAGAACCACTTTGAACTTAGTATTCGATATTCATAACAACCTGATAACAGTAAATCAATAGACCTCCAAATGTATTTAGAACATAATAATAGTGTTTAACCTTGGAAGTTTTAACTATGCGCAAGGAGATAAGGAATATAATAGACCCATAATATTTGTGTGTCGATTTCGGAGACGTTTGACTACATTAATGTACTGCTGTTGATTGTGAATACCACTATAATAAACTCACTTTTAGTTGACAATGAAATCCACAGATTTGCTAGTGACAATTTAACAAACAGTTGGTGGATAACAAGAAACTTGTGAAACAATATGACTGATTTAGGTTGTCATTATTCATGAGGTTACTTCCGTCTTAGATGGACATTGCTCAGAATCTAGATAATCTGACTGCCCACCTCAGTCAATGCTCAACCCGACGCCCAATAGTGATGAGCTTCCCAATGTTGAAGGAGCCCAACTTTTGTTGTGGCCGTGGATGATGCCGACAGTTTTAAGTACTCGTTCTCGTGGATATCTTCCGGCGCTAATATTCTCTTCCGCCCAGACTGTAACTCCCAATCCCCATTGTGGAAACTACAATGCCGCCACTCCCTTACTACTAGTCCCTCCTTAAGATTTGCGATTTTGGAGTTCACCTGAAGACTATGTATAGAACTCCTGGCAACTATTCGATACTCCTTTGTTGTATTATGTTGCTTCTTAGTGGTATGTCAATGCTAGTATATACTCTCTGACTAATCTCGGCCCATGAGTTTGTGCATATCATGTACGGGTATATTTGCCAGTTTTGCAATGCAATGTAGCTTTGAGACATTATCCTCCAATCTTTAGAATTTGCAGAGTTTCGAGTAATGGAATGTGGAAATGTAATCATACAACATAGTCATGTCTACAATAAGAAAACCGAAATGTAGACGCCTGGTATCTCATCAAACCATCTCAGATGTTAAGTAAACTGAGTAATAGTACATCTAGAATTGGTATTAATAAATGTTACTGTTTATTTTGTAAACCCAACAATAAGCAATCACCGTGAATTTCGAAGGTAGATAAGAAGCTCACAGACCCATGAGTTGTGAATGGAGCCACTTCACCTTTAGTGCCCAATCGAACTTGCACTCTAATCTTCTTGCGGCCTGGAATAGATGCACTGTAATAAACTGTAATGAGGATGTAGCATGGGAAAGCTTATGACTGGAATAACCTTCAACCCATCACATATTCCAGTATTCCAACTATTTGTTGACTATTACTCCTAAATACTGGCCTGGCTGATGAATGGAGTTGTCTCAAACCGTGAAGGGGAGAAATACAATGTCGTGGTCAACTGCACATGCCATGAGGACCCTGTGCATAACCTTCCATGTGCAGCTCTAGTCGTAACCAGTGTTATTCTGCCCAACTATGAAGGTGTTACCCAAAAAACTTTGAAGTCCGTAGTCCTCTGTTGGTCTCGACCTCCAGTATTCTGCAACCCGTGCTTGGTAGATATAAGACAATATTGCATACGGTAGAGGGTAAAACTTAGTACCTCCTCCTTCATCCAACTACTAATAGTAACCAATAACCACACGCTTATTACCTAAGATCTCTTGCTTGTTCTTGTGGTAAGATGTATTTCCAATTAAATACGCATTCTTGCTTTTGACCAAAATCTGTTTGAACTGTACGGAAAAACCAAACACCATGATTTGCTGTGCTTAATAATGTCAGTTTGATACTTATTACGTTTCCTATTCACACACATGATTTTCTGTTCTGGATGTGGCCATTCTATCACATGCCGGCCAATGGTTATGAAATAATATGTAATAAAATCTGATACCATTGAACTTAATTTCACCTGATAAATCTCTCTTCCAGTTTCTTGATAAATTCTCACTTCCTCATGCAATTTAATTGCTGATATAATTTTACAGGCTAGCAGGATGCATGCTTTGATACACTAAAGTATCCCTTTCCGGATATTTTACTAAAAACCCTTGATATACACGTGCAAATTTAAAACTAAACAGAAAGCCAATATTTGATATAAATTCCAAAACTTCAATTGATTTGTAACCAGTAGATTTGCATATAAGAAAACTCAGAAAAGTTTGTTTTATTTCTCCAATATTCAGAAGTACATATATAAACCAGGAGTTAACATAAATAACTGCCAAATACGTTATTATATTATATAACAACAATACAATAGAATGCAACAATCTAAATAATCCAATCTTATAAACATAAATAACAGTCAGATTGGTAAATGCAGATTAAACCTGTAAGAAGGCTAGGTTTGCGTCCAACCTCCAAAAGCTTCTTCAAGGGTTTGTGTCCTCGAAGAGATAACCAGTCACTGTTTCCAGCTCCCAGATTAATATTTGTTTTAAATATTATAATCTTCATAAGTCCCCATGCTGAGCCTATTGTCCCTTTATCACTTTTCCCAATGTGATGCACACCCTTTTAGGCAATGTGGGATAAAGCGCCTTTTTTGTCCTTTAGTCACTTAAGTGAACATAGTACCCTTCTAAATAAAGTGATAAGTTAAATGAACTTTAAAAGTCACTTAGTTAGTAAACCATATAATCATCAGTCATCAAAATAACTGACCAAATGAACTCGGATAAACACGTGCAATAGCTCGTTGGAAAGCTCTCGGCGAGACGCTTCCAAACCAACACTGAGATATCAAGAATTCGGAGCTCTGTTTACTTACCAAAAATAGTAAGCATCTAGACAAGCTGCCCAAACTACTCTGATGGGTCTGAAATTGGAAATGTCTAGGCCAAATCTCGAACTGAATCCTGTAAAGAACTTTTTCGCCCCAAAAACCTAGGCAAAGTGAGCCGAGAACACAAAATTATAATGTCCTAGAAAAAAGGGACATTACAGATGTATAGCTGCGACACTTTCAAAATGCAGCAATCATGAAATTTTGTGACTCCTTCAAGAACAAGATATAGAGGAGAATCATTATTGGGAAAGAGGGAAATTCTATCAATCATAACATTATTCTAGCATAAAATCATTTAAAGCATAATTTCAGAATTTTAATTTTTGTATCCCATCAAAATACAAGATCACAGCTATTCAAGAGTGCAACCCTCAACTTGTAACCTGGGCATTGCAATGAGATGGCAGCAATTCCATAAAATGGGTCGGATTAAGGCTAAACAAAATTATAACATGTCTAGCTTGTAAGAACCCCAATAGGTTCTAACTTCACCACTGTAATATCCCTTGCTAGTTCTGACCTTAAACTGCTGATTAGAGGTTAAAGGAATATCATCAAACACTTTGCATACAATCTTTATGCTTGCTGGATTTGTGTTTCAGTTTGTTTATGGTTGCTGTATTTCTGTTTCAGTTTGTTTATGGTTGCTGTATTTCTGTTTCAGTTTGTTTATGCTTGCTTTGATTGATGTCAAATGGGAGTGAAATGCTTGCAAATGATGTTTTTGAATGCTTCTAATAATGCGTGATGGGTTGACAATATAAGAGAAATGATATACTAACTATTTTTGACCTTTCTTATACATGTAAGCAACTGAAATTAACTTGTACACCAAGTTGACATAATGCCAAAGTTTTCCCATGTATCCTAGGAAAACTAATATTCATCTCCAAAGAAGGGACATTTTTACAAACACATGGCATGCAACTTACCTGTGCAATTAAACATCTCAGCAAGGTGGTATTTTGACTAACACATCGTATGCAGCTTCAACCTCTTATATTGCAACCTTTAGACTAATTACAATGTTTGGAAAATGCCAATGCTGGAAAACCCCACGTGCCTGGATATTTCTGTATGACAACCTTTGGAAGCTCAGTTCATGACCGTGTCTGCTTCTTTCTTCCACGACCTGGGTGGTTGTTTTATAACACCCTTAACTTTTAAGTACTACAATAGTTAAGCTGAGAGAAAACAATTATGTAAACTTACAAAGTGTCAAAGCATAAGTTGCGAATCTCCATTTCACAATAGGTCTACTTGAGACATGATTTCATTCTCCTAGACCATGCTTCTTCTATGGTATTCTCCTTGATGGAGACCAATTCAGAACGTACACTGTAGCATACACTGCCTCTGCCCAAAGCTTCTTAAAAACATTTCTATGCTCCAACATAAACCAAGCCATCCATCTAATTGTGTGGTTTCTCCTCTCAACATCGCCTTTCTATTGAGAAGTATAGAGTGTGGTGAGTTGACGCTTAATATTGTGTTTAGCACAAAAGTCAAAGAATTCACTGGAACAAAATTCCCCCTTATTATCAGACTCAAGATTAATGATCTGACATCCTGACTCTGTCAACTTACACTCTGAACTTTTGGAATTCATTAAACACATCTAATTTTGCTTTTAGGAAAGACCCACATTTTCCTACCAAATTTCTCTAAGAATGATATTAGAAGGCAGGAAATGAATTTTCGGAATGTGAAGGTCATTGTAGATTATCGCATTTGTTATGGAAGAAGTAATGATTTTCAGCTTGTTAGGTTTACAGATGTATATGGTGTAAGATATATAGTTGATGGGCTATCTACAACTGGACATGATTCTGGATATATCTCATAGTTGATGGGCTATCTACAACTGGACATAATTCTGGATATATCTCATATTTCTAGGTTCAAGAATTTCTCTACAATTGATCAAGGAAAGAAAGCAATTTTCAGATATGTCCAGGTCATTGTAGATTATGGCATTTGGTATAGCAGAAGTGATGATTTTCAGCTTTTTGGGTTTACTGGTGTTGATTACGTAAGATTAACTGTTGATGGACAGACTTCAACTGGACATGATTCTTAGCTATTGAATAGGCTTAATCTAATCAGCTAGCAGAAGGAAGCAAACAATCAACCTTCTTCCACTTGCAGTATGATGCAATTAGCCACAATGCATGTCAACTAGTTTGAATGAAAAGTTATATTGCTAATTTACATGCAGGCAACTGGCTCACATTTATAGGAACTTAATATGTTAAGAAAGACTGAAGCAAGGCTAATGAACTCAATGACTGCATATGCCAGGCAATATAAATGAAATTTATTAAAACTGAGTAATTTGAAAAGATTCTAGCAAACTCTGAAAAGAGAAGCGAAGCTACAAGACCATACTTTTTATGGTGGGATGAATCTTATTGAAATTTTAATGGTAATTTAAAAGAACGTTGCAAACTCTGAAAATAAATGTACAACACTATACTTTTTAACATTTGGATGACAATTCCTTTGTATTTATTATTAGAGGGAATGCATACTGTAAAACTAGAAAGTGAAGTGAATTGCCTTGGAATATTAAAAGTTATTCCCCAAGCAATCAAGAGAAATTGTCCTAACTCATACAAACAAGAAAAATAGGTTTCTTAGAAATTATGGGCTTTTCTAATTTTGTGTTTTTCAATATTCTGGCATTTTAGATTTAGTCTTCATTTTGTATACATCCTAAGCTTCCATTTCTTTTCAAGCAACCTCCTTTTGAGCTATGGCTTCAAAGTTATGTCCTTAGCAAGGCAACACAGTTGCTCCTTATTGTAGCCATAAATTGTCCTGAGAAGCAATCTCTTGGATGAAGCTTTTAAGTTCTAACAATTGGTTTGTCTAGTCGTTGTTGCAAGGGTTGCAACTTGGATCCTAATTTTTCCAATGCCTATACCTCTTTTATCTTTTGGGAGAGTGCAATTGCCCCAAAGAAACCTGTCCAGCCAAGTAGTAAATATGTAATTCCTATATGTTTTTATTCAAAACCATGATTTTCCCATGGTTGGAGATAGTTTATATTCTAAGGTTGAATGCTATTTTCAAATTTGTTCACTAGTGTTATCTATCTTGATTGTTCTGCAAACAGAACTTGGAATATTAATGCTGATTTTTACATAGCTTTATATTTATTGGTATAGGTTTCCAATTTTCCTTAGTTCATATTTGTTAACATACTTTACCCTGATATTTTTATTGATTGCATTGATTTTTTGTGCTGTGACTAGATTGAGAATAAGCCTATTTATGATGATTAGAAACATATTCATCATTACTTTGTGTGATAAGTCAGAATTATATTCCACGTAATTGCTAGAGTCTATTGCAGCTTTCATATTGATGCATGAATAAAATAGTAATGTTTGGATTGTTTGAGCCTTGTCTATGTATCAAGAGCTTATTATTCTGATATTGGACCTTCTTTCATGTTTTTCCATTAGTAGTGCCTATTGTGATTGCTCTACAGAGAATGAATGAATGAAATATTTTAATAACGTCCATGAGGCCAAAGAAGCCTATGGGACTCGCAAGCTAGCACACACCCCCAAAAAGGGGGAAGAGAACCGAAGCAAGCTGTAACCTGTTGATTAACTTGTCTCTTCGCCGGTGGATTTTGATAATCAGGTTTGCAGTGTTTCCTAACTATTTCTCCAAAATCTCCGTATACCCAGATCTGATGTCATTGTAAGCTGAGCACTCCATGAGAAAATGGTGCTCCATCTCAATAGCCCTGCTGTCACAAAATAGGCATGTACTATGCTCCCATTCCTCTATTGGCACCCACCATCTATCTGTTTCACATCTCAATTGATGGGAACTAGTTTTGAGTTGGGCAATGAGCAAGTCATTGTATGCCGAGCACTCCATGACAATGGTGCTCCATCTCAACAACCCCCTTGTCACAAAATAGGTATGTCCTATGCTCCCATTCCTCTTTTGGCACCCGCCATCTATCCGTTTCACATCTCAACTGATGGGAACTAGTTTTGAGTTGGGCAATGAGCAATTTTGCTCTCCAGTTAATATTAGCTTGTATATAGGCTTTTTGCTCATGTATTGCTTTGGGATTGAACTTCTTGATATGATAAGATTTTTTCCTCCTATTGTACCTTGACCACATGATACTTTGAAATTTCTCATGAACATGCTTTTTTATTTCTCCATTACTAATTGGGCACCCATGAATGTTAACATTCTATTTTTTCATCCACTTATTGTTTTGCTTCATCCATGTGCCTTTTCTGCTATCTAGTTTTTCCTTTGTAACTAACTTAGGCCAACGGTGGTGTTCCATACCCTGAGTTTTCTTTAGATAACTTACCAATCAAACCATTGCAATGACTTCTAAGGGTAAGGAGCCGGCTTCTACTAATAAGATTTCATAAGGCATAGTTGTTTTGATTTTGAGGTTGCTGATGATAAAGTGTTTCTGCATTCTTTCAACATGTCTCCATTTCTCATCTGACATAATGCTGCCCGAAATTTCACATCCATACAAGACCACCAGGGTGACTCGTAGACCAAACATGTTCTTGGTCTTCCAATCCCATAATTCTGCATTCCTACATTTATTTTTCAGAGAATATAGCGCTTTCCAGACCCCTTGAATTCTTTTTGTTGCTAGGAATAGTATCCACCTAACTTTTAAGTCTTGCTACATGTTCCTTATTTTGGAATTTAAAAATGCAAACACAAGATGTACATATTTTATTGATTACATTGATATTTTTTTCTTCGACATCAAGTCAAGTAAGATTCATGGTGAATATAAATGTACTATGTATGTGAAGTAATGATATACTTTGCAATCCTTAAATGATACTGAATTTTAAAAAGAGGCTGATTCTTGGAATAACTTGACACTTGTTATTTCATACTTGTAAATTTGTAATAATTGTAAGCTCAACGGAATTTCATTTTCAAATTAACTTCCCCTTGATATTTCAATGCAGATATGTAAAGACTCCGGTCAACAATGGGTTGAGGATCCTTCAAATCGTAACTTGGCATTTGCTCGTAATAAAATTCGTAGCTTACTGAATAACTTACAATCATGTTAGTGCTCTTCTGCTTGTACTAGTAGGATCTGATTTGGCACATCATGTCCCATATCTTTTCAATGGTAGGGTAGGATGTTTCTTTTCTTTACATACACTTTATATGAAAGATTTAGATATTGCTGCTGTTCATGGTAGTTTTACTGAGAGTTACACTGGTATGCTCAAACTGTATTCTATTCTACAATTCTACAATTTGACTATTTAGTGGTCTAGGAAGTATACTGGATTAGTCTTAATTAATCTCTTTCCTTAAAAAGATGTATGTTACTTGATGACTTATTATGTTAAATTTTGAGATTATGGTCCTTTGATTGCTTAATCATTGAAGCAATTTCTTAATCATGTATGCCTTCTTATTATAATTTATTTCTACATTAATGGATTGCTTTCAATAACTGTATATTACTTTGGATGTCTTACTTTGAAGTTTTCCAAGGCATTACTTTATAAAATAGTTCAGTGTGTTTTTGCCAGTGGATGGTTCTAGGAAATATATATTAGTGTTTGATCAAATAGGCACACTGTCTTATTGGAAAAGTAAAATATATGAAGCATAGCAATGCCAAACATAAGATATACTAATGCTATAGGGATCACAATTTAAGAATATTAAGATATTGTAATGTTTCTTTAATGATCATCTTAGTTGCTTTAGGAAGTTTCCTTTGATGTCTTCATTTCACAATTGTTTCATTTAGAAACATCGTCTTTGTAAATCTATATAAGAAGCCTTTGTTTCCTTTTTTTTAATACATTAATTTATCATAACATGGTATCAAAGCATGTTGGTTGGGTTTTATAAACTTTGGCCTTTTTTTTTAAAACATAAATTCGTAGCCTCTTTTAGATATGGAATATTTTCCATAAATTTGTTTTTCGTTTTTTTAAGAAAGAAGTTGGAGACTTATTAATAATCATTGAAGCATTTTTCCGTGGAGGATTTTGTTTGGTAAGGTGTTGACTAGGCCGTTTTCGCGCTCTTCTTATGCTATTTTTCCTTTGCAAGCATTGCAACCCTTCCGTTTAGTCATTTGACATCCTTTCTCCCATTTTTTTCTTTCTGTACAAGCATTGTTGACAAGAGGGATATTGTAGCCCATGTTTTCTCCCTGCTGAAATCTGATTCATTTGAAAGGGTGTTCTCATGTTTTCAGCTATTGACCCATGCGTAGTTTACATCACATGTTTTGTTCAAGGTTGCATTTTGCTGGAGTGCAACCTCCTCTATTCTATTTGACCCTTGTTTTTGCAGATTTTCTCATGTCATTTTTAATTTTTCTTCCTTGGACAACTTACTCCAAATTGCATTACTCTACTAAATGTGTTTGGTTGTTAATATTTTGCTCTTGTTCTTGTAATGGGATAGTGTTTCTTTAGGTGCCTATGCCTAGGATTTTGACCATTTAACATCTGCGTCTGTCACATTTTAACAAAATCTGTTTCAAAATTCTTAGGTTTTTCTGCAAGACTTGACGTGTTGTTTTTTGCCCTGCATTTTGTCGACCATTGTTTCTTCAAAATTATAAGTTTTTTGTGGGACACAAGATTGCTCATGTTTTTATCATGCCTTTCAGGATTATCATAATGTCTTCTAGGATTATAATACAAATTTATCAGGGTTCTAAAATATCCAGAGATTTTGGATCCTTTGTTTGCAAAGAAAAAAGAGGCAAATAGTAATAGAAATAAATTTATCAGTGCAAAAGAAACAATGGTTATTAGTCATGATAACAATTTTGATTTCTATGATATCAGTGAGTTGTTTTTGCACCAGCATAAGACATAGAGCTCTCATATGTGGATGTTGTTGGTACTCGAGATTTGGGTATTAATGATGTAATTTATGAAAAAGACTCAGGGAGCAGTTAGTGATTTTGATATTGGACCTTAGAAAATGAATCTGAAAACTCATTTATTGGTAATAGGTCCCAAGATTTGACTTTGAATGGACATGGAGATAGAGTTGGAGAGGAGACGTGTGAAGATATTGACATATTAACAACTTCTACCTTATTTGTTGAGCCATTCGTCAAGGTGCTTAGTAGCAGTACCAAAGTTGTTGATGTGTGCATTAATGATAACACACATGATGCTACTTTTCATAAGGTGAGGGATGTAGATACAACCTCATATCATAGTGCAGATTGTGGATCAGAGAGTTTGTATGATGGTCATGGGTTTCAGTGACATTATTTTGTTGGGCAACTAAATGTGAATGACTGTTAGATTGCCACAACCATTCGACATTTTTATGTTCCTCATTAGATGTTGGCTACCTATGGTTGGGGAAGTTCTGTGACGGATGAGCATTGTGATGGTAGCTTTTTTGTTGCATAGTTTCATACACTTTAAGAAACCGTTAGAATAATGAAACAAATCTATATACCGTCATTGGCTGACAAAGACTACTTTCTCAAGTGGGGTTACGCTTGTATTATGCGCTAGGGGGAAAGGAAGATGAGGCACTTGAGCTCACTCATGAGTTAGGGGTGACTATAGATTCTTTGGAGAGCACACAGTTGGCCCTTAAAGCATCACAATCAGGGTTAGATGAGGTTATCGTGAAGTCGAGTTGAGCACAATCTTCACCAACTATAGGCACAATGCAATTCTTGTAATGTGCTAAAATTTCATAATAAATAAACATCTGGAAATATTTCAAATAGCATACATTTCAATCTAACATGAAAGGCAGTTATAACTAACTATGCAGTTATCTATTTCCTTTTATTGACATAGCAAGTAAATGATTAATTAATCTAATTGCTCTAGTCTACGTACATGGAAAATAACCATTTCATCTATCTAAAATTCTTAACTGAAATTAAATGAAAAACGGTGTCCGTTTTATGGATGATTGCAAGTGATATTGACTTTGAACTGTACAAGCGTTGGCTATTAGAAGAGAGGAGAAGCATTGCCATTGCACTTAACCTCCCAAGCGTGGACCCTTAAGTATCCTCACACAATCTCTATCGAGAAAAGCCCTCCCTACCTTGGGAATTAGGCTTGGGGCACCACTATCCAGCCAATGAGCATCCGGGTGTTAGAGTGGTTGTCTAATCAACTAAGGAGATTGTGGACATCTTCCATCAACCTATCTTCTAACTGCTAGCACTTTGACCTCTAGTGATCACAGCAACAAGCATGCCACTAACCTTCCTTGGCCAAGGATTTGTGAGGGCACTGTGTACCTAATCACCCACCGCTCGACTTGACAACAAGACTGCATTAAGAAATACCATGAGCTGACATAGTTTATTTCGTTAATATCACTTTCTTATTTGAGTTACTAATATTTTCTTCTTTTATCAAGCAAGAGTGTTCTTTGTTCCACACCCTTCATCTTGACCTTACTGGCTTAAGATAATGTGAATTCATATTTACCATGCAGGGTCAATTCTTCTGCCTTTTTAGCTTTGGCACAGTTAAAAGACATCTGAAAATCGTTATACTCACATATACAAAGCTAGTTTATCCACCAACCTGATGTTGATAACACAAATGATAGTGCCTTTAACTTATTCAATGATCAACCATTCAAGCTTGCTAAACACAATGGTATAAAAGTACATTCTTACAATATCATTACCTTTTGAACATAGAGTGATCATTGTAGGAACATATGGCATGATGCTCCTATATGAGTCTGTCCTGTACAAACCTATACTTTAGTTTTGCTTTCACAAAAGAAATTCATGCGCTCAGTCTTGCTCTATACGAAATAAAGAGATCATCGATTGATCTTCAATCAATAATAAAAGCTAGGAAAATCTTCATTGCTTCAATCAAGCATTTCGATCTATGTGTAGTAGGGTGTTTTTTAGTGGTGAATATTTGTAATTTTGCAAATTTTAGATTTTTTTTTGCTAGCAATTTGGCTAATAATTTAAGGTTTAATGCAACCTAAATCACCATATTTTTATTAAATTTAGTTCTTAAATATTTAAAATCGCTCAATAGTTAAAATAAAAATAAAAATTTAAACTCAAAGATTCACCAAAATATTCGATACATAAATAGATTTGATTCACCTAAATATTATATATTATCAAAGAAAATAAAATTAATTCACCAATAATTATCATAATTATTAGTTACTTTAGGAATATAGAGTTTTCACTATTGATTTAAAATATAATGTAATTATCCTCATAATTTTCATGAGATAAAACATGTTCAATTTTGATTTGTAATATTCCATGATGATTTGTGAACTTCCTATTATTATTGAGATTTGTCAATATTTTCTACTCAAAAATAATGATTCCAAAATAATTGCCAATGGAAATAATATTTAAAATTAAAAAATTAAGAGATTCGCCGATAAAAATAATTTGGTTTTTCAAAATATTGAAAGATTCACCAATATTTTATATCTTTTTTTGGAGGGGGGTTTCTTAAAGTTTACCTTGATGTGCAGAATATATATAGATACATGTGCAAAAATTAATAACATGACCTGTTATGGGTCGGTTTTGCAAATTATGTGTGACTCTAATTGCGTTTGTAGATGTCCTTTTCCAAATGGCTTCGGGCCTTAGTGAATGGCTACGCACTAGCTAAGAACTTTTAAAAGAAGCTGCGCTGTGAATGATGAATCAATTGCAGAAGAAAAATGGAGCGTAGAGAAGAGTTCGGAAATAATGCAATCATAATGTCCCCGATTTGCAAGTTGAGAATGATATAAACAATTAAGAGCCATTACGTGAAACATAGCTAAGTTATGAGCAAGATACAAGGTAGCATGAGTTACAAGAATTGTCGATCATTGGCTCATGTAATAATGGTAGAATTGATTATATGGCCGACCCAAAATAATAAAGTAATTAAAGGCTGATGAGTGCAATATAGACTTTGTGGCCGCTCAAGGAGAAGGTAAATTATTGCCAAGAAATATTACTTAGGACATTAGTGTGATCCCCCACCTATCTATACTTGTGTACGTATGCACACATATATGTATGCGTACATGGTAATTTTAACTACGCATTTCTCATATACATCATATATAATGTGGATGCATAATACATCTATTCCATGTATGCATAGATACATGTGTGTGTGTATATACATATAAATACAAGCATAGGTAAGTGATATGGCATTGATGTACTAAGCATGACAATCATCACAAGAAGTTTTGAGATCATCACATAACAAAAGGTATTTCAATTTAATTAGAGATTTAGTGTTTTCTTATTAGTGCACAATTATTGACTAGGTAGCTCATGGTAGTCCCTAGCTTACTCTTGATTGCCTAGTCGTTTTACCCTTAGCCTTGGTGGTTAGGTTTCATACCTGTCGATTCCTAGAGGAAGTGGTACCGCTTGCCTAACTCCTTTCTTGGCAATGCTTCCCCCCTTTGACATACTCTTGCAAGAGTAAAATCCTCCACAGTAATATCATATTCTTCTAAAATATTCAAAATTATTTTAACAAGCTTTAATCATAAATCATAACGGCTAACTACCATTCCACTTTTCACCCAACTTCCCAATATTTCAAAGTAGCAATATAACAATATCTTAACTGATAACTAACATGTCATCTTCACATGAAATCCTAACGGTTAACCATCTTACTATTTCACATGATCCATAACCAATTTAGGTGTCAATTGACTTCACATGAAAGGCGCAACGACTATATGAGCAGTTTAAAAATTAAGCAGAAATCGGGTTGTAACAGTTCTCTACAGTAACAGTTTGTGATGACTTCATGCCCATGGGTTATAATTGTGAGTCGGTTCAGGATGTGGCCACACTTATCATAGTTGTAGGTGTGGTTAGTGCAGCTGGGATGAGTGCATCTGTTGAGAGAAGCATGGAGCCACATATTGCATCATGTTTTCCTATGGTTACATTCACTTTAGTGTTGTTGGTGATGGTCAAGTGACAAAGATCATATTCAGAACTATGACAATCAATGCTTGACCGAGGTCGGAAATTTTTATCATTATTGCATAGGAAGTTCTCATGATTGCTTTTTTGATTAACAAACAAAAAATTTGATGATGTATTGGTGTGGATTGGCTTCGAGGGACGAGTATTAGCCATTTATAGTTGATGGGATAGTGGTTGCATGTTGAACTTCTTGAGATAGTAAGTCAATCTTAACTAATTGCTTTTTTGGTTAGGGTATTTGGGCATCAAACACTGTACTTAGGCATCAAATTTGTTTCTCCATTTCATAATTTGGATTGTTGATTAGTGGTATGGGTCTACACTCTTATTTATTGATAATAGAATAAGCCATATTCTATACGTGCTCTAGATATACATTGATTTCTGATCTGTTTACATTATATGAAAAGGATTTTCTGCATTATTAGTGGTTATTGCAAATGCATTATGAAGGCACAAAAAGAGGACTGAGAAAAGTTGCATGTGATGCTATGGAAGTTTACCAAATCTGTTTTTCTAGATAATAGATTATCAATTCTTTTAAGTATTTAAAGGCTTGGTTGGGGTTGGAATTCTCTTGCAAAAAAATAAATTACCATGTCTCTGTGATACGTAGTAATGCCCCTATAATTGCTCTAGTTTTTACCCTAGGTGAATCCAACATAAAAGGGATGGGAATTTAACAAGAATGCTAGGAGCTTTTTTGTGAACCTAGGAATACGTAGAACCCTTGTAAAACTTTTGTAACCTATAAGGGGTGATACCATCAGGATAGGATTGGTGATGACATTGATTGCACAAGGTATGTGCTTTTATTTTCTTTACATGTCAATCACTAGAACCAATAGTGCAATGTCTAGCTAGGAAGGTCATCTATTAGGCAAGGGTGTCTTAGGTTGACTGCCTACGACGATTTTGGGTGTTTTAGACCGAGTTTCATGTAGTAAGAAAATGGATACCGTGCTTATGTGCCTTGGGAAGGACTAGGCTACTTCCTTTGGAAGTCGTATAGGTGATGGTCACGATCAAAAGATTCATGTTTGGGTGGTAAAAACCCCTGATGAAACTCTTTCACCCTAGATGATTCTACTTTTGGGAAAGAATCAAGTAACTCGATCAACATATCTAGGTTCAATTCAGTTTAAATTTTCTATTTAAGCATTATTTATTTCCTAAAATGTAAATTGACTAAGTTAGTTTATCTCGATTTCATGACAAAGTAGTTATTAACTGCAAATGTGAATAGAATTATTTCTTGTCAAGTTGTCAATTCAGATTTCATGATCGACAATTAAAGTTCATTTTCACTTAATTATGTTATTAGAAATTTTGCAAGTTATACATGATATCAGAGCTACCGAGTTTCCACAATAAACGTAGATTCTCATATCCTTAATGCTTAGAAAACTGAAAATTGTTGTCGGTGGCTTGCAAAATGTGGATTTGACATACCCCTTGTAAGAAAGTACGAGATTCAACTATAGTGCAACTATGGATTGTTCATAGTAGATACGACCTCTCTGAAGTGGCACCTTTGGCAAGATCATCTGACTTTAGCTCATTATATTCATTGTTTGCATAAAAAAAGATGTAGATGGTTGCCTTAATTATATATCATGAGAAACCAATAGAAGGTACTAAGGGATTCAAGCTTGAGGATCCCCCAATTGAGAGTTTGGGCTCTAATAAGCTCTTCAATTATTAAGCGCTTGCCCTAGGATATCATCTTATCTCTTCTAAGTTTGAGGATCTAGAGGAACCTATCATAGATTATAGTGACTTGTGGAATGAGAACCATTGAAAATTTTTGTATCTATGAAGAATAAAATTGTTGTAATCAATATACATTGAAATCTATAAAGAATTTTGTTGCCTGTGCACATGTATCTCTTGTTCTCTTTTATTTTAATTCTTATAGCAAATAAATGGAATAATGAGTTAATAATAAGTAATTAATTGAGCACTCTTCTTGTTATATCAAGTAATATAAGAAACTAAATATGGAAAACTCGATGCATCATGTTGAGGAAAATGAAGATGTCAATAATCTAGTAGCGATAAGTATCAAGTGTATGTGATAAGTAAAGAAGATTTGTAAATGCAAGTAAGTGATCAAAGGGATTATTATGATGCAAGTTTGCAGATCTGGGATTGAGATTTGAGAAGTGGTTTGGTGCGAAAGAGTCACAGTAAGAGGACTGAGCAAGAGTTTGAGTTGCTGTGATTAGTTGCATTTCTATTATTTTGAAAGGAATAATATAGAGGCTTGTTGGGCAATGAGTTCGATGGTCTTGCCCCTTATGATGTTTGGACAGTGGGACTATTTGCCTTATACAACTCCTAAGAGGGTTGGAATCTCCTTACAGGGATTCAAATTTTTCTAACAAGGACTGATATGTACTGAATGTATTTCATTGGCTCCTAACAGAGTCTATCTTCTTACAAAGAATTTATGTATTAGTACATCATTTTGTGGTTACCATCCCCACTGGTGTTTTCCCTCTGATCGAGGGTTTTCTTAGTTAACATATCTGGCATTATTGTATGTGTATCTTCTTATGGTTGTTTATATTGATCACATGTTTGAGGTTTAATAAGGTTAATAAAAGTTGTATTGATTTGATAAATGATTCAGCCCCCCCTCTCAGTTATCTTGGTGGACTTTACTTTGTAATGTAAGATTTGTCCTGCATGATCAGTAAAATGATTATTGAATTATTCTGACAAGGCTTTTTTGGATTGGATACTTTTTGCATTCTTTGTTCGATATTCAGGGATATTGTGAAATAAATAGGTTTTCCTTGTCTGTGTCTAATTGGGGACTTCCATTGAAGAAGATAAGATCCCTTTTGAACTGACAAATAATTGCACACAAGATTTGTCATTTGCAGAGCTTAGGAGTAATTGATGATATTTTAAATAAATATTGTCTCATAAAGTTGTACGTAATAATCTTCATTGTATTTGATTCTGTTGCCCGAATAAGCAAAGGCACTTGTCTTTTGAATCATTCAAGTACAATTCTTAGATTTATAATTGAAGTCAATAATCTATATATTTCCTACTCACAAGCATCAACTTAGTTATTATACAAAACATTCAATCATATCAACGAATTCATTTAACTTTATTTTGATCAAGTTCAAGGACCTTGCAAACCTAAGGATTCACCAAGTATAAATTCGCTATAGAAGAGCTTTGAACCAGGTGATTAGGTTTGAAGTAAAGGTTCACCCGCCTAGGTGTAGCAAACCTTCAAGTGCATGAGAATTTGAATTATTGCTGTTTGTTGGCCAAAACTGATTTGGATCCTATTGGAGAATCGACAAGCTCTTCGATTTCCAATCTATGGTTTTGGGAACCAACACTCTCTATGGAAAATTCCGTTTCCACACTTGTTGATACTAGAGTAACAAAACGTTTTATATCTCTTAGAATACTGCTGGAGTTTCTAGAAAAGTCTTGGTTAGTTGAATATGCTAATCAGTTGGGGGTTGTGGTAGAGTAGTGCATGTTTGAGGACAAGGTTAAACTTCCTGAGTTTCCTATTGAAGTTAATTTATATGTATCTACCTTAGGGTCCTATGGGATGAACTAGCTACAGAGACATCATGCAAAGGTAGATATGCCAAGTGAGTAGAGTGTTTGGATCATAAGAGAAACAAAGCCATCATTTGAGGCATATGCTGAGGAATTTAAGTGCGACAAGTTTTAGGTATGCAACTTAAAAGAAGCAGGGCGGGACGTCAGACCTTTGTAGTTAATATGGAAGAGACAGGAAAATCCAAGGAAATGGTTTATGAAGCAATTGCTTGAGTGTTGAAACACCATTTTATGACAAAATCAGTTACGGACAAATACTCCTTCCTACAAGGTTTTTCAGACATGTTTTTGGAAGAACTACTAGGACTACCGCCTAAGAAAATATTTGACTTATCCATTTATTTGTTACTTGGGACCAAACCTATATCTAAGGCCCCTTACAGAATGTCCACAGTCGAGTTAACAAAACTTAAGGCACAATTGTAGGAAATACTTTCCAAGGGGCCGATTAGACCCAACGTATCTCCCTTGGGCACACCCATGATATTTTTGAGGAAGAAAGATGGAACTCTTCATCTCAACATTAATTATAGGATGATGAATAAGGTCACTATTAAGAATAGATATTCATTACCTAGGATCGATGATTTGATTGATCAAATGAGAGGGGCAGCAGTCTTTTGTAAGATAGATCTTTGGTCTATCTTAAAAACAACTTTTAGGACTCATTCCGGTCATTATGAATTTACTATATTGCCTTTTGGACTCCCTAATGCTCTAACCACCTCATGAATCTGATGAAAACAATACATTTCAAGAGTTCTTGAATACATTTATTCTAATATTTCTTGATGACTTCTTGATTATTCTAGAAATAAAGACTAACACCACTAACATCTGCAAATCCTCTTTCATTGGTTAAGGGAACATAAATTATATGGAAAGTTGTTCAAATGTACATTCTGTGAATGATATAGCTTCAGTCAGATTGAAGGAAATTGTAAATCATAATAAATACCATAATAAATACCTATATGTATAGAAACACACATATACATATACATATACATATACATATACATACATACATACATATACATATACATATACATACATGCATATATATATATATATATATATATATATATATATATATATATATATATATATATATATATATATATATATATATAAAACTTTATATTTAAGTTGAATTGAGTGGAAGATGATTTACAAAGTAATTTATCCATTAAACAGACTGTAATATATCACAAGGAACATCTCTTATCAAGCATGTCATATATCTGCGGCAGGTATTACTAATACCCTGATCGGTGCCTTGTTTATTATGGGCATCGATTAGTATTTAGTTTAGGATTGGTTGGTCATACACCACCTAGGGTCAAGGCCTTATGTGGCATAAGCCACACAGAGTCATGCCCCTACACGGGGTATGATCATTCAACTCAATACTTATCATGGATATCGCAGTCAGAGAAAATATATACATTCCCAACAATATTAGTACCTTCAGCAATACCAGTAATATATAATCTGTCTTAAATATCATATCAGTCTCAGCAATCACAGGTTCTTCACAGCCACAATAATATAATTGTCAGTTACAGTCTCAGTTAAAAGGGATTTCATTAATCACTACTAATAATAGAAACAGGCAGTGATAAGAAATAAATAAAATAGTGGATCTGCAATTGCAATTTCAAATCCACTGTATATCAGAATTATCATTTGATCAGGTCTGAAACTGAAACAATAAAATTATTATTACACTCTACCTGTGATCCATATTCCTTAACACATACTTCCAGAGGGAAAGGGTACACCATCTTAGTACAGGGTATTGCAAAAGACGCAATTGAGATAAAAGCTATAACAGAATAGCTCATTCTATGAAATGTGTATGAAATAAGAAGTTTAATGGGGCTAGTAGGATACTACCGAACATTTGTGATGAATTTTTTTCGTATTGTATGCTCAATTACCCCTCTTCATGGAAAAAGGTAAAAGATTTGAATGGACTAATAAGTGCCAAAGAGCCTTCAAGTATTTAAAAGAACAATTGCAGAGGTAATTTCCTCTCTTCTTTTCTTTGTTTGGGAGAGATTGCATTGTAAATATACCGTATATGGCCTAGTAGTGGAGATCCATAATGACCATCATATTTTGTATCATTACTTGCACTAAAAGGGAAGTCTTGGTGTGAATTAGGTATTTTACTTTACTAGTTTACAAGTGGGTCCTATTTATATGCTTAAATAACTTAGGTCCTAAGGAATCATTTTAGAAAGTTGTTAGTTCTCTTAAGATCTTAACTTTTGACATTTAATTCGTGTTTTCTAGGTCATTTAATAATTGTCAAGTTAGTTTTCTCATAACATAGTATTAAGACACATGTCACTACTTTGTGTAATCCTACCTATCAAATTTGTCTTTATTAGCAAGGCATCCTATGTACATTCATATTCTCAATTCATTCAAGCACCCATAATCAAGCTGATCTTACTATTCTCTTTTGTGAAATGTTATTTTTGTTTTGCAAGTGATCCTAGGGTGTGAGGAGTTCATCATCAACTCCTACTGGGGAAGGTAAGAAACTAGCATTACTAGCACTTAATAGTGATAGACAAATTAATGCCAACAGAAGGCTCTTTCTTCAATGTTAGAGGAACATATGCACAAAGAGACTACTATTGGAGCTGAATGCAACCTTCACGTGTGTAGGAAGTTGTATAAGCAACAATGTGCAGGGCTGTCCCATGAAAGCAAATCAACTTTGTAGGTTGCATAGAGCATGAGGTCAATCTGAAACCATCAAGGGTGATTAAGACTGTACCTTTTAGTTATGTGGATATTTCAAGTGGATTAGTGAAGGGCCAAGTGCCATCATTGGTGTAGGCTTGGTTTTTTATTGCCTAGTCATGTTGCGAGTAAAGTAATCCTCATGTAGGCACGAGGATGAGAGTTACTCATTCTCTATTTTGGAAAGCTTTTAGTGCCCTAGTGGGCAGGTATACTCTTAAAATTTGATCAAAACATATTGAACCTATGGGGCTATAGTTCATTTTCGGTGGGGTGTTGACAAGGAGATAGTAGATGAAGTTTATGTTAGAAACAATAGTCCACCAAGATAACTGACAGGTGCAGGGGGGGGGTGGTGTGAATTAGTTATCCTACAGTTAAAACATTTATCTTCTTTAAACAAATTTAACCATTCAACCAAAGTAAACAACAACTAAAATAAGATGCAAATAGACAATTACACTAGATATGTTAACTAGGGAGATCCTTGATCAGAGGGAAAACCTCGATGGGAATGATGCCCACAAGATGATGTACTAATAGAAATATTCCTTGTTAGACGATGGACCCTATTAGGAGTTCATTACAACATTTAGTACATAGAGTCCCTGTTAGAAGACTTTGAATCCCTGTTAGGAGATTCCAATCCTGTTAGGAGTTGTAGTACAATGTATGCAAGAAGAGCCCATTGCCCAAACATGCAATTTCAACTACAAGAAGAGCTCACTGCTCAAACAAGTAATTTACTGTTGTGTTCTTATTTCCTTTGTTTTGTCAACCAAACCAATCACTGTTAGACCTTGTAGACCAGGTCACGAACCTTGGATCCAAATATCAAACCTCGGATCACTCAGCAATAATGAAGTTTCCTTCACTTCCACTTTGCTTTGCTCAACTTCACATTCCGCTCTTGTGCTGCTTACAAATATCATCTCCATCCATCCACATATCTATCACGATGAAGGAAAATGTCCTTCCTTTATACCAAGTTCATAAAACAATTCCCTGAGTCGACTGTTAGACCTTCTCAATTAATCATTATAGGACCACATTAAGAACACGTTACACTTAGCAATAACATTAATCTTCCGCTTGCAACTTGAATAAATTTCCGTACATGCAATATTATGATGAGTGATCTTAGCCACGTCATCACCAACATGTCTTCTACACATCCTGAACCTCGATTCTCAGAATAACAACTCTGTTGAGAGATATAAAAAGTTTACTAGAACATGCCTCTGCAAAACTCTATCTCAGAATACTCATCACCAAAACTTGCATAACTTCTTCTAGACTTATCATCTCTTCTTCCGATGTTAACTGCATATACTAGATACTCAGATGTATCTTCCATAACCTCAGATAGTTAGAATACTCAACTAGCCATCCGTACCGACTTGATCTTTCCATTGTTCTTCTATCAGATACCACAAAAAACTGCTATGTTGACATTAATGACAAACTTAGTTATGAATGTAACATATCACCATAGTGACATATCTATAATACTCGCCCATAGGAATATCATCAGCATTCATTTCTCAACAATCTCCCCCTTTGGCATTGATGGCAACATAGAAGAAAACATCTAATTCCAAGAATACCAACAAAAGACTGTTAATCTTTCTTTTCAAATCCTCTTTATCAATCAGTCTCCTCCATTGATATACCTCAATGTGCTTTCCATCAAACTATCATTCCATGCCATACATATGATATAGTACTACTCCCCAACATGTTTTCCTCATGATGTTTTTCATTCCAAACTTCTCCCCCATTGACATCGATGTCAGAGGCTTCAACAACCAACTTTACTGCATCAAACTCTGCAACAGTTGATTCTTACTAGCTTGAGTGTCCAAAGACACTGTTCAAAACAACATCCAATAATAGTCCTAGATGACTTTGTTCATCACAAATACTCCCCCATACAGGAAGCATCAGCATTCAGTCCAGACAAACAATAGTGCTCTGTTACACTATACTAATGCACTCTTGCACCTTCTACTATGATGTAGGAAGGGGCATAACCCCTAGCATACCTCGCAAATACTCAAAAGTCTCTTTGGAAAGAAGCTTAGTGAATATATCTGCAATCTGCGCTTTTGTGCTCACATACTCCAATCTAATTTCTTTTTCTGCAACTTTCTCTCTCAACATGTGATACTTGTTAGAATCTGATAAGATTAATAACCCATAAAACTAGTGCAAAGAGTAAATATCTAAACTATGAATGCAAATGATACAAAATCAAAATAGCATCATAGAGTTAGTCTCCAAGAGAGTAATGCAAATGTTGGAAGCAAAATAGCATTAAGAAGATGCAAAAACAAGAGATACAAATACAAGCCAGGTAGCATGCTTATATAGGCTAGGAAGAGGGAGGAGGTGGCAACACCAACCAATGAGAAGCAACCATCTATCGGACTAAAGCTTCCCAAGATAGCTAATGGATGCTCACATGTAGGAAGGTGACACCTCACAACCATTCACCTAATAAGACATGCTTTATTAACCTAAGCGAGATTATTAAAAGTGTAGGAAAAACCTAGCAAAATAGGAAAAATAAAAAACTACACTAACAATACTTAATAGAAATGTGCTTGGTCTTTGAATGCAACACTAGATTCTTGGACATATTTATTGTGTTTGTGTTGTCACAATGTATGACAATAGGTTCACTGATTTCCATCCTTATATCCTTCAACATCTGCTTCATCCAAACAACTTGATTGCAATTGTTTGCTGCTGCAATATATTGTGCTTCCGCTGTACTTTGTGATGTACAATCCTACTTCTTGCTTAGCCAAGAAACCAATTTTCCTCCAAGAAAGAAGGCTTCACCACTGGTGCTCTTTTTGTCATCCATACTGCCTGCCTAATCAACATCAGTATAAGCACTTAGCGTAAAATCATTAGATTTGTCATACCACAATCCAAACTTAGATGTTCCTTTTAGATATCTAAATATCCTTTTGATTGCTGCATAATGTGCTTCTCTGGGATCAACTTGGAATCTTGCAACAATTCCAATTGCACTTGCTATATCCGCCCTTGTGTGAGTGAGATATTGCAAACCTCCAATCATATATTTCTTCTGCTCAACAGTAGGTGTCTTATCCTTTGTAGATAACTTGTGTCCAGTTACCATAGGTGTTCCAACGGGTTTACATGTTTCCAAACCAAACCTTTTCAATAAATCCTTCAAGTACTTAGTCTAAGAAATAAACATTCCTTTCTTTATTTTGTATAATTTGCAATCCTAAAAAATATTTCATTTTTCCTATCATACTCATCTCAAATTCTTTCTTTATCTCTTTTACAAACTTCTCACTTTCCTCATCATTTCCTCCAAATATGATATCATCAACAAATATTATCAAAATCATCAAACCATCATCAATTTCTTTCCAATATAGGTTATTGTCTGCCATACCTTTGCTATATTCAAGCTTTGTCAAGTGCTTGTCCAACCTTGCATACCAGGTTCTTGGTGCTTGCTTCAAGCCATACAATGCTTTCTTTAGTTTGCACACTATGTCTTTGTCATCTATCAAAGGACAACCTTCAGGCTATTCAATGTATACCTCTTCTTCAAGTTCTCCATTTAGAAATGTTGACTTGACATCCATCTGATATACTTTGAATTTCTTTTGTGATGCATAGGCTAAGAATAATCTTACTACTTCTATTCTAGCCACTGGAGCATAGGTCTCATCATAGTCTATTTCTTCTTGCAGTGAGTAACCTTTACATACCAATCTTTCTTTATTCCTTACAACTTCGCTTTGTTCATTCATCTTGTTTCTAAATACCCATTTAGTTCCTATCACATTCTTGTCTACTAGTTTGGAACCAATTCCCATATCTCATTTTTTACTATCTGATCCAATTCCTCTTTCATAGCTTGTTTCCAATAATCATCTTTACATGCTTCATCTGCATTCTTAGGTTCAACTTGAGATATCAAACATAGTTCTTCATTGACTTTGCTTCTTGTCATCACACCTTTATCTTGGCTTCTGATGATCTGCTCAGATGGGTGATTCTTTATCATATTCTTTCTTGACGTAGGAGTTGCTATCTCAACTCTTGGTTCTATTGAAGGTTTCGAGCTTTGTTCCTGCCTTGGCTCTCCTTCATTTTGCAAATCATTGTTAGTCTCAAGAAATACTTCATCATTCCTTGGCTTAGTAACAACATCATCATCTGAATTGTAATTAACTATTCTCTCTTGTATCTTGAATTTTTGATCAATTCTCATATTTGCACTTTCCATAATAGTTACCAAAGTTGTCTCTTCTATTACTTCATCTTCTTTAACCAATCTAGGCATATTATCATAGTTATTCAAGAACCTTTCCATACTTGCTTTAAGTTCTTCAACCTGATCATAAAGTAAACTCTTTCTAGTTTTCCGTACTCTTTTAGGACATCTGGATGAAAAATGACCAAATTCTTTGCATGTGCAACAAACAAAATTTTTCATACCTTCTGGTTCTCTCTTCGTAAGTAGATCAATACCTTCCTTTATCTTTGTGTCTTCTTCGTATCTAGATCTATCTTTGCTTGAGCTTCTGTTCTTTTGTATACAATAGAAGGATTTTGGTTTTGAAAACTCAATACTCTGTTCCTTACACAAATTTGATAACTCACCAAGAATTTCTACTATCCGGGTGTCAAAATTTCCTCTATCAAATGTAAGACTATCTTTCCTTAATATGTTCACCATGGATCTCCCAAAGTTTTTAAACTTTATCTTGAAGGACCTGATGCTTTGATACCAATTGTTAGAAACTATAGTCCACCAAGATAACTAGGGGGAGCGGGGTCGGGGGCGGCGGGGGGTGAATCAGTTATCCAATAGTTAAAACATTTATCTTTTAAAAAAAAACTTAACCATTTAACCAAAGTAAACAATAACCATAATAAGATGCACATAGACAATTACACCAGATATGTTAACTAGGGAAACCCTTGATCAAAGGGAAAACCCCAATGGGAATGATGTCCACAAGATGATGTACTAATATAAATATTCTTTGTTAGATGATGGACCATGTTAGGAGTCTATTACAACATTTAGTACATAGAGTTCCTGTTAGGAGACTTTGAATCCTTGTTAGGAGTTGTAGTACAATGTATGCAAGAAGAGTCCACTGCCCAAACATGCAATTTCAACTACAAGAAGAGCTCACTACTCAAACAAGTAATTTATTGTTATGTTCTTCTTTCCTTTGTTCTGTCAACTGAACCAATCACTGTTAGACCTTGTAGACCAGGTCACGAACCTCAGATCCAAATATCAAACTTCGGATCACTCAGCAAATACAAATATCATCTCTGTCCATCCATGTATGTATCATGATAATGGAAAATGTTCTTCCTTTATACCGAGTCCATAAAAAAATTCCTTGAGTCGACTGTTAGACCTTCTCAAGTAATCATTATAGGACCACACTAAGAACACGTTACACTTAGCGATAACATTAATCTTCCACCTTGCAACTTGAATAACTTTCCATACACGCAATATAATGACGAGCGATCTTAGCCACGCCATCACCAACATGTATTCTACACATCTTCAACCTTGATTCTCAGAATAACAACTCTGCTGAGAGATATAACAAGTTTACCAGAACATGCCTCTGTAAACTCTGTCTCAGAACAGACATCACCAAAACTTACATAACTTCTTCCAGACTTATCATCTCTGCTTCCGACGTTAACTACATATACTGCTTCCGACGTTAACTACATATACTAGATACTTAGATGTATCTCCCATAACCTCGGATAGTTAGAATACTCAACTAGCAGTTCGTACCAACTTGATCTTTCCGTTGTTCTTTTGTTAGATACCACAAAAAACTACTATGTTGACATCAATGAAAAACTAAGTCATGAATGAAACATATCACCATAGTAACATATCTATAATACTCTCCCATAGGAACATCATCAGCATTCATCTCTCAATAGTTTATCATCTACATTTTCTGGGGATGTGTTTCCACCCTTAAGCCACAAGTTTTGAAAATAGGGATGATTTCGGGGATGGCAAAGGATGTTTCCAAGTCGTCCCTAGCTAGCCAAGAAAAACATAAACAAGTCCCCAAAACTTAGGAAATGGTCAAGGATTTTTGAATCTTGTTGATCCTTCGAGAGACTAATTTTCCGTTTTCTAGCCATTTCAGGGATTGCTAAAAGTTTCCAATCAAAAAATAATATTGACTCCAAAAACATTAAAAAGAGATCTTTTTCCTTGTGGGCCTCGTGTGTTGGAATTGGAATAAATTATAAAATAAAAGTTTTTATATTTTATAAACCTTTAAGTTTATAACTTTGTTTATGTAACAAAGTCCTATTTTGCTTTGCATTCTCCTGTCAGACAGAGACAGATGACAGTGTTGTGTTGAAACATTATGCAAAACACAAGCCTTAGAAAGTTCTAAAAATTTAAACGTAGGTTGAAATGTTTAAACTCAAGGTTGCAAACTTCAACACAGATTTTGAAAGGTTGAATGGAGTTGTTCAACATATTATAGGTTGTGATGGCGGGTTGCAACTTGGAGAGTGAGATGGCAAGGGTTTTCAAGGTTGAGGTAAGTTTTTTATTTTTCATTTTATAATTTATTTTAAAGAGTTATTGTGTAATCGCAGTTTAAAATTCATAGGCTAGGCTATGTAATCTCTATTTAAAACTTTAAATGCTAAGATTGACAAAGATTGGTTGTGTAAATTCAAGCTTTAAAGTTTTAAGATTGATTAAAATGTTGTGTAATCTCTGTTTATACCTGTTGTATCCTAAAGGCTAAGATTGTCTGTGTAAATTTATAATGAAGTTGAACATTGTTATTTATTGTTAAAAACTTGGCTTCTTTGTTTTAAAGTTTTGAATATTTATTGGTATTCTTAGACGATGATTGAAAATGATGCTATTTTCTGTGATGATTCACTTAGATGCTAATTGCTATGCTCTATAATCATTGATGAACAATTATCTGATGAATGGAATTGATAATTTAAAACTTTTAGACTAGGTTTCTTTGATGAATGTGAAATTGATAAATATATTTGAAAATCCATACATACATATATATATACTCGTCCTCTGCTCTGGCAAAAAAAGGTCCTCGAAACCCATTTTCTCATCTCCTTGGCCTGGAAACTTGGGGTAACATAGTTTATCACCCATTGATGGCTTGTGTTGCAAAAAAAGGAGATGAGGATGGTCGAGGATGATTATGATGGTATGGCATATCTTTGGTATTCCATGCAAAAGGTTGCAGGCCTTTTAACTACTCAAAGAACTTTTTAAAGTTTGTTGGTTTATACAAGTTGCGAATTTGTCATCTATTGCTATGAACTATTGTACTATAGTCATCTCATTGAATACTTAGTGAACACATCAATTCCATGGCAAAGACATGTTTGCTCCTTGGTGGAGTTGGTAATTTAAGGAAACCTTATAAAATGTGGAATATGAAGAGTTGTGTAATGTCCCCTTTTTAGCATTTATAGCATGATGTTGTCGTTAGCCTATTTCCCCACAGTTCCGTAGGCTAACCAAGACATTAAAGGGACTTAGAGGCCATTCGGCTTAGATAGTTTCAGTTGCAAGTCTTTATGAGGGGTTTTGAGGCAACTTTGGGCATACTTACTATTTATAGTAAGTCATCTTGGACATGGTCGGGCATCCAGGGGCAGCGGTATGTCGATGGTAATTGTTTAAAATCGACAAGAAGACTTGTTTATCATTGATAAGATTTGTTATGCATTGATAAAGCTATTTTATAAAGTTAAATTTAATATTTAACTTTATTAATGCATAGACTATAGTTTGTGGGAAATATTTAAATTAAAAGAGTCCCCTTTATTTTATAACACATTGGAGACATAAGTTACATAAAAGGAGTTATGTTTTATCCCACATGGAGAAAACGAAGGATTGAGCTCTTGTGAGAACACTATAAAAGAAATAGAAGAGCTTCTTTTTAGGAGGCTTGGAAAATATCAAAGAAATTGAAAAATTTTCTAGAGATTATGTCTCAATAGTTTGAAGGACGAAATCCCTTCAAGCTGAAAATCTTGACGCCATTGAAAGATATGGTCTTGAGATTTAACATGGCAGTAGTCCGAAAAAACAGATATGAAAAAGAAGTCCGAAAAAGCGGAACCGAAAAAGTAGGCTGAAAAAGCAGTCCGTAAAAGCAGACGGAAAAAGCGGAACCGAAAAAGCAGGCTGAAAAAGCAGTCCGTAAAAGCAGTTCAAAAAGCAAATCCGAAAAAGCAGTTCGAAAAAGCAAATTGAAAAAGCAAAGCAGAAGGGGCAGCATTGAAGGAAATTATTATAGCCATCTACAACCAGGTTCCCTTATTAGTATTGTTTTTAGGGTATTATAAGTTTTAGCTGTAAGTGTGCATTATACCAGCATTATCATTTTGTAATCCATGTAAATGCCAAAGTCTTGGCCATATTTCATGAGCATTGTATTTGAAATTTCATTGCAATTAAGAAGATAATAGTTGCTAGTGTCATTTAAGCAATTCAATATCATTATTTATCAGCTAGTTAGTTTGCATACCAACTGTTTGTAAAAATGCCAGTTGGTTGTAGGTATTCATTTCTCATGCTTAGATCATATATATGCACCGAATATTGTCAAAATTAGTAGCACACTCATGTTAGGTCATTGTGTAGTCCTTTTGGAGTCTTCTAGCAAAAGATTCTCATTGATGCAAATTGAAGAAAGAGTCATTTAAAGCCAGATAAAATACTATATCAGTCATACGTCCCTTGCATGTGAATTGTTTGATGAAATTCCTTGAGCTTTCATCAGCATTTTTGAGAGTAGATTTGAGGGGGGTCATTACAGTGGTATCAGAGCTTGCTTGCAAAGTGTTTGACGAAATGTCAAACAACTGAAGTATAAAGATTTTTGGTGTTTGAAGAAGTTATAACCTATTGGGGTTATTACAGTGGTATCAGAGCGGTTTCCTGCCATCCTGTAGAGGTCTTATTGGGAATTTGGAATAGCCAGATAGAGAGAAAAAAAATGTTTGACAAAATGAATGCCAGTCCAGATCAGGGAAAGGAAAGATTCTTACAGTTATTAGACACCTTAGCACAGGGATAGCGATCAGCAGAGCAGAGAGCACAGGAACAGAGTCAGAGATTGGAGCTTATGATGCAGATGATGGCTCGTCAAATGGGGTTGAATGCTAATGTGGGTGGAGGAAATAATCAGAATGGTAATAACCAGAGTGGTAATAATCAGGATAGGACACATAATGGAGGCGAACAAGTGGGGAACAATTTCGGTCATGTACTCCAGCAATCTAGGACAGTGAGTTCGAGGCCCATTATTCCCACATTTCCTCCTAGAGCTCCAGAGCAGCCCGTACCAGAGCCCCAGATCACTGATATACAAGACCAGCTGAGGAGAGATTGGGAAGCTGGAGGTCCAGATTTTACTACTGCAATTACCTTTAGGGAGTATATAGATGTGCGGATGAAGCATATGCCACATGGACATGACAGGAACTAGAGCTATGAGCTATGGAAGAAAGTAGGGAAACTTCAGTTACCATATTATGATGGCTCGGGGAAGTCTACAGCAAGAGCTTGGGTTCAAAGGCTTGACACATACTTTCAAATGAATCCTATGCCTGAGGAAGAGGCTATTAAGTATGCAGCAATTCACCTGGATGGGTTAGCACACGAGTGGTGGTACATGGTATGGTCACTATGGGTCAGGCACACATTACCTCATATGTGGAGTTTAAGGAGAGACTGATTGAACGTTTTGATAGGCCTAAGGATCGTACCTTCCCTATGACAGGCAAAAACTTGTATGAGGAGTTTAACAGACATGTTGATTCGATACAGGGAGACATTAGCACATCTTCAAGTAATGGTTTATCTGCATCATCTTCACAAGTAGAAGGGGTTACAGACGTTGTGCAGGATGAGCCAGAAGGTGATATCACAGGGACACCGGATTGTCCGATTGAGACAGATAGTGATTCCAGTACAGTTGGGCTGGATGAAGTTACAGTAGTTGAGGATACTGTCATGTTTGAGGATAGTACAGTTGATCAGAAAGTGAGCATTCAGGACTTTGCAGAAAATGAGTATCAGGCACAGTTGGATGCTTCTTCACATGAGATAGAGGCTAGTAGCTCTTTACTTGGTTTGGCAAGCTAGCTGAAGACAAGGGACAAGAATATTGTCACGGCTTTATCTCATCATGACAGGATACATGGATTGATTGAGAATCACATTTGGATTATTCAACTGCAGGAGAGACAAAAAGTAGTCACAACAGGTTCTTCTTGTGACGACTTACAATAGATCAAGGAAGGCATGGAGGCAATGAAGTTAAGTTACATACACCTACTTTCAGATCGCGATCATATCCTTAATCTTGCAAGGATCTATTTAGATGTAGTGAAGAAGGAGGAGAAGGAGGTTGACCGGTTTTTTCATGAACTGGAGGATACTTGGAATTCCTTGGTGTGTACTCAGTTGGCTCTCCAAGATTCTAAGAGACACGTGGATGAGCTTTGTCTTGAGGTGAGTTCAGTTCGAGAGTTGGCGCGTATACCAGGGACTCAGTTTTCTTTTATAGTCGGGTCACACGTTGATGATGATATGAGTATGTCTAGCATTCACACTCCAGATTCAAAGATTGTAGACAGGTGCGTGAAGTCAGTTGGTATTGTTCACATTACTCAGGTGAGAAGTTTGCTTGAATTGCCAGCTGGTTTCCGTTCATGGATTAGATGTTGCGATCCTTATCTTAGTACCTTGGATCGTTTTGACTGGAGATATCTATCATTCTTTAGTAGTAGTATCTGTTGCACCATCATGGACTTGATTAGTAGTTTGCCAAGTGTAGTTCTCATCCATGCCAACAACTTGTTTGATGCTGGATTTAGTTTTTACACACCTGTGTTGGGCATTGTTCATATATCCAGTCGACCATTCTTGTTGGAATGGGTTAATGATCTCTTAGATATGACAGAGTTTACAGAAGAGTCCCAGGATCTGAGTATTACAGATGATAGCTATTCTAAGGTTACTCCTTTGGATAGTGTACCAGGGATAGAGTATAGGAGTGCGACCAGTCGGCACAATCATGTGTCTAGTCAACTGAGAGTTGGTGAGCGAGACATTTCTATCGCTTGCGAGCATTTCGATGCTGCTCGGTAGTTGTTAACAGTTTATGGATGGGGTTCTCCTATTAGTGATGAGCAAGGAGGCAGTTATCTTTCCTTGACAGAGATCCACTCTTTATGGGAGGCTATCCGGATTTTGAAATAGAATTATATGCAATTGGCAGCCGACAGAGATTATCTTATGGAGTGGGGCAGTACAGCATATGATGCATTATTGGTCAAGGAAGATGAGGTGAGTGAGCTTACTCAGCAGCTCGAGGTGACTTATGAGTTTCTTGAGAGTACACAGTTGGCTTTCGAGGAGTCACAATTTCATTTAGCTAAGGTGACCATGGAGTTAGAACGACTTCAATCTTTACCAGATTTTGTACAATCACAGACCGTGGTGTCTGGTGATCCAAGGATGTCCATGATCGAGGTTGATAGAGGTAGTGGAGATGAGGATATATCTGTCCACGACACTAGTATTGGCATATTTGGTTCGTTTCCACTGAAGATAGGTTCAACTGAGTTGGGCGTTGCAGCTGAGCATTGTGGTATGTTCGACTTGGGGGGCACAGAGACTAGTGATGTTGTTGATTCTGCGCCCTTGGCTATATCATCCTCTGACTCAGTTGATGATCAGTCACAGTTGGTCGTATCACGACTACAGGATGAGTCCTTGACTGGGATTCGTTCTTTTTACCAACATTATACTACAAGGTATGTTCATCAGTTTGCATCGGATCCAAGTGTTGAGGACTTGATGGCCGTCAGATTTGGTTTGGGTTCTAGTTCTTGCTATTTATCATGTGATGACTATTTGCCATCAGTGATGCATGGGAGTTATGGTTATGAGATAGTGGCCGGTGATTTACAGAGTTGTGCTGATTGCAGTAGGTGTGCAATGTGTGGATTCTTGGTATTTGGTGCAGTTTCATGCTAGAGTATTTACCATTGTTGCAGAGTTGTATTGTACATTCCGCATAGGCTAGTGGGATGCGTTGATGGTATTTACTATGTTGGCAGTTTGGGTTATCTACTCTACTTGGGTTCTGATACTTCGAGAGCTTGTTTCTCATGGGTTCCTGACTTTGGAGTTTGGGTGAGTTGTATTCGTCAGTTTGATTATGGATTCCTCTTGGTAAATTTTCAGAGGTTGTTGCCAGAACCTATGTTGACTGACAACAGTATAAATCATGACTACATTTGGGATCTAGGTGGATTGATTGGGTTGTTGTTCGGCCATTGCTTGAGGATAAGCAATTTTGGGAAGGGCGGACTGTAATGTCCCCTTTTTAGCATTCATAGCATGATGTTGTCATTAGCCTATTTCCCCACGGTCCCGTAGGCTAACCAAGACATTAAAGGGACTTAGAGGCCATTCGGCCTAGATAGTTTCAGTTGCAAGTCTTTCTGAGGGGTTTTGAGACAACTTTGGGCATACTTACTATTTATAGTAAGTCATCTTGGACATGGTCGGGCATCCAGGGGCAGCGGTATGTCGATGGTAATTATTTAAAATTGACAAGAAGACTTGTTTATCATTGATAAGATTTGTTATGCATTGATAAAACTATTTTATAAAGTTAAATTTAATATTTAACTTTATTAATGCATAGACTATAGTTTGTGGGAAATATTTAAATTAAAAGAGTCCCCTTTATTTTATAACACATTGGAGATATAAGTTACATAAAGGGAGTTATGTATTATTCCACATGGAGAAAACAAAGGATTGAGCTCTTGTGAGAACACTATAAAAGAAATAGAAGAGCTTCTTTTTAGGAGGCTTGGAAAATATCAAAGAAATTGGAAAATTTTCTAGAGATTGTCTCAATAGTTTGAAGGACGAAATCCCTTCAAGCTGAAAATTTTGACGCCATTGAAAGATATGGTCTTGAGATTTAACATGGTAGTAGTCCGAAAAAGCAGATACGAAAAAGCAGTCTGAAAAAGTGGAACCGAAAAAGCAGGCTGAAAAAGCAGTCCGTAAAAGCAGTCAGAAAAAGCGGAACCGAAAAAGCAGGCCGAAAAAGCAGTCCGTAAAAGCAGTTCAAAAAGCAGATCTGAAAAAGCAGTTCGAAAAAGCAAATCGGAAAAGCAAAGCAGAAGGGGCAGCATTGAAGGAAATTATTACAGCCATCTACAAGCAGGTTCCTTTGTTAGTATTGTTTTTAGGGTATTATAAGTTTCAGTTGTAAGTGTGCATTATACCAGCATTATCATTTTGTAATCCATGTAAATGCCAAAGTCTTGGCCATATTTCATGAGCATTGTATTTGAAATTTCATTGCAATTAAGAAGATAATAGTTGCGAGTGTCATTTAAGCAATTCAATATCATTATTTATCAGCTAGTTAGTTTGCATACCAACTGTTTGTAAAAATGCCAGTTGGTTGTAGGTATTCATTTCTCATGCTTAGATCATATATATGCACCGAATATTGTCAAAATTAGTAGCATACTCATGTTAGGTCATTGTGTAGTCCTTTTGGAGTCTTCTAGCACAAGATTCTCATTGATGCAAATTGAAGAAAGAGTCATTTAAAGCCAGCTAAAATACTATATCAGTCATACGTCCCTTGCATGTGAATTGTTTGATGAAATTCCTTGAGCTTTCATCAACATTTTTTAGAGCAGATTTGAGGGGGGTCATTACAGTGGTATCAGAGCTTGCTTGCGAAGTGTTTGACGAAATGTCAAACAATTGAAGTATAAAGATTTTTGGTGTTTGAAGAAGTTATAACCTATTGGGGTTATTACAAGTTGTCATTGTTTGGTTTTCCAACTTGTTATTTCATCTTCCATTATTCATGTATGGAAGGGTGGAGGAATGTTAATATTTCTTTCCCATGCAGTTTGTTGCGTTAGCACCCATTTCAATGGTTGCATGTGTGTTTGTGAGTCTATTCATGGTGAGGGTGTTGTTTGTGTTATTGAAGCTTTGAGATTGTGATTGTTGCTTATTGAAGCTACTATGGCAATGTAAACATTTCTAATCAACCTTTGCATGGTTGAGCGAAAGTGTTTTGTTTTTAGAGCTGGAGTTATATTACCCGACACTAGGTTTTCTTGAGGGAATCTTGACACATTCATGTTCATGTTTCTTTTATATTATATTAAATTGACGAGATGGTGTATGTTATTCACTTGATAAGCCATGTTTCTTTGCTGACTTGACAACCATTAGAGATGGTTTGCTATGTAAATTAAGGCTTTGCCAAAACTACTGCGTTGGATATTTGTTTCTATTGGCATCGTGAGGAATATCCTTCCTGTCTACATATCATTTTCATTACATATTGGAGAGGGAAAATTACGAAAAGCACTGCAATTTGCATTTGGGGGGGGTGTGCTACATGGAAAGAGTCAAAGATAGTGGAGGAAGGTGAAGAGGTTGGTGAGTATGAAGTCTAAGAACAAATCAAGATTTAATCTCATTTGATTCCCTTCTACAAAAATGATTGGTTGTGTAGACTCAAGCTCTTCTAATCTTGTAGAGGTTAATGAGACCTTTGACATGTTTGGGAATGACGGAGCAACAATTCATGTGAAACCCACCCCCACCCCCCCCCCTCCCTACCACCGCCACTCCCTAACATTCCATAGTGGCCATCTTCTTGTTATTGTTCAGTGTAGTTTGGCGAAGTTGAGCTCCCCTATACAGGTGGTAGCACCTGTGTTAGATTTCTCAGGAACTATTGCAAATGTAATAGCACTACCTTCTTCGGTATGTATTTTCCAAATGCATTGACCTTTTTATATGAGGAATAAATCAAGAAGAGACTTGTCCCTTCATGGGACATGAATTGAGGGGCATTCCTATTCATTAAGATAATTAATATAATAGCAAACGTAAGTGAGTGTGTGTGTGTGTGTGTATCATTTTAATTATATTAACTTGATCTCACAGGTTTATCCTACTAAAGCTACCAAAACATCAACACTCCCTCTTAGCTAGGGAGGATAAACATATGATGATATATTAACTCAAGTAATAAATGAATAACTTTGATCAGAAGATATTTAACATTTTGATATCTCATTTGATATCATGAGTCTTAGTCTTCCAGGGTATCAAAGATATTCACCAAATACTCTGAGTAATGGTCTTCAGAGTATCAACACTTGAAACTCACCATGTACTCAATAAGGTAATGGTCTACAGAATATCAACATATGATATTCACCATTTTGATATCATATTTGAATATTGGTCTACAGAATATCAACATAAGATATTCACCAAATACTCTTTGAGTAGTGATCTCCAAAATAAGATGCAAGATATTCACCAAGTACTGTGAGTAATGGCCTCCTGAATAGCAAGTCGTATGATATTCACCACATACTCTATGAAATGGCCTCTAGAGCATCAAATTCGCATAACATTCACCATATACTCAAAATGTTTATGAGGTATGTGCACACGCATTCTCATAAGTCTTACCATATAAACATCCACAATGAAAAAGTATAATCTATTATGATCTACATAGACATCGTAAGATATCCATCATAATAGAAAAATTATGTTATTGTAAGATCCTCACCTTTCAATAACTTTTACAAATACAAGTGATAATCATTTGGAAGTCGTCACTTCCTCATGATGTACACAGGAGATAGGCCCATTCAAATCACATAGTCACGAGGTATACTCATGAATTGCAGTCCTCTTAATTGCTACAATTTATTGATCACTGGAGAATTCATCTCAACGTGCTTTACTTCCTCTGAATCAATATGTTTGAGATCACCGAAGATTGATTGAGTTACATCCTCTATTTGCTCCCTCTCTTTCAAGGTTGCCTCCGGTAACATGATAGGCTCCCTTTGAATTTCAATCTCCTTCCTGCAATAACATTCTCGGAGAAAAATTAAGACAAACAACTCTTTTGATGCTAATAAGAATATTAACATTATTTAAGATGATAATAATTCAACTCATACTTATTAATAACATAAATAACTCTTTATTGTATGTTTTTAATAATAGAAATAAGATAATAATACTCAATTTTTACCTTTCATACTCTCATAACCAATTTCTTAATATTTAAACATTATATGAATATATTAAATATAATCTTAGAATAAATGCAAATATATATACATACATGTATATAATTATTTGCCATGTATACTCTCAATTATATATCCCATATAATATTAATTTAAAGTTAGAAAAGAATATTTATAAAAACAAATGAGGCAAATGTTAATACTTATCTTATTGAGTTGATGCCCGACGCCTTTACCCCTTATTGTCGTATCCCTTTGTAGATAATTGTAAAGTGACTCTCTTGTAATATATTTAGCGGGCCCAGTTATTAAGTCAAATAATTTCCACCAAATCAATGAGCAAGTCAAGTTGTCCAAATCAGGCATTGTATCACAAATCAACAACATGGTATAGGCGGGGATTGTTCACCATGAACATTTTCCTCTAAGCTCTTAATACACATGCTCAACAACAGATAGATGCAAGCATGTCCAACTCATGATTTGAAACATGACAAGAGTTTCCTCGTTGCCTATAGGTGACAATCACTTATGAATCCACTCTTTACATAAACTCAAACTGTCAGTTGCAAAGTTTCAACAGTGACGATGTTTACTGTCTAACTACTCCCAAATGCAATCTGTGTGATCAACACCCAATCACGATACTATGTGGCTTAATACGTGGTGGCACAGTGATTTTGATTCAGTTTGCCTTTATCGATTTGGGATACGCTATAGGTAGACTTGCACAATCCTATGTTGAGTGTATAGCCTGTGCTTTAAAGCCGACTGTCTTTAGTGTCAGGCTGTTCTGTGTATATCCATAGTTTAAGAGTCGTTGCTTTTAATAAAGTTTAGATATTGGCAAATTCAGTGCATCCAAACCACTAACTCGAGTGTTATGTTTTTTCTAATAGCTTTTCGTGCCAACTGTAAGTAACAATTTATCCTCCATTGACCATTATCTTTCAATCATGTTTGCAAAAGGTAATATATTAATTTGTAACTTCCTTCATTACTTTGAATCACTTCTTTTCTTGATCTTCCTAAATTTGCAGTTTGGCTTTGATACCATGTTAGATTTCTTAGGATTTGCTGTAAATGTAATAGCACTGCCTTCTTCGGTATGTATTTTCCAAATGCATTGATCTTTTTGTATGAGGAATAAATCAAGAAAAGACATGTCCCTTCATGGGACATGAATAGAGGGACATGCCTATTCATTAAGATAATTAATATAATAGCAAACTTGTGTGTGTGTGTGTGTGTGTGTGTGTGATTTCAATTATATTAACTCGATCTCACAAGTTTCTCCTACTAAAGCTACCAAAACATCAACAATCTGCAATGAAATGCAAGTTCTGTATTAGTTTCATTTGAAACCCTTCTATGAGAATGATTTGTTATGCAGATACAAACTTTTCTCATCTTGGTGTAATGTCCTTGTATTGGCTGACATCATTTTGTGTGCCGGATCAGTCTATCATGGACTCTCGTAGACGGGTGGTTGTGATGAGAGTCATTTTGGCATTTATTTGGTGATTGGATGACTCATTATGCTCTTGGAGATATTATTTTATTTGTATAATTCTAAACTGAGTTGCACTTTTTAGTAAAGTTATTTATTATAAAAGTGCATTATAATGAGATTTTATAATGGATGTTTCTAGAAGTTCTTAGTAACTTCTTAGAAAAGGATGCTTCTAGAAGTCCTTAGTAACTTCTTAGAAAAGTAAATAAATAGAGGGCTTGGGCTTCCATTTGGATATACCGGATTTGATAATTCTACTACATTTTCTCTTGAGCATTTGTGGCACCATCTAGGTCTGCAAATATTCAGCATAATCTTTGAGAATGATACCTCTCAAGAGATTGCATAACTGAGGAAGTGAAAGACCTTCTGAAGGGTTGCACTTTGAAAGTGGTATTCAGCTATTTCAAGTTGAGCTTAATTTGAATACTTAGACTACCTGAGGGTTTGAGTTTTTGGAAGCAGTCCACAAAAATAGTCCGAAAAAGCAAATCCGAAAAAGCAGTCCAAAAAAGTAAGTCCGAAAAAGCAGTCCGAAAAAGAAGATCTAAAAAAGCAGATCCGAAAAAGCAGTTCGAAAAAGCAAAGCGAAAAAGAAGATATAAAAAAAGCAAGTGAAAAAGCAGAATAGACAAAAGCAAAGCAGAAAGGCAACATTGGAGAAAAATATTACAGCCATCTACAATCAGGTTCCTTTGGATATTACATGCATTGTTCTTATCATCTAGATGCATATTAGGAGGTAAGGCTGTAGGTGAAAGTTGTAATAGATTTAAGCATTATTCATGTGGATGTAAGCCAAGAGTCTTGGCCATTTCATACTAGCATTGTAGTTGACATTTTATGTGCAATAAAGGAGACATAAGTTGCTGGTCTGATATAGTGTAATTGAATATGTATTTATCATTCAAGATCAGCTTATTAGTTTGCATGCCAATTGTTTGACAAAATGTCAATTGGCTGTAGGTTCTCTTTTTTGGCATAAATAATGTTATAATTTTGCATCCCAAGTGTTTGTCAAAATTACTAGTTGCTGTAGCTGCATGTTGCAAGTAGTTTCAGTCACATATATGCATTGAATATTGTCAAAATAAGTTGCACATTCATGATAGGTCATTGTTTAGTCAATTCAGAGTCTTCTTGCAAGCATTCTTATTGATGCTAAGTGAAGGAAAGAGCCATAAAAGCAAACTGAAATTTTATATCAGTTATGTGACCCTTGTATGCAAAGCTTTTTCTTGAACCTTATTAAGCATTTTGGGATCAGATTTGAGTAGGGTCATTACACTTGGAGAGATATATGAGACTTTTTACATGATTGGGAAGGACAAAGCAGAAATTCATGTGAATCACCCTCCTACTCTCCTCAACATTCTATAGAAATCATCTTCTCATTTGTTCAGTGTCTTTTGGAGAAAATAAACTCTCCTATACATGTGGGAGCATCTGCAATAAATCCCAGGTGTTGTATTTCTTGGGCTTAGCAGAGCTTTTTGTGATGATGAAGAGTTGTTGGAGGGATTCAAGAAGGCCTTAGAAAACTATACTCTGATGAGGAGACATGAAGATTGAAGGTAGGGTGTGTCAATTTCTTTGATCTTGGTGGCTTCTAATGATTAACTAAACAGGATGGGTATGACGCCGGTGATTGCTGGAGCCTACATAGCAGCTTTACTTTATCCTGGTGCGTGCTAGTCATCTTCCCTTTGACAGTTATTTTCTCCATTGCTGGGAGGACCTGGTTCACTTACAACTTTATACACTCCATCAAGAGGAACAAGTTTACTTCTTGTAGAATGGAGAATTGCAAAATGATTGAGTCATAGAGACTCTTGTAGCATGAAAGGATGTTAGAAATTGAGAAGCTTCTGCAGGTTGGCAAGGATTATGGAAAGTGGGACTGGTAGGTATTCCATTGGATAAGCTATGTACTGCTTATTTCTGGTCAAACAGCAGTCAAATGATCAAATGAAATCTGCAGATCACATTGACCAGATTTTATACTGCTGTGGTGAAGTCAGCATACCTTTTTGCCAGCAAAATCTGCTTTTTTGACCTTGGACCTTTGACTGGTGGACATTATTGAGGATCCTATCCTTATATGATAAAGGCTGGTGTGGCTCTAGCCAGCCTAATTAACTCTACTATCATGATAAATATTGTGTAAAGCTGGGTCGGTCAGGAGACAAAAGTAGGCTTGCTAATGACTTTACAGTCAAAAAATTTAAGATCTGCAACAAACAAAATGACAATTGTGATGATGCCCTAAAAATTCTTGATGTTTATAAGGTCAAAAACTGCAAATGATGTAGTTAAGCAAGAGCAATCAGGAGCGAAGGTAGGTTTGTTTATAACTTTTTAGTCAAAAAAAAAGTTGCAGCTAACATAATTACTTTGACATGAGGATGCCATAAAAGAGAATGAAGTGGGGACAAGGTCAAAGCTTTGATTATGCAGTCACACATTTTTCTGTGTCTTTGGTCTTAGGCAAAACTGTAGTAGTTTGAACAAATTTATTTACTTTTTTCTGCATGGGAGGTATACCCGGGACTGTAAAAATGGTGTTCCATTTTTGAAGCTTGATAATTACTGTGGTTGGTGTCATTATAGAGTAATCTTTTATCTTTTATTGACAAAATGTTTTTTTTTCATCCTTTTCAAGAGCTCCACTGTTTAAAACTGAATTCTATACCATAAGCAGTCTAACCTATTTTCTCTTTAAAAACTTGAGCAGGTGCAATGCTTGTCTGACTCTGGTTGTTCACCCTGCCAGGCAAATTCAGAACTGAAGTACAAATGCTTATTTCTGGATGTCGAAGAGTACGAGAAGTTTTAAACAGGACTTGTGATAATTTGATGAAGGAAGTACTGTCTCTTGATGCTGTAAGTTGTTAAAAATTCAATAAATGGTCCTTGTCTTTAACCATATCTCTTATATATGATGCTCGCCTTCTTTTCTCTATGAAGTAAAGAAACTTACTATTTTGTGAAGGTTGATATCAAACTTCACTAATCTGAGAAGTGGGTCTTCTTGGAAGGTTTTTGATGCCTATAAGATTTTTTCTCATTCAGGATTTTTTATGTGAATGCCAGCTAAACATTTGCATTCTCTGTGAGTTTTGTATTAGATATTTTGTTTGCACCTTAACTATTTTTATAAGACGTACTTTTTACATTTGTGGGTTTAATGTAGAAAGATGTCAGGTAACAAGAATTTCGTGTTTACAGGCCGAGAATATATAGAAAATTCCTGCCATCTCTAATTAATATGGCAGGTCAATTTAATATCCTCAAATGAATATGTTATGATATTTACCCAATTTTTTTCGACGCCTATAATTTCCTAGGGTTGGCTTCACTAACAAAATTAAATATTAATAATATTTGATTCCAGTAGCTATGGATGATAAATTATCTAGTTTGAAGTGGCAGATAAGGAACAGCACTAAATTAGATAAACCTATAGCCAGAAATAAGAGTTGAATTGACAATTAAAATGTATGCAGTTGATGCAGCAATAGGATGATGAACAAATAAACCAGAATATATAATTAGTGTGAACTCAGCTTATTCAAATTGAAGGTTTTATTCATATAGTCATTGCGTTTTACTTAGTAGTATTGGGCCAATTCCACAATGATTTGTCAAACTCTGCTGCTGATTTATGTTGTGAAAAATTGATATTATGGGCCTATGAAGACATCAGATTGTTTGTAACTCTAAGTGTTTTCTTTCTCAATGAGTTTCAGAATAAATTAATCACTGTGACCTTGAAAGATATGGATTCCTGAAAACCAATTTTGAATTGTAGATTTGAAAGGATTTATCATTAATTACAAACTGAAAATAAATGAAATCTGTATAATGGCGCTCTTTTTAGTGAAATCAATTCAAGAAATTGGTGGTTTTAATCCTAAGATTCCAGATCTACAAGGTTTTTGTCTCAAACCAGAAAATAGAATGGTTGATCAGTAGACCTCCTCCTTGCTTGGCCTCTCGTAAATAGATTTTTCCTCCAAAAGACATAACTCTTCAAATTTCCTTCATGATTTGAAAGATCCCTAATAGGATTCCAATGGCTGGTGGTTGGAGAGAAGTCCATTTTTTTGGGTCAATCTTATGTTTTTTTTTTTTTTGAATTTTTCTAGTTTTCTTATTTTTCCATGCTTATTTCGAAATATAAAATGCAAGTACAAGAAATGAGAAGTATAGAGATAAAGTAAATGCAATTACTTTCACATTGTTTACCGTACAGGGTAAGAAGCTTAACACATGTAGTATAACACGATTCAGCGCAGAACTGATACTTTATTCATATATGCACTCAATGATTACACTCCGAATACAATGACTACAATGATCACAATGATGATTCCGAAGTCCATTTTGGACCTGTACATATACCTTTCCGAAGGGATGATTCAAGTGTCACGCACCCGTTCGGATACTACTCTACCCATCGGCTACACAATACATTTTACCAACAACATCATCCCCCCCAAAAGAAAAGTTGTCTTTGGACGACGATACAACAAAACTCAAAATAAACAAAATACATCGTGCATAAATACTAGACAGAGGGATGCGTCCTCGGTGTAGTGGCCATCCGCATTCTCAACTCGTTCAGCTCTGCCTGTAGCTTGTAGACCTGTTCCTTCCTAATCTTCAACTCTGCTTCTGCTTCCATCTGAAGTTCTAGGGCTGATTGCATCGTCTCTCCGACTTCTCCCAACTCCTCCTTCTTTGCTGCCAATTGTTCTTTTTCTGCTAATAGAGCTGCCCTCTTGGATTGCCAGGCCGCCCTCTCAGATTCCCAGGATGCCCTCTCTGAAGCTAACCTGGCAGCTGACTCCTTCTGAGCTCTCTTAGTTGCTACCTGATCCGCCTGACTCTTCTGAAGAGTGTAGTACGCCTCCTTGTATAACTTCGCCATCTCATGATCAAAGCCTCTACTCGACTCTCCATCTCAGGTTCTCTCATCGTGGCCTAGTCCTACCACATCTCCGCAGTCTCCACATTTGGCCATCCCCTCTCCTCAAAACAAACTGTAAAGGCAGCTGGACATTGCAACCTCATAAAGGATACGACTCTCTCCAGCTCCTTCACTGCTGACTCCAACGCCTGAGTTTCTGTCGAATCTAACACCTAGCGAGTCCGAGTTGCTAGGGCTGCTACATTCGCCAAAAATGTCTCTCTCATCCCTCTCTCGCACTACTGGGTGTTCCTACTGTGCACCCATAGCCCTCTCCACTACCTCCGCCATATGCTCAACAACGCTATGCGGTACTCCCTCACTCTGTGTCTACCCAACCTCCTGTAATGGGTTCTCCGGAATTGCTTCCCGTGTGGTTGTCGGCAAGTATGTCACTTGAGGTGCTGAGGTTTAGTGAAACTTTGTACTCAGGAAAGCACTCACCTTCTGGGTTCGACTCTCTCTGTCCTGCTCAGGTGATGCCAGCAGTGCCGTATCTACTGTAACCACTGCATTAGAACCCACTACATCCAATCAGACACTTGATGTCCCCAACTCCTCGCCTACCGATACCTCCATCACCCCTATTTCTGTATCCATCTCCATATCAGTTACCAAAGTCTCTCCTATATCTGATAGTCTCACGAGCTGGCTCGCTCGGTACCTCCGAAGCTGCTATCTCCGTCGGTGATGAATGTGACTCTGCTACAACTCGTGTCTCTATAGTAGGCTGCGTCGTAGCTGAAACTGTTATCATCGCCACTGGCTGCCTGAACTGTCCAAACCCTGGAATACCATTTATGCCTACAGGAATCAAGTGTGTCATTGCCTAAAGTAGAGGCCGCGAAAATCTCAGAAGAAGAAGATTGCAGTACATCGATAGACATAGAAGAAGGGTGACAGGAGGTTAAAAAAAAATGACGCCGTGGGGGCACTGCCCTTCAACCCCGCTGGGGGCGATGCCCCCTAGACTCCCAATCGGTGTGGTTATCAGTCGTGGGAAATGTGACTAGTTGATGAGACCTGGAGCTGTTGCAGGCATAGTGTGTTAGAGGTGGAGAGACCACAGAGCAAGTCCTTCGATAGAGGTGATACGCTTGGAGTAGGTGTTAGACGTGAGGCTGTCTTGGTGGATGCATAGAGAGCTCAAGAGGAGCTGATCATCCAGTTGAAGGCAGTTCAGCGACACTTGGCTCAGAGTACCCAGGAGTTGGAAGCAGAGAAAGCAGCAAGGGTGACTATCAAGGTCAGCTAAGGAAACAATATTGTGTTAGCAGAGGCTACAGATGCAACGTATTTTGGAGACCAGTTTGATGCAGGCACGGAACGAATGTGAAAGTGGTGTGATGGAAACATATCTATCTTGTTATAGTTAGTCAGTTAATGTATCCTGTTTTATTAATCTGTTTCGGATATTTTGTAATTATTGTCCGGAGACAACTTTTTCTTTTGGAGGGATGATGTCGTCAGTAAATATTGAGTAGCCGACGGGTCCCTTCAAAAAGGTTATTGTCATGTAGCCGACGGACCCCTTCAAGAAGGTTCATCGGAAAGTATTTATACATCCTTCGGGATCATTGTAATCATCATTATAAGCATAATGTAATGTCTTTGGGTATGCAAATAATAGAAGGAGATCTGCTATTCTTATCTATTGTCTATATGCATTAATTCATTTACCCCAGTACGGTAAACACACACCAATGAACTGCTAACTTAGTTGCAACCAAAATAATGTCTACAAATTTTTACCTGGTCTGTACGGCCAGATAGATCATGTAATCAGCAAATAGAAGAATGAGAAATTTGATACAAACCTGATCTGATATATCTCAACTGGGTCTGATCTGCTGTAATGTCCAAATTTGCTGAGAATGATAAAATACTTTGCTTTTTTAATCCCCATGTCCAACTGAGCATAGTAATGGGATGCCACCACAAACTAAGAAATTCTGCTGAAACTACTCTTTCAAACTCTAATGCCCCTTTGGAAGCCAACCTGGAAGACTGGTGAATGCAAATTGCTGTACTGACACAGTTCTACTATGTAAAGCATAATCTGCCAAATAATTCTGATCTGATCTGAATCCTCCTCCAAATCTGAAGATACCATGAAAAATAACTATGTATTGTGATGCAACTGATTCCTGGAAAGCCGGGGTTTCATCCAGCACTCTCTACTTCCAAGTGCTTCCATTCTCGGAAGCCAAAAAGCTGTTCTAACCCTTGCCAACTTGAAACTCCAAATGCTGGTTTCGATGGGACTTGCTAAAATGGTACATTGGAGCCAGTGACAAGTGTTGGAAACCAGGGAGTAATGCACAAAGTTGTGTAGGGCAAAGTTTTGCTGGGAAGGCCTGACAAGTGTTGCATTGGAGTGTATATGCCCTAACATACTAAAATAATCAAATCAACAAATGCAATAACACACTAGTGTAAGCTTGAAATGATCCAAAACAAAAATTAATGTGAATAGATTGGAAAATACACAATTAGGCAAGTTAATGGATAGCTTGATGGGGTTTTGGTAGAGAGCAACAGGTTGAAAGAAATAATGACAAAAACTGGCATGTCAAAGAAAGGTAGAAAAAATATCAAATTAAACCAATGAATGCTTGAGGGTGAAGAGGAAATTGAGAATGATCTGCGGGTAAATTTGTAAAGATTGAGGGGTTGCAACATCAAAATGAAGCACATTGAAAACTGAAGTCTGAATAGTATGTGCAAAACCAACAAAATATTAATAATTGGAACTTGTGGGACAACCACTTTAGCCTATATTAAACAATTATTTTTAAACATGTTTTATATATGTATTCAATATGACCCTTGGGCTTTGTAAATTGCAGGAATATGGTTATGCTGTAGTGGATGTTCAAAAAATCTCTGCAAGAAATGTCAGTGATGTATACCTTTCACGGTTTTTGGTCTTCTTGTTACAGGTAACATGAAGTGATAAGAGGCCTAAGTTGAAGTTAATGCACATTTTCATTATCTAAAAATCGACTGATGGTGATGGATATTTGCCTTGCATGCTTTCATGTTGCAGTTCATTTCTCAAAAGCATAAGCCTGTCAGAGGAAGAGCTATTGAAATGCTTATCAATTACATTCACAATTATCCATGCAAGGTCTGTTAAACCATTATTATTTTAAGACACGCTTAACTGTTTTCTTACTACTTCCATTATGATGAGAAAGGCTATTTGTGTTTGCAATCCTGCTTGGTTGTTATATCTGTGTTTCTCAATATGTAGAACACTTTTTATAACTTCCTTGCATTACTGCATTCAACTCCATAATAACTGCATTATCAATAATTTATTCCAATGCAATCATCATACATACAGAAGTTCTAAAATTTAGCTTTTTGGATGCACCCTTAACAACTAATTTGGTGTATCTTACTCTGGAAAGTAATTCTATTCTGACAAAATCTTGTAAACAATAATGATTCTCAGCTACTCAAACCCTCTTATTCTTTTGTGGAATATATGAAAAACATTTATTATTTTTTGTGTAGGTTACTTTATGAACTACCCTTTGGACATGACATTAGTACATGTTTTTTCTTTAATTCCTCGTATCCTCAAGTTTCTTTGAGATGGATTTTCTTTTAAATGAAAGGTGTGCTGAAAAAGCCTTTTAAGTGAAAAGTGCCTTCATGAAGCTTTTAGCTTGGGAGTCATTTTTTATTAATTCAAGATTATTAACTGAAAGCTTCTAATTGAAAAGTGTATTGATGAAGATTCTTTCATGAAAAATGTGTGAGAGGAGCCACTTGCTTTTTGTGTCAATGAGTTTGACTCAAAAACTACACAGTTAAATCCTGATAGCAATATCACAATTTGACTTGCTGTGGAAATTATCTCCTACTTATGAAGTCATCTTTATTTATTATAAAAGCAATGCTTTGTGAGAAAGGAAATTATCTCCTACTTATGAAGTCATCTTTATTTATTATAAAAGCAATGCTTTGTGAGAAAGGAATTCATTCTACTGCTTATATTATTTATTGTGTATTTGGTAACTTTGTCTAGAGAAGAGTGTGAAACAAGGGTTTCAACATTGTTGGAGAATTGTGAATTCTTCACCATTTCAGCACTTGAAATCTGTGAAACCCCAGTTGAATTGTGCTTTATCTGCTGAGTATTGGTCTTAGTTTATCTGAGGAATCGAATGGTGGTGTTGTATACCATTCAATCAATTATTTGGCAGTGATTTGATAAGAGAGAGATTAATTATTGTGGCATTGAATCTGTTGTACAATCCTTGCAATCAAATGCCATTTTGTGGAGTTCGATACTGGCTGTGATCTGAATTATAACCTGCAATCTCTATATAAGGGCATCATTGAGATTTTTACAGGCAGTGTTTGAGCTACTTGATGCAGGTCGGTGGCATAAAAACAACATTAACTCTTGGGCAAGCTGCATTCAATTTCAAGAGGCTGTGTTGGGTATTTCTTTGGCCTACATTTTCTTCTAGAGGGTTGTTTTTTTATTGTACAGGTCAGTATTGCATTTGACCATCATTCCCAAGTGGCTGGAGATCATCAGGAGACATCAACACCATATTCTGAGCATTCTCAAGTTCATTAAATGTTCACAAGTAAATTAAGTGTTATTTCATGCCAAGTATAAATCTTGGTTGTAGGTGTAGATTTACATGTGAAAAATCTGATATATGCATTCAATGATCAAAGAGTAGTTGCTAGCGCCTCTTGTTCTTTGCTTAGTTGTTGTTTAGTTATTTTGCAAACATTTGAATATCATTTAAAATCATTTCAAGCAAGGAAATACAATCTGAAAATATAGGACAGCGAGATAGAGGTTTCATGCAAAGTGTTTGACAAAATGTCAAACATCTAAAAGTGAAGCAATTTGATGTTTGTTAGGGTAAGAACCAACATTGTTCTTACAGTGATATCAAAGCTTGCATGATAAGTGTTTGACAAAATGTCAAACCACTAGAATTGAAGTTGGAAGGGGTTGGGTTGCTTTATAGTAGTATCAGAGTGATCTCTTGCCATCCTGTCCAGTAGGGAAAATACTATTATTTTGGTCCTGTTGTTATTTGAGTGACCAACACTCTTGTAGTTATTTTAGTTATGGACAAATACAAGAAATCTAGTAAATATGAAAACCACTTGAGCAGTGTGTCATGTTCCAAGAAACAAACAACTACCTTGGTAAATGAAATGGAGAAATTTTGGCAAACACAGTAAAGGCTAAAAAGATAAATTTGAGATTTGGCGGCAGTTAATAAGGCAGCTAGGTTAATGGTTTCTTTTTTCAATAAGTTCTCTTCGCAGAGAATGCAAGAAGAGAAACTAGAGATTTTCACAAGTGAGACATCTAAAAGTCTTCCCCATGAATTTTTAACAAACGGTGATCTTGGTGAATATTATCATGTGCTTAGTGAGGTGATCACTAGTCTGTCTTGCATACATGATGTTGACTCTTCACAAGCACACCTAGATATGACCGATTTGTTATAGAACAACCACACCAAGACCCATCTTGATGAGGCCAGAGTTAGTGAACAAGAAAATAATGATGATATTTTCAGTACCATTGATGGTAGCCTCACTCCAATTAGTGATTACAAAAATGTCAGTGATAAAGGGTTTGATTCTCAGGACAACAAACTCCTATTTGATCATGTTGATAGTGTTGTTGATAGGGCGAGTGAGAGTCCGTGCAAGAGACAATAGTCTTCTCAGATGGGGGGGATGAGGATGTGGAGCTAACCAATGCTCGCACTCGTGATTTGAGTATCATAGAGGAATCAGGTCATGGAGATTTATGGGTTAGTGTTGTTGATTCCCATGAAGACATTGAGTCATGTATGCAACACTAGACGATAACAGAAGCGTCTCAGTTAGCCAGTGTTGATACTAGTGATATTGGGACTTCTTATGTTACATGTGTTGATAATTCATGCTGCAACGAGTTTGGTATATCACATTGGATGTTTTGTGATGACTTAGAGTGGTTATTGGATGGTGATAGGTTCTAGGATCGTGCCTTACAGGGACTTACAGATGAGGGGGAAGTAGAGACATGCAAGGAGTTTGATACAACAATTGTTTCCACTTCTTCAAAGGAGGTATTTGTTGAGGCACCCTATACCACTACCTTGTTGATGGACATGTGCGAGGTTGCTAGCGCACATGATGTAAGTGATCATGTGGTGAGTAGTGACGATACAATTTCCTATCACAGTGCAATTAGTGAGCTAGAGAGCTTACGTAGGAGCCAAGGTATGCGGAGATATCATGTGACCAGGCAGTTGAAGGTGAACGATAGTAATATCTTTTCAGCTCTTGAGGAATATGATGCTATGTTGAATGTTAGTTGTATTTGGTTGGGGTGCTTCTATGTCAAATGAGCACGATCGTAGTTGCTTTCCCCTAACAGGGATTACCTTCTTTAGTGGGGTAGCACTTATTATGAGGCATTGTTGGGAAAGAGAAGGAGGTGGTTGAGCTCACCCATGAGCTTAAGGCAACTTTCAGGGTTTTGGAGAGCACCCAATTGGCTCTCTAGGAGTTGCAACTGCAGTTAAGAGAGACAATTGTGGAGTTGGAGTGTTTACAGTCTATGCCAACCCCAGATCTAGTTCAACTAAACATAGTGATAGTTGGTTGTGAATTGACTTCCACGGATAGGGATGATGGATGTGATAAGGATGTAGTTACATACATCCTTGATATGAGCGTAGTAGTTATAAATGAGATGAGTACATCAATGGAGGACTACAAAGAGCTTCCTATTGTACTAGTTCCCATCGTAGTTAGCATATTGACAGATGATGTGAAATAGATTATTGAGAGTCTTGATGTAACAATAGTGGATTCTTCAAAGAGTTGTGAGTCAATTCTTGACATTACTCCTGCTTCTTCAAAAGACTTGGGTAGGGTATCATCTGATTTGGAGACGAGCTCTCATGGGATGAGTTTACTCCAACAATTGATGTGGTATGTTACTGCAAGTTTGCGGGGTGACACTTGTAGGGTTAGCATGTCCATGATATTTTGCAGAGGATGGATGTCTAAGTTCCAATACAGTTGTTTTCGGAAGTTCTTGTCCCTGTTGCATAGATGGGCTTTATCCTCAAAGCAGATTGGTAGGGTGTGCGGGGAGATTTTATCTATCTATTGATATTGGATATCCATTCTTTCTAGTTGTGGATGGATGTGAGTTACGTTTCTAGTGGCACCTAGGTGGAAACAGGCTTGGAATGCGGGTTGGTCAAGTCAACATTGCTGGCATGGTGATAGTATGCTCCAAATAGCTTTGTGGATAGAGTTATTATTGCAACATTTTGTAGATGATGCCAAGGACATTACACACTTTTCCTTGGGATCCAAATGGATCAATATTTGCCTTTGTTTCAAGTGATTGCTTGAGGACAAGCAATCTTAGGGAGGGAGGACTATATGTCCCCTATTTTTAGCAGTTAACACGTAGTCAGTGAGGCCAGTCCATCATTGTGATCCTCGTGGTCTGCTAGGATGTTCAGAGGGTCCATGGTGATCAACTTACTATTATTAGTAAGTCAATGATGGTAGTTTCTATTTCTAGTAGGCACCTAGGTGCCATATTTAGTTGATGATGATATTGGCACTTTCAGTCGTATATTTTGAGTTTAAGTTTTATAAATTGCTTTTGGGCGCCTAGTGGGGGTATTAATCATTATTTCACATGGAATCTAATCCTAAGTTTAAGTGAAAGGTATGTAGAAGAAGCCTTTTAAGTGAAAAGTGTTGTCATGAAGCTTTTAGCTTGGGAGTTTTTTATTATTTAATTCAAAATTATAAAATGAAAGCTCCTTAGTGAAAAGTGCATGAAGAAGCTAGTTTCTTTTGGTGTCTTGAAGAAGTCATCTTTATTTATTATAGAAGCAATGCTTTGTGAGAAAGGAATTCATTCTAGTGCTTATATTATTTATTGTGCAATTGTTAACTTTGTTTAGAGGAGTTTGAAACAAGGGTTTCGACATTGTTGGAGAATTGTGTATTCTTCACCATTTTAGTACTGTGAATCTGTGAAACACTAGGTGAATTGTGCTCTATCTGTTGATTATTGATTTGAGATTATCTGAGGACTTGAATGTTGTTGTTGTATACTATTCAATCAATTGTTTAGCTGTGATTCAATAAGAGAGGGAAATTAATTATTGTGGCGTTGAATCTGCTGTACAATCCTTGCAATCAAATGCCATTATATGAAGTTTAATACTAGTTGTGAGCTGAATCATAACATGCAATCTCTTTATAACGACAATGTTGACGTTTTTATAGGCAACATTTGAGCTATTTGATGCAGGTCAGGTGGCATAGAAACAACAACATTAAGTCTTGGGCGAGCTGCATTCAATTTCAAGAGGCTGCATTAGGTGTTTTCATGCCATGTGTTTTCTTGGAAAGAGCCATTTTTTATTGTACAGACCAACATTGCATTTGACCATCATTTTGAGGTGGCTAGAGGTCCTCAGGACACATCAACACCATATATCATATTTTGAGCATTCCTAGGTTCATTAAATGTTTAGAATTAAATTAAGTTTTATCTCATGTCAAGTGTGTTAAAATATTTATTGGCTGTAGGTATAGATTTACATTTGCAAAATCTGAGATATGCATTGGAAATGATCAAGAGTAGTTTCTATTGCCTCTTGTTCTTTGCGTAGTCATTGTTAAGTTATTTTGCAAGCATTTGAACATCATTTAAAACCATTTCAAACAAATAAATACAATCTGAAAAGAATGGACAGCAAGATAGAGGTTTTGTGTACAGTGTTTGACAAAATGTCAAACATCTAAAAGTGAAGCATTTTGATGTTTGTTAAGAGTTAGAACCAGCAGGGTTCTTACAGATGGATCTTGCCTTTAGGAGGATGAGCTATAAATAAGGCAAGCAAGTAAAAGCACCCCACTAAGTAGGCAACCCTGGTCGATATCTATGTTCACTTCCCACTAAGATTGCAATGTCCTTTTCTCTGATTGTATATGATATTTCAAGCCTTAAATCAGATCTTTAAAATCAAACAACCAATATTTCAAAGATCCACCAATTTCTCAATAAACCCCAAATCCGGTATGCCAGAAATAGTGCCAAAAGCTTCACAGCTTCACCTATTATTAATAAATCTGAAAGTGGACATTTTTACAGAAATTTGAGCAGAATAACAGCCTATAAAATGACATTTCCAGATCTGTATAACATGCACACAATAGCTCCCAAACGGAGGACAAAAACAATGCTCATCGGGCTCTCGAAAATAGCACAAAATAGCCCGGAATCACCACAAAAACTTAATAATCTATCACAGAAGTATAATCATATCCAAATACATATATTCAGCTCTATTTTAACATTTAAAAGTCTAATATACAGCAGCAACCCAAACTGATATGAAATACTCAACCGGAAACACCAAACTCTTACAAAAATACACCCGAAAACCCACAAATCTGCACTGTTCAGCACAAAGGCAAACTCTGCATGAGGATGCACATGGAATGGCTTCAAACTCCCGTCCTTAGCCTTCCTGGAAACTTGCAAACTTCCGTTCTTGGGTCTCCTTCTTCACAGGTTTGGCAGCCTCTGAAGAACAACAAAGCAATGCGCAAAAATCAAGTTCTGGAATGAGCCCAAAATGCCTTGAAACCCTTTAAAAGAGGGCATAACCCTAACTCACATCCAAAAGGGGTTAATAAAACATATTTTAATAATAATTTTCATTTATTAGTCCATTAGCTTCCAAAGATTATCCCCTTTTTTCCGAAACTTCACCTTTTTGGGCCTGCCTGCCTTAGAAAAGATTATTATTTTTAATTATTTGAGAAGGGGACATGACAAGTCCTCCCCTTCCAAATATTGCTTGTCCTCAAGCAATGGCTGAACAATAAACCAATCAATCCACCTGGATCCCAAATGTAGTCATGAACTATACTACTGTCAATTAACACAGGCTCCTGCAAGATCCTCTGCAATATAACCAAGAGGAATCCATAACCAAATTGACAATTACAGCTCAACCAAACTCCAAAATCACCACTGCCACAGTCAGAAACCCACAAGACACAAACTCTTAGAACATCAGAACCCAAGTAAAGTGGACAAATCAAACTGCCAACACAGTAAATACCATCAACGCATCCCACTGGCCTATACAGAATGTACAATCCAACAATGGTGAACGCTCTCGAATGAAACTGTACCAAGTATGGAGAATCCACACACTATACAACTCCTACAGTCAACACAACTCTGCAAGTCGCCGGCCACTGTCTCATAACCATAATTCCCATGCACTACTGATGGTGAAAAGACATTACAAGATAAATAGCAAGAAATGGAACCCAAACCAAATTTGCCATGAACAAGTGATACAGCCCACTGTGACTGACCACCGGCTAAGTCAAGAGATGTCATAGCCAAAGGAGTAGAATCAATAACAACAACTGCTGAAGCATCACTCCCAAACTCCCGCTCTAAGTCATGTATTATCAAGCTGTCAACTGTAGAACCTATCGCCATGTCATGCCCATCACAACTCTCATCCCGAGGCGTCAAACCGTCCCATAACTGATGACAAGCACTATGAACCAAAGTACATCTCTGTATCATCATCTGATCACCATGGTCATCAAAGGTGAATTGATGAGCATACCTCACAATGTAATGTCGATAGAATGTGCCAATCTTAGTCAATGGCTCAAACTGCAATCCAGATGTAACTAACTGCAATTGATCACTAACCAAGTTGGAACTGACTACTACCTCTGAAGACATCGCCAAGGGAGTAGTATTACTAGCAGGAACCATGCCAACTGTCGGCTCACCAACATCACACATGGTCTTTGATACAACATCTCTAGTCTTCATGCCATTAGTACTAGAGGTCACCACCATGTCAGGCATACCACAATAATCTACTGTAGCACCCATCTCAACTAAACCTGACTCTAGTGGGGATGAACTCGATATGCCAATGTTAGTATCAAGGATGGATGCATCCCCATCTCCACTATCTTTGACAATCTCGACCATGGACATCCTTAGATCACTAGACACCACAGCTTGTGACTGTACAGAATTTGGTAAAGATTGCAGTCGCTCCAACTCCATGGTCACCTTCGTCAAATGAAACTGTGACTCCTCGAAAGCCAACTGTGTACTCTCAAGAATCTCAGAAGTCACCTCGAGTTGCTGAGTAAGCTCACTCACCTCATCTTCCTTGGCCAATAATGCATCATATGCTGTACTCCCTCACTCTGTAAGATAATCTCTGTCAGCTACCAACTGCATATAATTCTGTCTCAAAATCTGAATAGCCTCCCATAAAGAGTGGATCTCTGTCAAGGAAAGATAACTGCCTTCCTGCTCATCACTAGTAGGAGAACCCCATCCATAAACTGCTAGCAATTGACGAGCAGCATCAAAATGTTGGCAAGCGATAGCAATGTCTCACTCACTAACTCTCAACTGACTAGACACATAATGGCACTGGCTAGACTGTATCCTACAAACCTCCTCTAATGCACTGTCTAAAGGAGTATCCTCAAGGTTATTGGTCTCTAGAGTATTACCATCCATATCATGCGAATCAACTCCAAAGCTCATATCAACATACGGAGTATCAAAAATTGTAGCACTGCTATCCAACTCCTCTGTACCAAAAGAAACCACCAAGGAAACTAAGTCTTCAAAACTATCCACTGCATCCTCTTGGATGTCATCAATGCCAATATGATCCTGAGACTCATTTGTACACACTCTCGAATATGAAAGATCACCAACATATTCTAGCAAAAATGGTCGACTGGATATATGAACAAAGCCCAACATCGGTGTATAAAAAATAATACCAACATCGGACAAGCTGCTGGCACAAGAAAAGACAACACCGTGCAATCTACTAATCAAATCCATGATAGCACCCAAACAAACACTGCTACCAAAAAGTGTTAAAGATCTCCAGTCAACTGAATCCCAAATGCCAATATAACAATCTCGAGTCCATATCCGTAAACTTGAATCAGCTGGTAACTCAAGCAAACTCCTCACTTGAGTAATATGACCAATACCAACTAACTCCACATACTTTTCATGATGAGATAATGAAGTCACAATACTATCTTTGTTCACTTTCAGCTGGCTGGACAAATCATGAGAAGTACTACCAGCCTCAACCTCATGTGATGAAGCATCTAACTGTGTCTGGTACTCTTTCTCAGCAAAGTCATGAATGCTCAATGTCTGCTCATCTCTACTAGGTATCTCACCATCATGCACAACAATATCCTCATAATCATCATCTGAACCCACTACGCTGTAGTCACTGCCTATTGTAACTATACCATCTTGAATACCTATGACATCACCCTTTGATGACCTGTATACAATTGTCTCAATTTGAGTTTCAAGTTGACCATTACTATCAATCTGCATAATATCCTTTCTCACTACCTCCTGTGGTGGAGTAGAATCTGAGACCTCTGCCTGGCTATAAGCTAGTTTCTCAAACTCCTCATGCAAGTTCTTGGTAATTGTGTCATCTGCCTTGTGAGAAAAACTGCCAAATAGAAATCCAGTCAACTTATCCACCTTAGCTGGGTCGGACAGCATGTCATTCATCATACGGTGGTGCTTAACCAACTATTCAGACATGTCATGGCTTATTTTCCTAAGTTTATCTCGAATGTCTAAATAACCATCCTTTCTACTGTTCTGACTCTGGATATCAATTGTCCAAGATCGTGTCCTCTGAGACTCTGTACTATACCTGTCCATTCTAGATAAAGTAGAGTGTAACCCCAATAGGTTATAACTTCTTCAAACACCAAGAATCTTTATACTTCATTTGTTTGACATTTCGTCAAACACTTTGCAAGCAAGGGGTCGTATGACTGATATAATTTTTCAGATTGCTGCAAGGACTCTTCTTTCGATTTGCATCAAAGAGAATGCTTAAAAAGACTCCAGATTGTCTAAACAATGACCTAACATGAATGTGCAATTAATTTGGCAATATTCAATACAAATATGAGACTTAAACTACTTGCAATATGCAGCTACAACAACTAGTAATTATGACAAATACCTTGGATGTCTTGGAAGAATTTCTTTGCCATCTCATCTGGATCAGCCATACTTTTTCCTTCTTTGGATTTTGTACTTTTACTTTCAACTGGAGGTTTGATCAAAATTTCTTTATTCTTTTCTCGCTGCAAATATCCCTTTTCTCTTTCACTCAGTTGCATGCAACCATAAATTTTGACATGCAGCTGATTAGAAGCAACATGCAACCACCAAATTCACCAAGAACTAACATGCAAATGATTAGAAGTAGCATGCAACCATAAATTTTGACATGCAGCTGATTAGAAGCAACATGCAACCATAAATTATGACATGCAAGATTTGGGTAGTTGTCAAAAATGACATGCAAACTTCTACAAACTCTTAGGCTGGCAAGATCATAGCTCTGATACCACTGCAATGTCCCTTTCTCTGATTTTATATGATATTTCAAGCCTCAAATCAGATCTTTAAAATCAAACAACCAATATTTCAAAGATCCACCAATTTCTCAATAAACCCCAAATCGAGTATGCTAGAAATAGTGCCAAAAGCTTCACAGCTTCACCTATTATTAATAAATCTAAAAGTGGACATTTTTACAGAAATTTGAGCAGAATAACAGCCTATAAAATGACATTTCCAGATCTGTATAACATGCACACAATAGCTCCCAAACGGAGGACAAAAACAATGCTCATTGGGCTCCCGAAAATAGCACAAAATAGCCTGGAATCACCACAAAAACTTAATAATCTATCACAGAAGTATAATCATATCCAAATACATATATTCAGCTCTATTTTAACATTTAAAAGTCTAATATACAACAGCAACCCAAACTGATATGAAATACTCAACCGGAAACACCAAACTCTTACAAAAATACACTCGAAAACCCACAAATCTGCATTGTTCAGCACAAAGGCAAACTCTGCATGAGGATGCACATGGAATGGCTTCAAACTCCCGTCCTTAGCCTTCCTGGAAACTTGCAAACTCCTGTTCTTGGGTCTCCTTCTTCACAGGTTTGGCAGCCTCTGAAGAACAACAAAGCAATGCGCAAAAATCAAGTTTTGGAATGAGCCCAAAATGCCTCGAAACCCCTTAAAAGAGGGAATAACCCTAACTCACGTCCAAGAGGGGTTAATAAAACATATTTTAATAATAATTTTCATTTATTAGTCCATTAGCTTCCAAAGATTATCCCCTTTTTTCCGAAACTTCACCTTTTTGGGCCTGCCTGCCTTAGAAAAGATTATTACTTTTAATTATTTGAAAAAGGGACATGACAAAGACCAAGAGGGCTCCGGTTCTACCCTGCTCTTGGGCTTGGTGCGGATATTGCTTTGGGTGGACCAATTATGTTTCTTCCTCCAAGCCTTAATGAGTTTGTATAATATTATATATATTATGAGTCTAACCCTGATATATAGAAGTATATGTGTGTGTTTCTTGGGTTATGATTGCAGGAATCCAATCCCGGATCACATTGTTTGAAGAGATTTTACTTGATAAGATGTAATTATAACCCTAATTTGTTGCAATTGGAAGGGGACATTACAATAATGGCTTTATAACCATGATGCAAAGGTTCTTAGTTGCATGTCATTTTTGTCACACTGCCTGCAAGCATGTTTTATTTTTGATAATTTGAAACCCCTGCAACCTCAAAACAACCTAAAACTGTAAACTTTGGTGTACTCAACTCACATTCATCAATTCTATGTGCATTCATTCTTGATTTGTTGAAGAATTTTGTGAGTTTGTGTTGTCTCTTTGGAGCTTTGTAGAAATATGGTTTCTTGAGTTTGTATTGTTCAACCTGATTAACTAAAGCTTCGAGATGCGTATTTGGTTTTCATCCCCATTTTGGTTTGAGCACTACAAAGATTAAATGTCCCTCTTTACAAATAATTTTCCATTTTAAATGCAAGTAGTACATTCTTAACATTTCATTGTTGAAGGATGAATCATTTCTGTTGAAATAAATTCTAGGGCATGTTAACTTTACAGATCAATCTAATAGTATTTTGGATGTTATTGTGAAATGAAGATTTATAACAAGTGAAAATAGTTATATTGTTGAAATGTTGAATTTTATGATGCCCTAGTATGAAAATCAGTAAGTATCCCAAACCTCTTGAGTCAAATCCAATTTTTGCAAAATATTATATTTTGCATTTACCATTGTGGTCCAAACTTGGAGACTTTGAAGGAGATAAGATAAGATAAGATAAGATAATAATATTAAGGTCCACGAAAAACCAACAAAGTTTATGGGACTGAGCATACAAATAGAAGAGCCAACCAAAGTAAAAGCACCAAACGGTGACTGAGAAGAAACAAAACAAGAAAGAAGACAAGGTAAGGACTAAGAGTCCTTCCTTGTTACAAAGAAATCAGTAATATAGGTGTAAATCCGTGAACGATCCATATCCTTAGAATGTCATGTAGAACAACTGTAAGATTGTCACTGCCTGGGGAGACTGGTGCAATGTCTAACTGATTTGGAATGAGATGTACTGGAAGGCCTTTTCAAACCCGTGGAGGAGACAAGGGAGAGAAAAAGGCAATAATGAGGTGGTCTGAAGTACACCCCTAAGGTATAAAAGATTGCAAGGTAATCTCTCGAAGATGGGTGGCCTCTTGAATATAAAGTGCAAGACACCGCTAATCAATATAGTTGAAGAACATCGAAAGAGAAGAACAGTCTTTGAAAAGGCAGTAAAATCTCCCTCTGATCTCATAGTAAAAAGGACATCGAAAAATGAAGTGGATCTCAGTCTCAACCTTTGCCAAGTACACAACTGACATATCTGATCAGCTCGATTCATATGGTGATTGGTCTGAGCCCTGAGGCGGTGAGAACCAACTTTGAATGAACCTAAAGAAAACCGTAAGGCATGGTTCTAGCGCCAATAGTGATAAGCAGGGCGAACAATAATACCATCCTGAATCTCAACAACATGCTCAACATAGAAGGCCATCCTAGGTCTGACCTCCCGGGGGATAACTCCAAGAAGTAGTAATGTATTGTTTGTAATATCATGTCTAACAGGATCGTTCAACTCCTAATGTGAGGGGAGAAGATGAGCAGGAGCATCAAGTGAAAACTGGTAAGGAGGAAGATGATCTATTTCAATACCAATTGAACCCAACAAAGAGGTGGCTTGGGCATATCAACAGCGAGACCTAGTAGAGGTGTTAGATCTCATAATCTTGATAGAAGAATAGTATGCCAGATGAGAATATCTATGCCGGTCAACACCCGACTCCATAAAACCATGAAGTCGATGAAGAAACCAAATCAAGTAAAAAATGGCAGCAAGTTTGAAAGGATGAGCTCCAAACTCAGCTAAGACAATGTTGTGAGGGGTGAGTCTGTGACATCTTATGATACGCCGTAACATCAACATTTGAACCCTCTCTATAGAACCCCAATCCGAAGCAATAAGAGAAGGCCCCCAAACCATCGAACCATAGAGAACTATCAGACAAACCAAGGAGAAGATTTCTTAAAATTCTAATCTTATATCTTGATCTCCCTAGATTCCTTGCATTGTGTTTAAGAGAGTTTGATTTGAAAATGCACAAAAAATCCTCAAGGGGTTTTCTTCGCAAACTCTGGATTGAGGATCGGAGTTTTGATCCTTGAATTGACCTTTGCATGTTTAGAAAATTCCAACATTCGAGATAGTTTGTGACATGATGCATAACTTTGGAAACCTTTGAGCAAGTGTTTGTTGCAAATATTTAATGGAGAGATTAACACTTTCATCTATGTTTAAAGCCCCTCTACTTTCGTGCAAGAGGGATATTCAGAAAAGTAATTGAAATCTCCGACTCTTGGTTTGGAAATAGAACCTTCCAACTTTTATGTCTACCTCACAAAGTTCCAGCAATGGATTGTGAGTCTTTCAATAGATTAAAGAACATTTCAACACTTCAATAATAAATATCCAAACATTCTGATCTCTAAACAATGCCCACAAAACTTGGAAATAATAAAAGGTCAAAAAATTGAGGATATTTGCTCAACTTTATAATTTTCAATCAGAAATTCAGTAGTCCTTCCCAATCTCACTTTCTACGAAAAGGTGACAAAGTTACTATGCATGGTTGTTTGCAGGATTAGTGCTTGCTGGCAGAGTTCCACCCTATTTTCCTATGTTCAAACTGAGTCATTGTTGCAACTACATTCAGAAATTGGATCTTTGTGGAACTTAGATTGAAGCTCCAAATGAAAAACATATGAAGGTTGAATGTCAAATAAATTCTTGCATAAGAGTTAAGAAAGTGGAACACTGATAAAACATAAAGTGTGAGACTACAATGGGCTTAAGGACATTTGATTATTCATATTTAGACCTCTTGTCATATTCCAATTTTTCCATTTCTTTGCAAAATTTTAAGTTTTAAAGCATTTAAAACTTGTGGAATGTCACGCAACTACTAAGCATACTTTTTGAAACCTTCTAAATTCCATGTAGGTGTTGATTGTGAACTCTTCATGCCTTTTGATCACCTACATAACTAAAATCACATCCACAAGAGAGAAAATGGCAAGAATAGCTTGCTTGATTATAGATGCTTGAATAATTGATTGAAAATGAGATGTCCATAGGATGCCGTGCTTATAGATACAAGGTCAAGGAATAGGACTAGACAAGATTATGGCATGCATCTTAATCCCATGTTATGAGACAACTAACATGACAATAATTAAATCACCCAGAAAATTATTCTCTAATGCCAGAAGATAAGACTTTTTGAAACAAAGATCTTATAGAAAGATTCCAACACCTAAGTATGTATGTGAATAACACCTGTTAGGTGAGCTAGCTAGGTACAACACCTTATCACACCAGCAGTCCAGTACTACTTGGGATTCCTTGTTCGCACTCCAAAGCAATATTAACACTTTGCAGAGTTCTAATTTTGAGACGCTTATCCGAACTTTTCAAAGCTTAGACCTCTATAATTTTGTGCAAAGGCGGTGTAATGTATTTATGTTAAAAGAATTTAATGGTTTCAGAGATTAAATGGAGAAAGGGACTTCAACCAAGAGCTCCTTGAAGCTCAACTTCCCTGAAATCTCACAACTTTTATGAAACACATTGAAACTCGTATTGTTTTGGTTTTCAAATCAAATCTTATAGCTTTCTTTTGGATTTGCAGCATAGTTTGAAAAGTCATTGATTATTCTGCAGAACTTGTCGAACTTGTGAGTCATTTTGATGGATGAGCTAAGTAAACTAGTCTTGTGAGCTGTCTTAAATTGTCAAAACGTCTAACCACAATTTGTAAGTCATAAATCATCATTTTTTGCTCTTATTCTCTTATTTCAACCAACAGAACATTGATCCAGTAAAAAGACTCTTGGTAGGACTTTGGAGTCCAATGCTTGAGACTCGAAACTTTTGTTAGAAAAGAAAAGAGGAAACAAAGACCAAAGCTCTAAACTCCAAGTAATTAATGTATTGTGCATTTATACCCCAAACTCAATTATACAAAGGGAACAAGGAGTTAGTGCACACTGCATCTTAACTAATTAACATAATACTAAAATACTATTACATATGTAATTCATAAAATATCAGATCAATTAATGAATGAACAAGATGCTCAGTTACAGTTAACAAGGAGACAATGTTTCTGTTAATTCCGTAACTTAATAATCTTACTGTTCTGATAAAACAGATCGTACAGATCTGATTATAGAAATGATAGCTTTGAAAACATATAAATATGTTATACTGTGTTCTTGATAACCAGCATACTGTGTTCTTGATAACCAGCGTCTATCTTAGGTTAATTATTGTTTTTCTAAACCACTAACAAAGTTAACATTAGTGTTACCTTGTACAAATCCTAAATAGGGGCCAATTTATAAGAGACAGTCATGGCAGATATAGGAAAGGACATGTCCATTCTAGGGTCATGTTCTTGGTGTCGTCTATCCAGCCCCACGGTTTTGGATGCCACTCATCCATGGCATGGCATGGCATAGCAACTGCGGGCCCTGTAATCCAATTACCTTTGCATTGGAAGCACAAACAATTTTTATTTATTCATGCCAAGTACGTTTGCATTCGAAGCACAAACAATTTTTATTTATTCATGCCAAGTACGTTTGCATTGGAAGCACAAATAATTTTTTTTAATTCATGGTGCCTTTTTAAGTTTGATTCAATTTTGGTTAAGTTAGATTTATAGTTATAGTTTGATTTATTAATAGAGTTATAAATTTTTTTAATTAAATAGTGTTTAATAATATTATATTTAAAATGTTCATTTACATTTGAACTCTACATAAATATATTTTTAGTTACTATAAATAATATTTTTGTTTGATCTATATTTAAAATTATATAGATTATTTTTTTAACTTTAATTTTTTAAATATATATAAAGTATTATTTTGATTTACTAATTAATATTTTTAAAATTATTAAAATAATAAAAGATTAAAATATTCAACTCTAAATTAATTTAGTAAAAATAAAATGTTTATAGTAAAATTTTTAAAAATATATCATAATAAAATATTTTTCTAATTAGACGTATGCAGACTTTCATTTTTAACTAAATTAATTCAATATCTTATTATCTAATTAAATTATTAAAAATAATCCAATTGTACTATATTACAAAATATTCATTTATTTTTTTCAATTGTCTTACTATTATTTATATATGTATCATCATTTATAACTTAAACTGTTGCTTAGAATTGAATGCTAAATATTAAATTTCGTCAAATAATATTTCCTTCAATTTTAATATTAAATATTATTTTCCTTATTAAATTTGTAACAAAATAATAATTTCTTATTATTTTCTTTATGAAATATTAAATAATATTAAAAATTTATTTCGTTTCTTAGATTGTAATAATGACTCTATTAAATTAGAGTTTTAAAATAAATAAATTAATAGAGTTAATATCACTCTATTATCACTTCATTTTATTATTGACTCTATTATATTACTTCATTTATATCACTTAATTTAAAAAATCTTTGTTAAAGGAAAATAAATGATAAATTTTATGAACAACACTAAAAAAATTTATTTTAGGTCCACTTAGTTTATTCTTGTAATTAGATTTTTCACTATACACACTTAATTATATTTTTAGTTAAGTTATGATTTTTTTTTTTTTTTAAATTACTAATATAAATGACTAATATTTCTAACTAAATTAATTCAAAAACTTATTATCTAATTAATATTGTGTATTATAGTTATGTCGAATTATATTAAACTAATAAACTAATACGTTTTCATTTAAATTTACTAACATTAATGTAAATTAACTTCAATTAACATGAACATTAGATTTATTATGTAAATGATATGTATTAAACAAATAAATCTAGATATGTATTGAATATTTTTAATCATATATATTAAACTTAAACATTATTCAATAATAAAATATACATAATAAACATTATTAGTTCAATATAATAATAAAATAAAAAATATTAAAAAAATTAAAACTAAATATTTAAAATTTATAACTAATCACATACAAATACACAGAATATTCGCTTTTTTCATACTTAGAGAAAAATATTCTAAACCTTCATTTAAAAAAACATCCCACACCCATCTCCTTCATGCCTTTAGTGTCTGACAGCCACTCCTTGGAGGAAGTACAAACAGGCGCTGCAGATGCCATGGCATGGCATGGAGGGGGACGCATCCAGCCTATCCCGAACGATGGGGCTGGGTAGACGACGCCCATGTTCTTTAGTCGCCTTATTTATAGAGGAATGTTTTGTGGATAAAGAGCATACAAATACATTCAAGTCTGTCTCTTTAGCATCATGACCTCAGCAATTTATATCAGGATATAAAATATTACTTGCAGATCAGTTATCAGCAAAGGAAGAGTTCATACTCATTTAGAATACAGAACAAGACAATCTCCTTTGAAAGAAAGGTATAAGATCAAACCTAGTTGCAGAATATTACTGAATATTTTCATCAGAGTTTTGCAGAAACTTTATAGTTTCCATATTGCTAACTACTAGAATTGGAGTTAGAACCAACAAGGGTTCACAACAGTGGTATTAGAGCGGTTTCCTTCCATCCTATGCAGTGGGGAAAATATTATTATTTTGGTCCTGCTGTTGTTATTTGAGTGACCAACACTCTTGCTGTTATTTCAGTAATGGACAGATATAGGAAATCTAGTAAATATGGAAAAGGCATAGACAAAACCAGAAAAGGATGGATGAAAGGCATTCAGATCCAGCGACAGTTATCAGAGCAGCTAGGTATATGGTTTCCTTTTTTAAAAAGTCTCCTTCACCGAGAATGCAAGAAGAGAAACTGGAAGATCTCACAAGTGAGACATCCAGAAGTCTTCACCTTGAGTTTTCAGCAGTTGGTGGCACACAATAGTCCACTTCTGTACATGATGCCAATGACTCTTTATAGGGATACAAAGATATGACTAATTTGCTACACCGAGTCCCAACATCTTGATAAAGCCAGAGTTAGTGAATAGGAAAATAATGACATGTTCGCTACCATTGATGGCAGCCTCACTATAGTTTGTAGATGATGCCAAGGACATTATACGCACTTTTCTTGGGATCCAACTCAATCGATATGTGCCTTTGGTTCTAACGATTGCCTGAGGACAAGTAATCTTGGGGAGGAAAGACTACAATGCCCCCTTATTTTTAGCAGTTGGCTTGTAGTCAATGAGGCCAGGCCATCATTGTGATCCTTGTGGTCTAGCTGGATGTTTAAATGTCCATGGTGATCAACTTACTAGTTTTAGTAAGTTAGTGATGGTGATTTTCATTTCAGTCAAGTAGCTAGTCACTATTCTCTAGTGGTGATGATATTGGCACTTTCAGTGATATATATGGAGTTTAAATTATAAATTATTTTTGGGTGCCTAGTGGGGGTATTTATCATTATTTCCCATGGAATATAATCCTAACTCTAAGTCTTAAAAGAAATGCTTTAAAATGAGTGGTGTGTCGAAGAAGCCTTTTAAGTGAAAAGTGTCTTCATGAAGCTTTTAGCTTGGGAGTTATTTATTCAAATTTATTAAATGAAAGCTTCTAATTGAAAAATTTATTGATAAAGACTCTTTAATGAGAAGTGTGTGAGAGAAGCTACTTGGTTTTGGTGTCTTGAAGAAGACATCTTTTATTATAAAAGCAATGCTTTGTGAGAAAGCAATTCTTTCTATGATGCTTATGTTTGATAAAATTGGGTGATGAGGGTTTGAAAATATTTCTTCAAGCTGAGAAGAAATGTCTTTGATTTAGGTTTGCACTTTGAGCTGGGTCTACATACCAATGAATTGTGTTCGAATGATGCTGACCTATATCATTCGACTTCCTTATCTGTTGGGTATAATCTGCACATTATCAAGGTCTGATTGGATGTATTTTCTACAAGGATTTTAGTACAAATTACCTATGAGCGTTAGGAATTGCACAAATTTCTAGGCAGCTATATTACTAATAATTCATACTCTGTTTGGAGCTAGAAATACATGCAGCATCTTACATCTAAGATTTAATAGATTTGTTTTTCTGAAAATTAATTATCACTGCTGCAAATTGGTGAAAGGAAGGACAGCTTCCTTAGGCGTTCATATCACTGCAAGAATACAGAATTATTGGTATCGTTTGGATGCACATGGAAGGGGTGCAATCTTAATTATAGTAGCAGTGTTGGGATTTTTCAGCTGCGATCAAGATACTTTGAGCAGCATATAAAATTCAAAAGTTGCGATTTGTTTTCTGGGATAGCATTGGGTATACATGATCTTCAACTCATGGATAAGGGCTAAAGTTTGTTTCGTCTACCACCAAGGAATTCAAAGTTAGAAATCTACAATTGCCCGGTTCACTTTTTAATAAGCTAGATTGCATGCCAAATGTTTGTACAAATGTCTATTGGCTACAGTAAAATTCATATTTATGCATTTAAATGGTTAAAATGGATTGCATTTGTGTTCCAATTCTTTGCCTGGATTTCTTAATAATCATTTGCAAGCATTTAAACTTCATTTAAAATCATTTCAAGCAAGCAAGTGCAATCTGAAAATAGAAAACAGCAAGAAAAAGGTTCCGTGCAAAGTGTTTGACAAAATGTCAAACATCTAAAAGTTAATATTTGTTAGAGTTAGAACCAGCAGGGTTCTTTACATTGACAAGGTCAGAGTAATTGTCTAGATAGAAGCTCCCACGAATGTCACGGGGGTGAAGTCATTTTTGAGCCACATTGGCTGCTATTGTCGATTTATAAAGAACTTTGCTGAAGTCTCTACCCTCTTGATAAGTTGACGCAGAAGGGGGAACCCTATGCGTGGGGGACAAAGGAAGATACCTCATGTGCAGAACTAAAGACAAGACTGATCGAGGCACTAATCCTGGTGTATCCCAACTGGAACAAGGAGTTCTATGTGCATGTGGATGCTTCAAATTTTGCAATCGATGCAACTTTGGCACAAGTGGGTGATCACAACTTAGACCACCCCATTTATTTCACTAGCATGTTGTTGTTGATGGTGGAAAAGAATTATAGTTTGACAAATTGGGAGGCTCTTAGAATGGCTTATGTTGTACAAATGTCTAGGCATTACTTGTTGGCGATGTCGTTTGCAGAACTAAAGAAAAGACTAATCAAGGCACCAATCCTAGTGTATCCCAACTGGAACAAGGAGTTCTACGTGCATGTGGATGCTTCAAATTTTGCAATCGATGCAACTCTGGCACAAGTGGGTGATCACAACTTAGACCACCCCATTTATTTCGCTAGCATGTTGTTGTTGATGGTGGAGAAGAATTATAGTTTGACAAACTAGGAGGCTCTTAGAATGGCTTCTGTTGTACAAATGTCCAGGCATTACTTGTTGGTGACATCGTTCACATCATATGTGGACTGCCAGGCGTTGATGTACCTGTGAATAAACCAAATATAGAAGGGAGGTTGGGCAAATGGATTTTGCTGCTACAAGAATTCACCTTCTCTATCATCGTACGACCTGGAAGAGCTACATCATTGTAGATCAGCTCTCTCGGATCAAGTTTGGAGAGCCGTCAAAAGGAATCATCAACGACTTTCTTGATACACACTTATTTCACATTGTCATCTTGCCAGAATGGTGTAATGGAATGCCCCCATTTTTGCTAGCATTAGAGTTTGAGGGATTAGCCTATTGATGTGATTTTCATTGGCTAATTATTGTGGATAGAGGGTCTTCTGAGGCAAAGGCCAAGTTGGTCTTCGTTTGATTCAGATTGGACTTCGTTTGGGCTTAGTTTCATGCACCTGCTATTTATGGCAAGTCTGGTGATGATTGAGAGGAACCCTTTCTATTTTAGGAAAGTGCATTTGGTCATATGGGGAAATAATAGGTGTGACTCATTTTTCAGATGAAATATTTAAAGGATAAGTATTTTGGGAATTATTATTGTTTGTGGTCAAATTAATATTAAATTATTAAATGAGAGCTTCTAATTGAGAGGCATATTGATGAAGTCTCTTTAATGGAAAGTGCAAGGAAGAAGCCAAGTTGTATTATAAAAAAGACTTCATGGAAAAAAAAAAATTTATTCTCTTGGCTATAGTTTTTATTATTTGGTGAAGTTGTTGAGGGTTTTCAACATGGGTTTCTCAAGGACTGATTCCTCTTTTGATTCGCACTTTGAGCCATTGAAAGACATGGCGAATTGTGCCTTGATTATCTGGTAAATTATTGTGATCACAATCTTGGTGCTGTTGTATATCAATATCAGTTCTTCATTTGCAGCGAATTATTCTACTGGATTGGACGTCTAAGTTCTCAGCCTTTCATATTGTGGCTATTGTGATTGGAAGGTATTTTTTGTGCTGTAATTTAGTTTTAATTTCATCCACTATATAAACTAAGTTGGATGGCCATTTTGTACTGAGTCTGGCATGGTGTTTGAGCACACGATTACCCATTCAGGTCACTGTTTTTTGTAATAACCCTCACCAGTTCTAACTTGATCACCATTTTCTTGTTTGTGAGACCAACCCAAATTATTTAAAGCATTAAAACACAAAATATCCCACCCAAACAATAATAGCTCTTGCATTTGTAGATTTTGCTAAGTGTTACTTGCAATGTGACAATCACTATAAAATATGAAGGGAAACTAAACTATTTAAATTGACTCTAAATCAACCACTTCCTGGGATTTATTACAGTCATTTACAACCAAATACTAATGTTCAATAATCCAAAATATCACTTTCAGAACCTGATGTATCTGTAGGAGAGTCATGACACTCGCCGCGCCTGATTAATTGGCCAATAAATTTGCAGCAATCCCCTCAAATCAGATGCAGGCATGCGTGTATATTTGCAGCTTGGAAACACTGCCAAATGCCGCCCAGTAGTTTGCCACAGTTAGACAAAAATGGTCATTCCAAACAGTCCACAAGTTGTGCCCAACACTCACAACAATGGCGTCCTAAATGCATAAACGGATCACCCTTAAACATTCCAAAACCCACACACCAACAGCAGGTTGTTTGGGCATCCCAAAGAGCTGTACAAATCATCTCTACACCATGAAATGGACGTCTCAATGCCAGATCAGATAACCTTCCAACAGCAGATAATCTAGTGCCAAGAATCTGGCTTTCTAAATGCGCAATAGTAGAGTCTATGGACACTGTTTGCAGAATAATTATCACACAATTCTTCCAATCAAAACAAAACCCAGCAACAATAACCACAGAAAGGACTGGCACAGAATTTAAATTCCAAATTCAGTTCAAAACCATTACACATCAGCAATGGTTTGAAACTCACAAACATCCCAAGCATATATGAAGTGGATGCAATAAGCAATCCCTCTTAATTATGAAGCCTCTCTCTGAAGCTAAAATCTCCCTCTAAAGCTCATTGTTTTTGCATCCTGCAACCAATAGATATTGTCATCAACTTATCATGTAAAACAATCAAGGACTACTTTGATCAATGCAATAATATCATGATGGTAGAAGTATCCTCTCTCTAAGGCTGAGCATCTCCCTCTAAAAATGTAACATCAAAGAAAACACTTTATCTTGTTGCTCCCCATCAACAGAAAGAGATTATTAATAAGTCGTAAGATTAAAAATTTATCCCAAAATATAAATTGTGATTTTACTCGTAATAGTTATCTGATGTAGTATAATCTCCTTTAACATGCAGAATCAATAACCAATATTTATATACAGGACTGTACAGACTTCAAGTAATGTACATAGCTGTAGTACATAGATTCTAGCCAATAATAATTGAGAAAAAACTTTAAAATTATTTTACTTAAAAATTCCATTCAATTTGGAAGTTTCTGAGCTTGCTGGAATACTAATTTCTCCCAAGTATATCCGTGTACCATAGTAACCTGAAATTCTGATATTTCATCATCTGTCAGCTGCAACTCAGAATACGTTAACACTCGTGATCTTAAATTGATCAACGTTTTAATAAAAGATTGCTTCAAAATCGATCACAGTATGACCAGTTAACTAAATCTGTATAGAAAGTCTCATCACTACTAAAATCATATTTCTTATGTGATTGTGACAATGAAAGCAATCATAAAAGAAATCTTTCTAGTACTATCTGAAGAAGACGCAAATAAACCTTAAAACATAATTTACAAGAGTCAACACAAACTTTCCTAAACAAAGTGTCTACTATTGACTGAAGATACGACCTTTATACGCCATACCACAATCAAGAATAAACAAGGTAATAACAGATTCTGACAAGGAGAATACAAAATGACAGAGAAGAAAAGAAACTGACGACTCCTGAACAGTCAGCTTCCATATATCCATGGCCCAAAAGGTGGAAGGTGATAACAATCCCTGGAAGAGGTAGTTTTTAATTGGAGCTTTCACCATCCTTAACAAGTATGTGACCGTTGAACTCCTAACAGTTATGAACAATACACAAACAGCTCCACGCAACAAATATGATGCGGCCACCACTCTCTTGTCATGCAAGGAAAGATACTTGACAGCAATCTGCATTAGACAGAGATCATCCTCTTGCTCCCTGTGAAGCTATGATCACATCACTGGAAATGAAGAGAAAGACATCTTTGACTATCATGATAATAAGGATAAGCAGATATGCAAATAAAGATTAAAGAACCATGAATAGGAAAATATTGATACAATATTTGCCAAAATGATCTTTTAAAGCGATATTACACCTAGTAACGTGTGATGCCAACATAGACAATTGATAAAGATGGACTTTATGTCCATAAACATACGCACCATGCCAAGACATAATCAATTCAAAGCTTCACAAACATGTTGAAAGGAAACAACCAGAGACAAATTTAACAAATGCATTCCCTGATTCCAAATCCTATGGGCATAAAATTAAATACGCATATGAAAGGTTAATTATTGAAGAAGGTTCAATACCCACATTAAAATCAAAGGATCTGAACATTAACATGAATCACAGACTTGCAAAATCGCATTTCCTAGACCCATCATAATGGATTGAGTCATAAAAAATTAAAGAATAACCACAAATTTCCATGAAATATTTATCATCTGAGGTGAAGATGCTGACACCTAGAATCACACAGAAACTTTATGATAAATGAATGGTGCAGACAAGTATTAAGAAAAATGAATATGCAGATACACTAAATAAAACAATTTCCTTATAAACTGTTATCAACCTAGCTCTGATACCATGTTGGAATTTTAAGTGTACAATGCCTTTCGCTTCATGCGATATATATCATGTATAGAGAGACTCTTCGCATTACAACCGAAGGTCTCTTCAATTTCCATGCCTTAACGCATGGTGACTAACACATCTTTATATTTAATATTACAATTTATCATACATGTCATTTTCAACTGAAGGTGTTTGTAACGGAATTAACACTTAGAGATAAAGATTTCTATCGCAGCTACAAACTCCAACAGCCCAAGCCATGTAGAGTCACGACTCTAAGTTAAGAGTGACTATTCAATTGCATATTTATATTCTATATTGATCACTTCTGGAAAATAATCGATTACAACGACAAGTCTATTACCTGCAGTCGATCATCAATCACACCTGCAATTATCAGACATTATCAGCACTATCATGTAAATATAAAGAAATTTTCACAGTAAATATATTGCAGAAATCATACTGTTTAAACTGTAAACAATATTAGTAAGTGATATTGTTAGAATTAAAATCTATTGAAACTCTATCTCAGATCCAATCTTATCATGGTATTAGAGCCTAACTGATAGAGTTTATATAAGATATTGAGATATTGAAATTACCTCTCAAACTTCAGACTTACCCAAAAACTACTCAAAAGTCCAACCATGGTGAACAGTGTTAGACATGGGGACAGACTTGAAGGTGCATCAAAATTTGGATCATGGAGAATCGAAAAATGATCATTCTTTGAGAACTTGAATTAGAATCACGTGGAAGTAAATAAATCTATGCTTGAAAATGAACCAGATAAACAAAATGGAAAAGGCATAACATAAAGCCCTGAAAATCATTATAGATGTTGTAAAGGATCATATACTTCCAACTATATCAAAATTAAAAACCGCCTATAATATGTTCATGACTATTCAAGAAACACATCAAATCAATAATACAATCAGACTACTTACCTTGAAACAAGTTCTTCATACCAAGATGAATAAAGGAGAAACAATTACATGATATTTAATGAGAATTTCATAATTAAAAGATTGACTTTCCACTGCTGGAAATAATGTAGATGACAAGGAATTATCCTTGATAGCCCTTAAAGGGTTACCAACTTCTTGGGAATCCTTTATTCAAGGGATCAGTGCACGACTTGAACTACCAAAATTCGACTAACTTTAAGAATAACTACACTCAGGAAGAATCAAGATTAACTACAAGAGGGATCAATCCAAATAAAGAGAGAGATATACAAGCCCTACATGCAAACACAAACAATAAAAGAAAGAAAAGACATTTCAAATGAAAAAGGGGGAATAATAATCAAACCTACAAGACAAGAGATATGTCAGAAAGAAAGAAAACTCATGCCTCTATAGTTTAAGTCAAGGAAGATGAAAATTCACTATTCTTTTTAGCCTTATCAAGTGAACTAAACACTAATAAGAATATTTGGATAATTGATAACAAAGCATCTCGACACATAGCTGGATTTAGAGACCAGATTGAAACTTTTGAAGGACACTCAACTGAAGAAGTCACAATAGGGGATAACTCCACCTATCTCGTGAAAGGAATTGGGACTTGTTCATTACAATTGAAAGTTGGAGTTACCCTACAACTAAAAGATGTCTATTTGTATCAGGCATTAAGAGAAATTTGGTCTACATCTCTGGTCTACCAAACCAAGGATATTGAGTCACTTTTCAGTAGGATAAGGTTCTATCTTGGCCAAAGAATTCTAACATTAAGAATGCAATCACTATAGGGTTCAGAGATGGAAATTTATATAAACTTTGTAATCCTCAAAACCTAGCCTTAATTCATGAAACTTCTAAAACTAATGAAATTTGGCACAGAAGGCTAAGACACCTCCATTTTCATGTCCTAACCTCAATAGAAAAGATTGTGACTGGCTTACCTAGTCTAAAATCTAAACATGTTGGAACCTGCAAGATATGTGCCTTAGGAAAGAATTCCAAAGGATTTTTTCCATGTAGCAAACATAAATTAAAAGTTGTACTTGAAATTATTCACACTAATTTTTGTAGCCCAATGTCTATACCCTATTAGGGGGATTTTTGTATTATGTGATTTTTGTTGATGACTACTCCAAAAAAACTTGGATTTATTTTCTAAGGCTTAAAAAATCTAATGAAGTATTATTGAAATTTAAAGAGTTTGAAGCAATAGTTGAAAATCAAAGCAGAAAGAAGATTAAGACTCTAAGATCAGACAATGGGGGTGAATGAATTTTTGAAAACTATATAGAATTCTGCACTTATGTTGGAATTAAGAGGGAGTATACAGTACTTATAAACTGCAATAGAATGAAGTGTAGAAAGGAAAAACAAAGCCATCATTGAAGCCGCTATAGTCATGATGCACGATCAAAATCTGCACACTTCATTATGGGCTGAAGCCTTAAATACAACAATGTACATTCAAAACAGATGTCCTCATTCAATCTTAGAAAATATAACAACTAAAGAAGCCTTCACAAGAAACAAGCCAAATTGAAGTCACTTAAAAAAATTTGGTTGTCCTATGTATATTCATGTTCCTAAAGAAAAGAGGTCCAAACTAGAACCCTCGAGAAAGAAAGGCATATTTGTTGGTTGTAGTGAGTCCTTTAAAGCCTACTGAGTATATTACAAGGCAAAGAACTATTGAAATCGGCAATGACATTAAATTTGAAGATGTTGCATATAAACTTTCTAAAAATATTGAAGAACCAAATGATAAACCAACTACAAAATTAGATGAAAACCCTACAATTGAGGTTCAAAGGGAGAATTGCTCAAAAGATCATGAACCCATATCATCTAATTCTGAAAATGTTGAAACTCAAACAAAAAGAAAAAACCACTATGGGCAAGAAAGATGATTGAAGAAAATAATGTAGCCCTTGAAGAAATATTTAGAGAAAGTAAGAAAACAAGAAGTCGGTCACATCATGTTGTACTTGTAACCGAGCTCATTAAATCTAAACCACAAAATGTTGAAGAGGCCTTAACATGCCCAGCTTGGAAAGGTGCTATGATTGAGGAATATCAATCTATATTTAAAAATGATGTCTGAGATATCATACCTAAGCCTAAGAAAAATCCAATTGTCTCTAAATGGTGATTGAAAATCAAACATGTACTAGAGGGTAGTATTGAAAAATGCAAAACCAAATTTGTCACAAGAGGGTTCTCTCAAAAGGTTGGAAAACATTCGCCATTGTTGCGTGATATACCTCTGTAAGAACCATAATTGCAATTGCAACATCTAAAGGATGAAAGATACATCAAATGGACATAAAGATTGCATTTTAAATTGATGTTATTGATAAAAAAGTATATCTAGAACTAGAAGGCTTTGTTATCCATGACAAAAACTCTTAAGAGTGTAAACTAAAGAAAGCTCTCAATGGCTTTAAAGAAGCCCCTAGGGCATGGTATGAAAGGATAGGCAATTACCTTACGAAACTAGGATACTCCAAAAATGAAGCAGATCCAAATATATATTTCAAAGTATCAGATGGTGACATGTTAATACTTGTTCTCTATGTTGATAATTTACTAATAAGAGGAGAAGATCATCTCACTATAAAATGTGAACAGGATCTTGTGTCTAAATTTGATATGAAAGATCTAGGTTTTTTGCACTATTTTCTAGGACTAGAAGTGTGGCAAAAGGAAAACTATATTTTCCAAAATCAAGGCAATTATACTATTGACATTTTAAATAAATTTGGAATGATGGATTGTAAACCCTTATCCACACCAATGGAGACAAATCTTCACAAGCTTAAAAGTGATGCATCTGATTCCGAATCTACAAATCCCACACACTATAGATAGATAATTGGTCCATCATGTATTCGGTGAATACGCATCCTGAGATATGTTATGCTGCAAATGCATTAAGCCAATTCCTTTGTGAACCCAAGAAAATTCATGTCATGCAACCAAACATATTTTGAGATACTTTCGTGGAACCATTGGATTTGGTCTAAAATATGAAAATGTTGAAATACAACTTCAAAGGTATACTAATTCAGACTGGGCCACTAATTCTATTGATCGGAAAAGCACTATAGAATGTTGTTTTAGTCTAGGATCTGCAATGATATCTTGGTTCAGCATGAAGCAATCTGTAGTTGCTCAGAGTTTTACTGAAGCAAAATATATAGCTGCCTCCTTGGGAGCCCAAGAAGCAGTTTGGTTAAGGAAGCTATTGGTGGGATTATTTAGAAAATCCTTGAACCCTATAGTCATACACTGTGACAATCAAAGTTGCATAAAGCTATCAGTAAATTCATTTTTTCATAACAAGTTGAAGCACGTCGAGATTCCCTATCACTACATTAGGGATATGGTGGATAGAAATGTCATCAAGTTGGTATACATCAGCATTGATGAGCAAATTGCCGATATATTTACTAAACCTTTCTCAAAACTAAAAGTGGAGCACTTTAGAAGTAAACTTGGTATGATTAAAATGTAATTGTAACTCTTGAGATTGAGTCTCGATTATGTTTAAATTTAATATATATTCATTTATATTTTAAATGTTAAAAGAATTACTATTTGAATATGTGGATTGTGTCACGAAAGGTGGCAATCTTTCATTGATGTATTTGTGAGGTCACTATTGTAAGGTGACAGTCTTAGCAATGGCTTGACCTGTTATTATGATTAGAATGTGTTAGAGATCATGATAGTTGTCATGATAGACTACATTAAGTTGTCCTAGAATGTGTTGGAGATCATGAAATCATGATTACTTTTTATGATAGGACTACATTAGGTTGTTGTCGTTGAGATCATGATTGTCATCTAATAGACTACATTTAGTTGTTGTCTCGGAATGTGCTAGAAATCAGATAACATACCACAAGAATATGAGATTGATAAATATTTCATAAATGATATTACAATTAAATTTTGATTACCATTTTGTGATATGGTTGTGTTGTTTAAATCCTTCCCTCATTGAAGATGTAGCGTCAGTTGGATATGATTTTGATTGATCTAACCATTATATAAATTATATCTATTAATGAATATAATATGACTATCGCTCATCTGCTAAACACTAAAATCAGAACTCATGATAACTAAGCCAAAAATTGTATCGGCGCTATATGTCATGGTGATCACTGATTATAACTTGCATTTGAAACGATACATTATCCGTTGTGGCTTATGATAACACAAATCATATTAACTATTGTCGACCAAGTTATATCTTGTGTGTTTTGCACTTGTTAAGGAGAGGAGCTTGAGTTATCGGGGTCACCTTCCACATAGGATCATGACCCTACGTGGCCCACTCTACATGAAGAGTGACTATTCAATTGCATATTTATATTCTATATTGATCACTCACAACGACAATTCTATTACTTGCAGTTGATCATCAATCACACCTGCAATTATCAGACATTATCAGCACTGTCATATAAATATAAAGAACTTTTCACAGAATATATTGCAGAAATCATACTATTGCATAATTGTTTGAACTGTAAACAATATTAGTAAGTGATATTGTAAGAATTAAATTCTATTGAAACTCTATGTCAGATCTGATATTCCTTATCATTATAATCTACTTGGCTTTGCCAACACACCATTACTTACAATCTTCCATTATATTCTTTTAATAAATAACTTTTCTAGCACATGGTTTCATGAAGACACTTTTCACTTAGGAGGCTTCAACTTTAATATAACAGCTCTTGGCACTCTTATATTTAATACTTGACTTAGGCTTCTAACAAATTAAATAAATAGCCCCTTCCAATGGCGACTCCACCCTCAACTTAAGTGAAATTATAAAGTTAAATTATAACTTTATAATAAGCCATTTAATGATCTAATAATAATTGTCACTAAAATAATAATAACTCTCAAAATACTTATCCTTTAAGTATGTTGTGTGAAATAGGAGTCACACCTATTATTTCTTCATGTGATCAAATGCACTTTCCTAAAATAGAAAGGTTCCTTCTCAATCATCACCTGACTTGCCATAAATTGAAAGAGCATGAAACTAAGCCCAAACGAAGTCCAATCTAGGTCAAACAAAGAACAAACTAGAACATACAAAATTGTGAAGAAGACTAGAACTTCCCATATCCAAGCCTTTGCCTTAGAAGATCCTCTATTCACAATAATTAGCCTATGAGGATCACAATAGTAGGCTAATCCCTCAAACTCTAATGCTGGCAAAAATGGGGACATTATATTTTTGGATGACATTTAAGGCATTTCCCTGTTGTGGATTTCCCATGCCATTATTGTGAATCTGTATTACTATCATGGCCTTATGTTGGCAGCTGTGACCTACATTATTGGAGCTTGGCATTACCCTGTGAGGTTGTGTAGTATATGCATAGCAACATTTGCCATTGGGTTGTCAAGATCACATTGTTGTATGTGATCATCATCAATTTATTTGCTGCAAGTTGATCCTTATAGAAATTATTCACGGGTTCTTTAATTATAATTGCTATTTATTTGAGAGCTGTTATAATAATTTGCAAATACCATAATTGTGAATCCTTGGCTTTTCTTAACATATTTGTTTGTAACCAATTGCATTAAATTCTAATATCATTAGTCACAAGGAGTTGATTGTCAAAAGTTGTCTTGTCGATATTTACTTTTCATGCCAACAGTTTGCATTAATGTCTAGTTGTTGTAGGTGCATATTTACTTTGTGTGTGACATCTGTATGCATTTGAAAGGTCAAAAGAATTGCAATTGCAGTGTAATTCCTTGCCTAGATAGACATCTTAGTAACCATTTGAATGTATTTAAATCACATTTAGTATCATTTCAATTTTCAAACAATCATTAACATTTTGAGAATAAAGGACAGCAAGATAGAGGATGCATGCAAAGTGTCAAACATCTAAATAGTGAACTAGGTTGATGTTGTTATTGGAGTTGGAACCGGATGGGGTTCTTACATATAAGAGCATTGGAGACTATTTGTCAACCTCACTGTTTTTGAGGGACATGTCATTGGGTGAGCAAAGTTGGTACTTAGAAGCCGAACCTTTCTATTGATTAATGGGTTGTTATACAAAATGGGGCTTGACCAAGTAGTGAGGAGATGTGTCATGGAGGAGGAAGTACAAAGCGTTCTAAGAGAGGCACATGAAGGGCTAGTTGGAGGTCATATGGGATTAGATACCACAACACAAAAGGTACTCCTTGCAGGATTATAGTGGCCTACTCTATACGATGACACCAAAGAGTGGGTCATAAGTTGTGATACTTGTTAGAGAGCACAGAAACCATTAAAGAGAGATTTCATGCCACTCAAACCTTTGCATGTGCAAGAATCGTTTGTGCGTTGGGGCTTGGATTTCATTGGACAATTTAAGGCAAGTAGGGCTCGAAGATCTCGGTACGTTGTGGTGGCGACTGAGTACCTAACTATGTGGGTGGAGGCACAGGCTTTGCTAGACAACTCATTCGTGAGTACAATGAAGTTCATTTATGAGAAGATCATTACATGACACTGCATCCCCATCCAATTTACCAATGACAGAGGAGGTCACTTCATGAACCATGTCATCTAGTTGCTCACAACAAAGTTCAAGATCTTTCATTCATTATCTAGTTCATATCACCCTCGAGCTAACGGTCAAGTGAAGGCTACAAACAAGATTTGGGTATCGATATATACAGATCATGTGGATTAGAGCAAGCCGACTGGGAGAAGTTACCTTTAGTACTCTAGGCACACTGCACAATGTACAAAGTAACAACGGGACAAACTCCATTCCACTTGATGTTCAGACAAAAAGTTGTCATCTCAACGGAATTCATGGTTCCCATCCTCCAAATAGCCATTGAAAATAGATTGGGGGATATGGAAAGCTTGTAGGAGAGGTTGATCAGCTTAAATAAGTTGGATGAACAAAGTTTGATGGCGCAATGGGCCACTAAGGTAGCACAACTAAAATGCAAGTTGTAGCACGACAAGCACCTCAAATGTGTTTGATTCACACCAGGACGATTAGTATTGAAATACAATGGAAGGATTGAGATCAAGGTGGGAAAGTTTAAGGTGAAATGGCTAGGCCTATACTAAATCAGAGAAGTTGGTGACGATGCCGCTATCAAATTATGGCCACTAAATGGATGTGAGATCTTAGAGACGGTAAATGTGTCTAAGTTAAATCCCTACCATGAAAGGCGAAACTAGCAAGCAAGGCGACCAAAGACGGAGGCTATCCCCACGTGGTAGATTAGGAATACTAAAATATTTTTAAAAATATTAATAATTAGAAAAGGTGAGAGTTTTCATTGTATGGCTGCCACCATACGGTGGTTTAACCATATAGTTTACCGCAGAGGCCGTCGGGCTCAGAGACTTTCCACCACATAGTGAGAACTGGTGGTGGGTCATACAACCATCCAAGAGACTCCCCACCGCAAGGTCAAAATACACCCGGTAATTGAAGTACCCTAAAATGAGTTAGACATAGTTAGTGTACGATTAATAAGAATCCATTAGCAATAACAACATATATGTCATCTGTTATAAACTAAAATTGTTGTGTTGTCAAGAATAAGTAGGCTTTGTTACCGGGTTCGGACCTTGTTGCTCGGATCCAAGTCTAGGTTCGTTGCCGGTCAGGGCAGGGTCCTTCATTTGGACTGTGGGTCCTCCCGAGTTTGCACTGCCCAGACCTGCAGCAAATCCGGACGGACCCACAACAAACTCGAGAGGACCCATGGCAAATCCAGGAGGACCCATGATGAACCCAGGAGGACCGGGTTTCTCTTATTTTTTTGAATATATAGTGCATATATGATGCGCATATATATATATATATATACTCATGAACCCAAATGGGAAAAAAAATTACCCGAACTGACAACCTAATAAGTAGGACGTCGGATGAAGATCATCAAGAGAGATAACACAAAGACAGAACCGTGTGGCATGAGCGGTAAGAGATCACCGTCGAGAGAAAGAAAAACACCATACCCTGCAAATCATTGGGAAGGAAGCAAGCATCGATAGGAGAGAAGGAAAATTCCAATCATTTTTTTTTATGTTGTCAAGTTACCAAATAACAAAAGGGTGTATGGTTTGAGCCAACAGGGAATAGGATTGAAATAACTATCAACGAGAGTAGTTTGAATGGGGGACAGTCTTTGAGCCGATAGGGAATAGGTTTGAAACAACTGTCAACGAGAGTAGTTTGAATGGGGGACAGTCTTATTAAGTCCATATGGTAGGTGTTCTACATAAAGAACTGTAAACAAAATACCAAAACAGGTGGAGGTTTCATTTAAACATTTGTTGACCGTAAAGGAAGACATAAGCATACGGAAAAGGATTGAAGGTTAGAAAGTTGGCAAGAGGAATAGAGCACACGTCGTGCATAAGACGGGTGCCAAACATGACTAAGAAAGAAGGAAGATGTACAACAAGAAGAGTATAGGTGGAGTCCATGCACATGTATGCAAGGAACGAACCCTAACCAGTTTTGTCCTCATTTATTGTGTTGGCATAAACAACAAAAATGCATAGATGGAGACAAAGAAACAAGATTGGAGAAAACAATTAAGACTGATACCTAGTACATCTTCCATTAACAAAGCCACCATTGTACTGTCGTCAAGTGTGAGAACTGTAGGGAAAATGGACAGCAAAGGGAGTAAAACAAAGAAGGTTAAAATGCGGCCAAGGGTGCAAATGCAAACAACAAAGAAAGATATTATTGTGGATACCATCACATTCGAAGGGCTGAATGAGTTGATTATAGGAAATGGTGGATGGATACACCCCACGACGTCCCCATCAAGGAACAACTAAGGCACATGCAAGTTCATTGGGCAATTCAAATGCCCATCCTTTGAGTACGAGACTTTGAGGGAGTTTTGCATGCTATGATTAGTGCTTATCACAGGTTTCAACAATGGCCGGTATTTGTTTACCAGCATCATGAGATTATTATATCATTTGGGGTAGTTTAATTCACTAAATTTTTTGGTATTCCAAGAAAGCAAGGGAAAAAGATTAATAAGGCACAAAAGAGAGCACCGAACCTACACGGCACACTTCTCCAGTTGATTCACGAAGACGGCCTCATGTCGACAGAACTAGAAAGCTTGATTCGTGCAAGGGGAGGGTTGTGAACAAGTCATACCTTTGACAAGGTGAGTGGCAATGTCTTCTTGATGTTTCAAAGAGTTGTTTGATAGGGGCCAATCGCACCTTCAATATTGATATTGTCAAGATTACCCTAATGAATCGACTTCAGCATGGCATAGTATACGAGTGGAAGACTATTTTGGCTGATAGGATGGAGGAATTCATGACACTTTAGCATCAAAAATTTTACTTGTCGTACCATGCCATCGAGTTGTTTTTGGACGTTGTGTGCACATAGGTATCACCTCATTTTCAACACCTAGTACCACTTGGGCGAGTGCATCCATCAACCACCTATCTTCTATTGATTGCATTTAGATAAGATGGGTTATGGAAGGGAAGTTCAGTCAACTAAGAAGTGGAAGAAGTAGGTGATAGTATTTGAAAGTGAGTATGAGATAGAGAATGAAGAGAACAACGATAGTAGTGAAGAGGAGTCATAGTAGGCATAGTAGGACACAAAGGGTAGGAGAGAGGAGCACATGGTGGAAGATGCGGCTGCCAAGGTGGAGGTTGTTGAGGAGGTTTGTGTGGCAATACCACCACACCCACACTAGTCAACTTTGCACTCACACTTCTTGTTGGTTTGAATTTAGTCCAGCCCATCTTAACCGGGATATCAGGATTTGGAGAGACAAGGGAGCCTATTGTCCTATCATTGCGGTCTATTCTAACAATAGAGGCCAGCCAAATGGAGTGAGCAATAGTAGGAGTAACCCCTGGTAAGGAAAATGGCGGAACTGGCGTAGTCAAGGGTAGACAGCCTGGTGGTGAGGAGTTCGTGGAAGACAAGGTAGTATAGATGATAGCTATTGCGAGCACTGTATTAGAGGTCGTGATGGACCTTGGCTTGACCAATTTTAGTTACCGCTATGAGTCCCAATGACCCCTACGGCCTTTTCTCGATAGAGGCAGTTATTGCCACCTAAGGACATCGTAGATTTGGAGGTTGAACATACACCAGAGACGAAAATAATGCCACAGTTGGAGCCTCAGGAGGACACCGTCATGGCTGGATAGGAAAAGATATATGGGGGAAGAGGGGAGCCACCTTTACAATAGCTAGAGGAGGCGATTGATCCCAAAGTTGGAGGATTACTTGGCAGATATAGTTGCTAGTGCCCTACAGGTAGTGGTGTTAGTATGATCTTGGGCTTGTGAGGGAGTGGAGGAACAAATCAAGCAGCTCTTAGCTTAAAGTTTGGTTGGTTTTTTCGTGCTAGGGGATGGCCCACTACCAAGACACTCAAGATGTTGGACAATTGGAGTCTCCCACATAGATTGCAGGATAGCCACGCTCAATACGTGCCTAGGTAGATTGAGCAGATCTTCAAAGATGGATATTATGAGATCCAAAGGACTCAATATGTGGCAGACGAGGCTGAGGTGTAGAGCTTGGCAGCAGTAGAGGCTAGAGAGCAAATGGATACTCCGCTCCAAGCAATCGAGGAGAAGTTGGCACAGAAGGAGGACAAATCATCCAATCAATGAGATAAGTTGGTTCAAGAGAGGAGTGAGAGGGTAGCGACTATGGTTTTGTTGGAGGAATGGTTGCAGCGAGACATGATGGAGGCTCGTTTGGTGAGTACTATGTAGATGGTGGAGAAGAAGGATAAGGAGATCCTCGAGGCTGCTATAGTGGTGAAGTCAGCACAAGAGCGCCAAATGATGGCAAAGAGCAACCTCAAGTTTCAAACGGAGCAAGTGTGTTGGTTGAGGGCACAACTAGCAGCTTCTCCTTCTTCATGGATGCTTCCTCTGCCCACTCTTTCTTCATGATTTGTTATTGTATATGGTTGTCTCATTTTTCCTGTGTCGTCAGGTGATGACTTTCTTTTTTGCAGGTGATGATGTTGTTGAGTAATATCATATATGTCGTCAAATGCGTTATTAAGTATTAATTATGTCATCGGTCGTTACTATGGCCAAGGGATAGGTAGTTATGGTTGTGACAGTTCAGTCGCACCTCCTCTAGGGTTATATGTACACTCTCTAGGGTGAAAGAGAACAATATCATTGGCATCACTGATGTTGTGCTTATCACTTGATGTAAACCTTGACTGATATTAATGGAAGATATGGCAGATCTCTGATGTTATCTTGCACTTACTTATATATGTTATTAACTCTTTATCAGCAGTATGCATTAAATTACCTTTACACATAGGTGGTAAACAAGATTAAATTATCATTTTCCACCAAATCAGATTAAGCTTTCATTTTCCACTCAGTCCCAGCACCAAAGAGGGAAAAAGATTCAGAAACATCTTTTTTGAAAGCTCCAGGAAGAGTACACACATAACCTGAGATTATGGTACTCTGTTGGTTTGCATGGAAGGAGCCTCCATTTTTGGCATAGAAACGAAGCAGAGCACATTGAGGAAGCAGTAAAAAAGCATGGATGTTACAGAAATAGTAGAAAAGAAAGTATGGCACATTGTAGAAGCAGCATGAAAGTAGGGATGTTACAGAAGAATTAAGAAGGCAAGCAAGACATGTTGCAGAAGTAGTAGGAAAGTAGGGCATGTTGCAGAAGCATAGGGAAAGCGAGGGAAGCTTTTGTTAAGAATAAGACTTCATTGTAAGTCGTTGTAAACAGTCGAGCATTGCAACTCAGAAAAGGAGTTCTTTCTAGTTTTTTACGCTATTTATTGTTATCATAAAATGAGTTCTTCCTGGGTGAAAACTCAACATTTTAACTAAACAGCTTGGTTTTTCTGATAAAATTATAAAGATAGACTTGTACTCAGTTGTTTTGGTACCTTTAAAACAATAGAGTAAGTTGTTTTACTTTCTAAAAGAGCTGTATATTGCATGAGATAAAATGCTTGATGTTGTTTTGTATTGATACTGTAGTGTTCCGGATTTCTAGTCCTATTTTTATCACCTTATTGCAGAAACGTATGTACATTGCAGATCATCACTTTTGTTTACCTAATAAGGAAAGGATTTAGTTGTGAGAAGTTTTCGTTCAAATCTTTTAGGGACATTTCCAACTCCTACATGATACCTTGGATATTAAACCTGCTTATGAAGACTTATGCAAGAACATACTGAACTCTGAGTTTTATTGGCTGTAGTTGAACTTATTGATCATTTTGTTTATGTTTTTAACAATTGCAAGTCGTAAGAATTTTGGCATATCAGCCCCCACTAGATTTCATTTTCTGCCCATTTCCCTGTGGATCAGCAAAAGGTTAGGCTAGTTTAGGTGAAGCACCAAGGTAACCAGCCCTCTCTGGAGATTTATTCCAAACTATGGGCAACCCAGTCCCTGGAATGCTTCCATGCTTAGAATGAATATCACTCTCTCCGATGCACTCAATATAGCAATAATATATTCATGAAATAATCATTGATAATTTAATCATTCATACAATCTGTATATTAGTACAGTTTAATTTATTATGCATTTTTGTGTTATAATCAAATGGAGAAATTGTTAAGTTTTTTATGTTTAAGTTTAAATTTGTATATGAAATTTGCATAATGAAGATGGAATGCACTGCTTTGAATTTTAAGTAATGCTTGTTCATCATATTCACATGACAGTACCATTGAAGTGCTACACAGTAATATCATGTTTGTTTGTTTGTTTGTAATATCATGTTTGTTTCTCTGTAAGCTATGTTTGTTTGTAATAGCTGAATGGCAGGCTTGAACTCTACTGGAGTATTGAATAAATAACATATTAATATCATGTTTGTTTTATGCAGAGCTCGCTGACCATAGGTGGTTGTATAATATGTCCAGCTCCCGGTTCTAAAGGCTTAAAAATCTTGGTTTGCTTTTCTGATTCTCCTCGGGCAACATCATCCCGAAATTTTATTTTGCAGAAGTTATTCATGGAAGATATGCAATCTGTTAGAAATGAAGTTGAAGATATAATTTGTTTGTCCCAAGGATTGTCGAGTAGCCTAGATGAGGTTGAATCAGATATGTCATTTTTGCACGTGGATGGAACAGAGGCTGTTCTGAATGAAGCTAAGAAGTTGCAACTTATTTCTGGCTCAACTTTATCTACACTGCTTTCCCTAAGAGATGAGATGTTAAAAGATTTTGGCATTAAGCTTGAAAATGGAAACCTTGTAGAATCTGTGTCAGGAAATCAAATTATTGATAGATCAGTATTTGAAAAGGTGTCAATCCCATTTGAACAGTCATACTATTTCATGAACAGGTTTGTCATCTCTTGTGAAAAAGCAAAATATAATCAGTATCAAAATATAAAACTTCTTGATGCAGTCCATGGTGGCTTATTGGGTCAGATGAATATCAATGCAGATAGAAAGTGCTCTGCTTGTATTATTAGTGCTAATGGGACTGCTTGGATCCGTTACATGAAAGAAGCAGATTGGAGTTGTCTCTCCCACCTAGCTCAGCTACAGAAAAAACGAATATTTTCCTCAATAATTGATGAAGAGAGAATGACATTAGGAGTGCATTCTGCAGGAGAGGAAAGACAGAATACAAATATTTGTTTAGATTATGTAATACAAAAGGCGGAGGAAGCTTTCGTGAGATTGAAGACTCTCCCAATACCAGCAAGAAGAGGCTTGCCTGTACTTGTGAATAGTCAGGGTACTCTACTTGGGATTCCGGTAATTATTCTATTTCCATTTGTAAGTTAAGCTATTAGATTACAAAGTGTTTGGGTTTCTACTCTCAACAGATATTGCAATCACATCTTTACCATACCTACAGTAATGTCAAATATGGCGTGCTTTTGATGTGTGAATTTCTTGGCTTCAATTAACAGACGTGTAATTATATGTAGGGTTTTCTGTTAAAAGATTTAGATATACTGATCGTTTAAACCCTCAGCAGGCCTAAAATTTGACTATTGTCTTGGCACTCATAGAGTTTTTAATGTATACAAAATAGTCCTATAAAACATGGATAAAACTGAATTTAGAGTGTTTACCGTACTGGGTAAAGAAAATAATGCATATAGATAACAAAATAGAATAGCAGAACTACATTCACATACGCCAAGATATTACATTATGCTTCAGATGCTATGAGATCTGATAAGATGATTTCAATGATCCCAAAGGGGGATATAAATACTATCCGGAAGGTATCTGTCAGCCACATACAACATGTTGGCTACAATAATAGAACCTTCCCAATACTGACGAGAACATTCCTGATACACACCCTGTCAGCCTAACGGCATACATCCCGATACACTAATGGGATGCACCCGATACACTAACGGGATGCACCTGATGCACTGATAGGGTACATCCTAATACACTAACGGGATGCACCCGATACACTAACGGGATGCTCCTGACAACACTAACGGGACGCTCCCAACACACTAATGGGATGCACTCGATACACTATTTCCTGACGACATCTCATCCCCCCCAAAAAGAAAAGTCGTCTCCCGATGACTACACAACAAAAAACCCAACAACTAACTACATTATTCATAAAGCAAAACAACATGGACTTATACATCATGAACCCGAAGGCTGTCTCCGACTCTGAAGACCGGCTGCGGCAAAGCTGGTACACCTGATCTGTCCGGACCTTCAAATCCACTCTAATTTGAGAATTCTCTTCCACTACTTCCTTCAACATCAATGCAACCTCCTGGCACTCAGCTTCTTTCTGATCATGAGCCTTCTTCGCTAAGTCCTTCTGTTGAAGAGCTTCTACCAACCGCTGCTCCGCTGCTGTTAGCTGTTGTTCCACCTTCTACTTCCCTCATGCACTTTCCTCGAGTTGTGCTAAAAGTGCTTTTCGCTCTACCTCCCACACACTCAGCTGGGTGGCAAGTCGGTGGGCCATCTCCTCCTAAGCCTTCTCGGCCATCTCCCGAGCTTCCTGTTCAGCCTCTGCCCATCTTCTTTCTGTAAGCACCAACTCTGCTAGGAACTTGCTCTGCTTTGCCAAAACGAACATCCTTATCCTTCTCCTCCGCTACGAGTAGAGGGTCTGTCACTTGCACCCCTCCATCTACTTTCTTTGTTGCTGCAGCACTTTGATCCTCCACCCCCGGTACTGCATGCCTGCAGCAAGTCCAAGTTTCATCAACTAGTTAGACTTCCCACGACTGATATCTGCCACGACTGGGGGTCTAGGGGGCATCACCCCTAGCGGGGTCGAGGGGCAGCTCTCCGAAACCAGCACTCTGAAACCCACACAAAACTGCATGGAACACACTATTTTTGCAATTTCTTCTGATCACACACTCTTTTTGGCAACTGCTGATGCTTCCCCTTCCCTTTAGCATCATCTGATACTCATTCATGATTTGTCGACTTTTTTTTATTTTATTTTAGAAACTCTCCCGTCACCCTTCTTCTGACCTGCATATCGCCTTCCTGGAGGACTCTATAATGTCGTACGATTCACTTCCTCACTGAACACCCTACTTCCATGACCTCCGTACGCAAGTCCTTCCAGTACCTTACGTTGTACAGGGGCATGGCTTCTGGAGGACATGTTCATGTTGTACGGTATGCTAGCGAGTGAATGTCACACTTTGTCGTTTAGAAAAGGTTGTATATGCTCAGTGCCTAAACACTTAAAAACTGCATTTCAACTTGGAAAGTCGTACGGTGTTTTCATTTCCCTGCTCCTAATGCCGTATGGTGACACACTTAGAATGCCATACGGTAGCCCATCTCCATGCCATACGGTGTCCTTGCTTCAGGCCGTACGGTGCAGACACTCTTTAAGCCATACGGTGACACACTTAGAATGCTGTACAGTAGCCCATCTCCATGCCGTACGGTGTCCCTGCTTCAAGCCGTATGGTGACCACTCTGTACTCCCTCCTACGTTCATACAGTGATACACTGCTAGGTCGTACAGTGATCACTTTCAAACTGTACGTTGTAGACTAATGCATGACCCCCTTTGTGTGTTGTACGGTACTTTTTCATCTCTCTTTTTTTTTGTAATGTTCAACTCTATCTTTTAGCTATCTTACATATGTGCAGTATTTACATATATACAATATTGATAGTCATTCTTTTCTCAATTGTTCATCCACGGAGGTGCATTATTCCTTCCATGGTAGACTTTTATTGCATTGGCTACTTCCTTCCCGTCGAGCGTCCATAATTTTATTGCTTTGTCTACTTCCCGAGTCCGATCTGGCCCGACCCACTTAACCTTAAACTTGCCTAGTTTGATCTTATTCCAGCCGTCATACTTCAACAGAATCAACACCCTCTGTCCAGGTTGAAACCTGTTCAATTTCAAGTGCTTATTGCGCCATGCTTTGCGCCTGTTCTGTGTCACCTCCATCACCCACTGCGCCAATAATCACTTCCCTTTTAGCCTGTTCAATTTGTACAGCCGCTCCCTTAAGCTTTCCATGTCGCCTAGTTTGTTCCTGAAGCTCGGTACCATGGACTCCATCGGTGTCCCCTTCTTGCCGTCAATAACACCTCCACTCTGTGCTATTGCAATTTTTATTAAACCCTTCCTGTTTGAACCCTTCCTCTTTGTCTCATGTGTAGACTGTATGATGTGTCTTCCTTACTGCTGGCACCTTTTTGTTGTATCTATGGTTTGACGTAACACTTTCTTTTTGCGCAGTCGTATGGTGGAATCTTTCCTTCTTTTGGGTTCATACTATATGTTCTTCCCTTCAGCTTCAACCGTAACCGCTTTTCCTTCTTCCGCTTCTCTATATTCCTTCGGACATTCATTTACTTCTTCTTTCTTATCTTCGTCGACCCTTAAGATGTTACAGCTCGGAAAGAGCTCGTAATCCTCCATCTGTCAGTGAAGAAGGTCATTCAACAAGTCCAGATCGTCCTCACTTGACCCTCCTCCCAGTCTCAATACTCCCTCTTCATCAAGTTCCATTCTCTTCTTCCCCTTGTCATCCTCTCCACCTTCACCTTCAGAATCTGACGACGTTGCCTCCTCACCTACCATTTGTGTGTGCAGATCAATGACATATTTCTGCCCTTTGCTTTCAAGTGATAAAGTATTTTTCTTCCAATCGTGTTTCGCCTTGGCTTGTATCAGCCACCCTCGGCCCAAAATGGCATCATATCCTTTTCGCTTCAGTGGGATCACAACGAAATCCAATGGAACGGCTTGTTCCAATCGTCACTGGTTGGGCTGTCAGGATTCCCAATGGCTTGATTCCATGTTGGTCAACTGGAAGGTAGGTGGCCATAATGTTGGCTGTCCCAACTTTTTCTAGGTATCCTCTGGTAGCACATTGACACCGGACCCTCTGTCCACGATCGTGTCCATTAGCACAGTCCCGAGAATGCCCATTTCGACAACCGCCGGATAGCGTTCGGATAAAAGAGCTAACAGCATCGGGTCTTCCGCACTTGTGCCCCCTTGTTTCTCCTTTTCTTGCTCTGTTGGTTTCTTAGCAATTGGAGCTATATTCGTGAGTACCATACGAAGTTGAGGCATAGTGAGCAACAGATCATTTATCCTAACGGGTACCTCGGCTTGCAATATTTGCCGTACAATGTTTTGTTCTGCGCAGTTCCATACGGAGGTACTAGGCGTGTCCTTCAGGTGTGTCGTTTCTGCCTGCGTTGCTCTTTGGATCTCTACCCGTGCTTCCTCCAGTCTCTTCTTTTCCTCCGTTGGATCGGGGTATAGCTTCGCCTGCTTCCGAGTGATTGCCAAAACTTCTTCCTCGTTCGTCCTGATGGTAATCAAGTTTACTCCAGACTTCGGGCATTTAGCATCGTCATGATCGCTAGGTCCACACCATCTACATAACAACTTTGGTGTGTTCGCCGTTGTGTACTCACAGGCGAAGTGACCCCACAGATTGCATGTGCAGCATTGAACTATCGGTTGGCCATTCGCATCATACTGGATTCGACTCCTCCCGCCATTATTGTTGTTGCCGCTATTGTTGTTGTTGTTTTGACCGCATCGATTATTTCTGTATCCTCCCGACGTGGCACCCTTCGTACTGTTGTTCTTGCTCCCTCCAGACGCGGACACTTCCTGTGTTAGGAACACTTGTTGCGATGTTCTTGTTTTCAAGTTGAAAGGGCATTCCTTTATCGAGTGTCCCAAAATTTGGCAAATCTCACAAAATTGATCTTTCGGGCAGGATCCCTTCGTATGGCCTTCTTTCTTGCACTCCGTGCACCATAGCTCATTGCCCTTAGTCTCCTTGAGTTCATGTTCTCGAACTCTTTCATCATCTGAATCATGTCCTTCTGAAGGGCACGAACCTTCTTGTTGCTGCCCTCATCATCGCTGCTATCTCCTCCTGAAGACGCGTCGTCATCTAAATTGGATGAACTATTCTTCTTCTTCTTTGTCTTCTGCTCACTTTCGAGGTTCATTGTCCGATTGTACGCTTCAATGTATGTCGATGGTGGCACGATCTTCATCTTCTTTCGCAGCTTCGGGTGAAGGCCTTCAATGAACCATCTTTTCTGTAACCCATCAGCTGGCTTATTCTCTATCTTATTGATCAAGTCCTTCAACTTCCTTGCGACGACTCGGACTATTTCATTCCTCCCCTGCTTAGTATTGAGTATCTCTGCTACAATTTCATTATCGTCACGCAAGAGTTGAAATTCTACGATGAACTTTTTAATGTTATCCCAACTGTTTAACTTTTGTGGATCGGTATCAGTAAACCAATCAATTGCAACACCCCGTAGGGTTGCTGAAAATTGCCTCATCCATTTGTTTGTATTCGTTATACCATTGGCCCTCCAAATCGTTTCACAGGTTTTACAATGTCGGATGGGATCAGCTGCTCCATCACCATCAAATTTAGGTAACTTCTCCTTTGGTCCCGCCATCCCGACGCTTGGTATCCCGACGCTCACACTTGGTATCTCGGACGAAGAGTTCACTCCACGCTCTTGCTCTTTCGACACTTTGAGCCGTGCGAGTCGATTCTCTTCCATCTGGATTGTCTTCCCTTAGCGAACACCAATTCAAAAACTCCTCCCTTGTCTCTTCCACCAACTTTACCTGCTATCGAGTCTCCTCCAATAATGCTTCCACGCTTCTACATCCGTCGATAGCAATCTTCTAGAACCTCTTGCGTTCGGCTTGCTGCGCCAAAATTAGATCTCCATGTGCTGTGTGTATTTCATCCTTTTCCTTCAGCTTGTTCTTATTCTTGTTCAGCTGATTCAGCATTACTCTTCATTCACCTGCTGTTCTAGGTCCATTGGGTAACGGCGCCAAATGTTTACTGTATTGGGTAAAGAAAATAATGCATACAGATAACAAAATAGAATAGCAGATAAGAATAGCAGAACTACATTCGCATATGCCAAGATATTACATTATGCTTCAGATGCTATGAGATCCGATAAGATGATTACAATGATCCCGAAGGGGGATATAAATACTATCCGGAAGGTATCCGTTGGCCACATACAACATGTCGGCTACAATAATAGAACCTTCCCGATACCGACAAGAACATGCCCGATACACACCCTGTAGGCCTAACGGCATACATCCCGATACACTAACGGGATGCACCCAATACACTAGCGGGGTACACCCTGATACACTAACGGGATGCACCCGATACACTAACAGGATGCTTCTGACACACTAACAGGACGCTCCCAACACACTAATGGGATGCACCCGATACACTATTTCCTAACGACAGAGAATAGATACATAGTTTTTCATACATTTATAGAACACAAAAGAATTTCAGTATGCATCATCATGTCATATAATCATGATTCATAACTGACAAATCCTTGGAACATATTAATATTTTACAAACATCTTCTATAACTAAACATTCAAAGTGACTGTGTTGGTTCTCTTGAAATAGATTGAAATGTACGTAACGTTTATAACTGATTCAAAATGCATGAAAAATATAATACCTAGGATTTTGATGGTTGTACTTGTCTCAATAATTGCAGACTGTTAGATTTGTTAAGCTATCATCAATAACAACAGTACTCAGATCAACTTCAATGGATTGACAATTTGCAAACATATAACAAAAAAATAGAGATTTAAATGCTTTACTGATAACAACAATATTTATAACTACTGATAAAGATTCATTTTTGGATTGTTTAAGCCTTACAACTTATTGATATACTTGCATTTAGGTGTGTTGCATAACACTAGGAGTCTTAGCTGACAATGTAAGATCAGCCTAATGCTAAAGTATGATAGTGAACAAAATTAAAGCTCTTTGTCTGATCTTTGTAAGTATCACCTAGCAGTCGAAGCATTCTTTGAACTTCTTCCAAGTGATATATGGAATGCCAGACAGTAGGGACAGCACCCAGATGAAGGGGATTTGTTCAAATAGCTTCCCCAATAGATGCCTGTGCTTGGATGTAGCTCATTCTGTTGGTAAAATCTGGCCTTTGTTTGAACAAAAATTGAAATTTTGGTTGACCCTAAAGTCTGGGACTGAATGTAAACAGTAATGGTGGGTGAAGAGTTTCATCCTCACCACACAATCTCTCTCCACGGGTTGTTGTCCCTGTCTTTGAGAAGACGTTTATTTGCAACAGCAGAATTTTGACATACAAAGGCATATCTCACAAATGGTGCCCAAAACAGAATTTTCTACCTGCCACTGGGTAGTTGGGCATCCAAGTAGGTCATAAAAGCAATTTTTATTTATTTTATTTGTTTTATTTTATTTTATTAAAATAATGAGGATTATTACAATATAATACTTTATTATTTATTAGTGTTTTAAAAAAACATGTAAGGGACATAGATTCTGTTGGTAAAATCTGGCCTTTGTTTGAACAAAAATTGAAATTTTGATTGACCCTAAGGTCTGGGACTGAATGTAAACAGTAATGGTGGGGGAAGAGTTTCATCCTCACCACACAATCGCTCTCCACAGGTTGTTGTCCCTGTCTTTGAGAAGACGTTTATTTGCAACAGCAAAATTTTGACATACAAAGGCGTATCTCACAAATGGCACCCGAAACAGAGTTTTCTACCTGCCACTGGGTAGTTGGGCATCCAAGTAGGTCATAAAAGCAAATTTTATTTTATTTGTTTAATTTTATTTTATTAAAATAATGAGGATTATTACAATATAATACTTTATTATTTATTAGTGTTTTAAAAAAAACATGTAAGGGACATACATAGATTCTGTTGGTAAAATCTGGCCTTTGTTTGAACAAAAATCGAAATTTTGATTGACCCTAAAATCTGGGACTGAATGTAAACAGTAATGGGGGGTGAAGAGTTTCATCCTCACCACACAATATCTCTCCACAGGTTGTTGTCCCTGTCTTTGAGAAGACGTTTATTTGCAACAGCAAAATTTTGACATACAAAGGCATATCTCACAAATGGCACCCGAAACAGAGTTTTCTACCTGCCACTTCATAGTTGGGCATCCAAATAGGTCATAAAAGCAAATTTATTTTATTTTATTTGTTTAATTTTATTTTATTAAAATAATGAGGATTATTACAATATAATACTTTATTATTTATTAGTGTTTTAAAAAAAACATGTAAGGGACATACATAGATTGTAATAATAATTCCTGAAGAAGAATATCGCCCTTAGGTATATCATGTACAGTCACCTCCAATGAAGTTGCAATAGATGCCTCACCTTTCGTCTTCTCCTGTGCTACTACATCCGTTGACCATTCTTCTGCTTCTCCACTAGTAAAAAGAGGAGAAGAATAACCTGATGCATGGGTTCAGGCTTTATTTTAATCACAAAGTGAAACAAGTATCTCGAGATTCGTGCAATGTGTCATTTAAGGCAGTTTACACCTTCTGTTATGTTCATCTGACAGTAATTACATTCTATTAATCCTATTTGTTCACCAAGGGTTCCATGCTTTCAAGCAGGACACTTAGACTTGCCACCATCTTTATTGCTTCCTTATGCCTATCTCAAACAAAGGGCTGGATTTGTAGGCCTAACATAAATGAAAAATAAAAGAAATCAAATATTATAAAATGTAAACCCTACCAACTTGCTAAATAATAAATTAAGAAATCAAAGAAACAAAATAATAGATCCCTAGAATAAGAGGGTGAAACAAAACAAAAATCTGAAACTAAAAACATAAGCAAAGGCATGGGCCTGCACTGCAGCAGTTGCTGCTTCTCTTTGTAACAGCAAGATCTTGTGTTGGATTTCCAAAATGGGAGGTTAAATAAACTTAATATAAAAAAACATAAGTGAGGGAATTGTTATTTGCCTTTCAATGCTGCCAAAAATATTTTGAAATCAGTACAAGACCATGCAAATGTTGCGTTTTGATACTCTTTTGGCCACTGATTGACATTAGGTATGGTGGGTTAGCTTTTCTCATGTGTTAATTAGTTTTTCCTAGTTTTGGGATGGTAAGTGGCTATATCCCTCATATTGTTAATTCCTTTATATTCAATGGTCTTCTGTGTAGATGTAAGGAAAGAAAATTTAATAATGCTTTCAATCTGTTTACACAATGAAGGTTTTGAAATATCCCACTTTTATACCCAACGAATGTTTTTCCCCTTGATTGAGACATTTTTTCCTTTTAAAACTAGAGCATGAGTTTAGGGGCATTGTGCTTGGCATTCTTATAGGGTGGGATCGAGGGGCAGATATGTTGCCACGAAGCCCAAATCAAAGCCTTTGAATCCACACAAACCTTCATGCCATATGTTTACATCTCTTTTTCATCACTATTTCCATAAGTGTTATGTTTTCATATTCAATCAAAATTAATTATTAGAGTCTAATTGATGGATTTCATTTTAATCATCAATTAACGTTGTTTAATGCCTGTTACAGCTTAGTTGTCAAAACAAAGATACAAGACCTCTAGGAGGCAGAACCTGAAGAATAGGACCCATAACCTATGCCATAGAAAACAAGAAGAATATCCATTGAAGCAGGACCACAAGAAGAGAGTAAGATTCCACAAGATCAATTTTATAGTATATTGTTGAGAGATTCTAGGCAAGGAATTACTTTGAGACTAAGTTAGCAAGAGATAAAGGAAAAGAAAATAAGCTTGTCATAGTAAGAAGCATTAAGAAAAGAAGAAAGTGTCATAATCTTTTTGTGCAAAAAGACAAGAAACAGTCAAACACAATATGGAGACCTGATGAAACTCCTAGTATTCAGTAATAATACTATGGAAGTTGTGAAGCGCATCTTTGTATTGGAATTGTGGCAAAGAAAAGGAGTTGATGAAGACAAATCTAACATTGTGGGATCTCTAAGAAATGATCCACTAGACTGGTATAAGAAAACATATTCAAACAATGACAAAGATTGGGAAGACGTTGAAAAGGAATTTTGAGAATTTTGATACTTGCCGAATTTCAACTAAAAATTCCAAAGTGTCGTGAACAGCAAAGCAAAAATTCTTTAAAAAAAAAGAAAAAAAATTAAAGCAATTGTTTTAAATCAACCTGTTCATTCATTCTCAATTGAGCAGTTTGCAACATAAAATATTAGGGTTTTTCGCAGTTGTTAGGGGTTTTCCATATGGTTTTGGCATTGAGGATTTTACTTGTCCAGGTAGGTAGGCTGCACAAACGGTAGCATTTGCAGATAATTTAGAAAACTGTTTGTCCTCAATTCGTTGTACTGTTGACCACTCAGCATAAGCTTCTCCATTTTGTCAGGACCTTAAATTATATCAAACAAGGTGTTTTGTTTTTCTGACATCCAAGACGATCCCTAATGAGTCTTTCTTGCCAATGCAAAAAGTTTGCTGAGTCCTAGGATGGGTTAAGGGAGAGCAGTTGCATGGCTTAAGAACTAGAGGACAAAGTTAAATTGCCTTGGACCTAACATTTTATCAAGAAGCTAAGTATTGATATTTATAAGTCCATTATATACTTTTAATACTTTTCACTTTTTAAATTTTTTTATCATTCTTATATTCTTGAGTATAATTTTTATTCAATATTTTAAATTCTAAAGAAACAAATTAACTACAAGAGCTTGGCCTTGGGGGCCATGCCCATATATCAATATTAGAAATTTTACAATGAAGGTTGCTCCATTAATAGAAGGCCATAATGCAAAATGCCCAAGGAATGGAAATACAACATAATCCTCTGAGCCAAAATAATTATTTCATTTCATGAATATAAAATTTGTATTTCGTAGTAGCCACACCAAATCACTAGGAGTTTCAATCACAAACAGAAACATGTCAACCTGTATCCTATCAAATTATTGTCAATAATAACATCTCCGTCATTGTTTGAAGTGTTATCTAAAAACAATGAAAAATTTATCTTAACTAATGGTTTAGCACTTGTGTGCAAAGTGTGAGAAACACAATGCCAGACTTCATCAAGTGTTTGTGAGGGGAGTCATTGTAGCCATGTGCAGTTGTAATAAGTGTAACCCATTGCAAAGCAACAATAGAATTGAACATCGATCAAAGTTCATTTCAAAGGGGAAGCCTAACTTCACTTGGAGACAAAAATGTCTAGTACCATGTTGAGACCCACATGCCAACAAGGCTTAATTAAGGCCATAGATATTGTCCTAACAACATCTTTTGATTCACCCTCCCCTAGTTAGACAACATAGAAGCAGTATTATTATTGACACAAATCTCACATGTGGTATATAAGAATAGATCCCTAGAAGCATTCAAATAGCATGGATCATGATAACTACATTTACTTTAGAGATTTGAATCAAATGCAAATTGGATACCTCCCCATTGAAAGCTATTTGTCTCATCTTGGCAAATAGGTTGATAGTGGTAACAAGCATCCACGGTATGCTAGCGAAGAAGCCTTCAATAGAGATTGAAACCATTTAATAAAGCCTTCCCCATATTTGGTTGGGCTAGCTAAAAATTTTGTACATCATTGACTACGACTTACAAAATTGTGACTTTAGGCAACATTTCATGAGATTTTTCTCTCCTCTCAACAATAAGGGAGGCTCCCTTCTTTCCGTAGGTGGCTTCAATAGGAACTTAACTAAAAGTGCAAAAAGGATAGTTCTCTTGATCAATTCCTCTTTTTTCAGGAATGATTTGCCTACACCTCTAACTTTTGAACTTAACAAAAAGTGTGTTATTGCTACAATAATACCGATGACCCTGGAATTAACATAAGAACAACACCAAGGGCAGCAATTTATTTATAATATTTTTTGAAACAGAAACAAGAACCCAAAGTCTCGTGTACTTGTCTTGAATGAAGATTCGAGTAGAATAAGCAATAAGACACAAAGTCTCTTACTAGATACTCTCAAATTTAATAAAAACACTTACAATTGAAGCCCAAAGTCTTTAGCTTTAAGTAATTGCAGCCACTACTATCAATTACAATTTGTCCTCCTGCAACACAAAGTCTTCAAAAGTTCAAATTGACTCTGAATGCAAAAGGGAGCTCAAAGCCTACACAATCATATTCAAGTCCCTCTTTCGATCAAAATCTAAAAAATGTTGTCACATAACACCTTGAATCAACACAAAGTTTGAAAATGAGTTGCCTCTTCTATTGATAGCAATCTGATTTACATCCAAGCACAAAGTCTTAGAGTGTATAATATAAATTGACAGAATTTTCTTGCCTTGCCAAAAGATGATTATTTACAATGAGCTCGCTCCTTTATATAGGAAAATAGGAGAGAGAAAGGTGGAGGAAAAAGTGTAACAACCTCAACCGCCTTGACTTATCTTAAACTAACTACTTTGACTTTATTCAAAGTTGCATGCCTAATGCAATTGCAACTTGATTACATGTTACAAATCTGCATGTGGTACTATCACATGCAATTACATCATGTTTTTCCATCATATGTAATATGTCAATTACAAATAATATTCTAAGTGTCTTACAAGACAAATTCTATTACATCAAGCTTTATTGGTCTTCATGTTGCTACAAGATGCCCAATATTCTACGATTGTTGCGCTCATGTTTGGTGGAAGCATCTCGAATTGGAGTACGAATATGCATCCTTGACTGTTTTGTTGAGTGTTCATTGACCAACTTGAGAGCACTTCATACTTGTAATCATTCTTTCACCTCCTTGTAGGCTCCATCATGTGATCACTCTTGCTTTACATTCCTCTTTCTTCTTTGCATGTTTGGGGTTATGCTTAACTGTCATCATTGAGTTTCTAGAAAAAGTCATTGTATGTTCCTTCAAGCATAGATGGGTCCACTTCTTGCTTTTGATGTGTAAAAACATGGATTTGGGCAAAGTATGAATAGGGAAAGTGTTTGGGATGATTGTGGACAGAAAATGAGAAAATGTGAGCCAATGGGTTAAGCTCATAATGACTAAAAAAAGAGTAGAAAAACGAAAAACATTTTTTTTGGAGTGGATTGCATATGCAGACAGCGAGCTTTAAGATGTGCAAATGAGGAGTGAAGTGTAATGAAATGGAAACATAGCATGCTTTAATAGGTGTAAGTCATACTATGTATCTGGCAAGCATGTGGGAAATTCTTCTTCAACCATAGGGCAGCCATATGGAGGTTCATGGAATGTGTATTGGCGGGATTTATACTGGCATTCACATGAGGGGAATAGAGGGACTTGCTTCCATATTAGAACAGAATTTTATCTTCAACTATATATGAAAGTAAATGGGACCTTGCATATGCAACTTGAAGAAGAAGACAGAAGAAGAAGAAGAAGAGACAACATATATACAAAAACATGCAAATCTGAAAATGGAAACGATGAGACTTACATACACAACTCAAGAAATATATACAACAAATACCTTAAGAAAAATAACAAGGAATCATACCTTTTTCTCAAGAGGCAATAGAGGAAGTCTTTATTAAGCACTAGTGAAAAATCTGAAAATGCAATGCAAGAGATTTCTTGGATTTAGAAAGATTGCAAGATGAAGTGTTAAATAGACTTCGAATCTTAACTCGATCTTTGCAAGAGATGAGTCAAAATTCATAGTTTGCCAAGTGTAGGAAGTTGTAGCAAAAAATTGCATCATTTTAGCAACTGTTTTGACCAAGCGACATGCAACATGCAAAGAATTTGGAAAATGGCATCCAAAGCATATCTAGTGATTTAGTAGACTTGAATGCAAGCTAAGAAGGATAGGAAGTGCTTTCAAACTTTCCTTGATCCAATCACTAGTTGTTTTGATGCATATTGCTCAAAACTAGGGCATTTTTTAACAAAAACGTGCCCTAGATGGGTTGATAAATGGAGAAAACACTCACTAAACTCCATTTTGAGTAGCCTAATGTGTTCTTTGAGTGATTTTAGGGGAAAACAACCCTTAGATGATCAGAAAAGACCAAGAAATGCTCAAGATATGAGCATTTGAAGGCTGGAAAACCCCTTTTTGGACAAAAACGCCCAAAAAAGTGAAAGTGAAGTTTTGAGAGCCAAAACATGTGTTTTTGGGCTAAAAATTGCTACTTTGGGTGTTTGATAAAAAAGTCTCATATTGTGAAGTAAAAATGCATTTTTTAGTTACATTTGCATGCGAAAAATGTGCCCAAAAACCCTCCAAATGCAGACTGCAAGTTAAAAACGGGATTTTTTTATGCAAAAGCATATATTATAATGCATGCAATGTGCTCCAAAATCACCATTTTTCCTTATAAGGTTTTTAAAGTTAAATGCACTTTTGGAAAGCAAATACACATTTTAAAACTCGTGCAATTGTTTGGAAAATTGTCACCATGAGCTTTTAGTGAATAACTTGGTGCAAAACGCACTTTTGGACACAATTTACATGTTTTTAAAAGACATGCAAGGGGGAAAAAATCGCCACTTTGCCTTGGTGGAGTTTTAAAACATGAAAACACATTTTAAAATGCATGTAGTTGGGCCAAAAAACACCACTTTGGCTTAGGCTAAGTGAAATGGAATTTTAAATATTACATACACATGCAATTGGGTCCAAAATCGCCAACTAGTGCATTTACATGTTATTAAAACATGTATTTTAACTTCAAAAGTCCATTAAGTAATAATTTTAAAAGATGTATATGCAATAGGTTAGAAAAACCCCAGTTAAATGCATTAATATAATTAAAATAAACTTATACATGCAGCAACATACGTAAATGAGTTAGATTTTCCCACTTACATTGATTTAATAACTTTTAAATATGCAAATGCATATTAAAAACCCACTTAACACATTAAAACATGTTATTGCATTGAAAAGTCCATTTAAATTAATGTTAGGACTTACATTTTATTGGAAGTGGGTTTTCACATAGTTATTTGCATGTTGATGTATGCAATGTGTAATAAAAATCCCACTTTATGCACTTAAATTGTCTCATGTAATTATATTTAATCTTTAAGTATAGTTTTTAATAAAGTAACATGAAAAATATTATTGAAAAATGTTATTTTCATCAAACAAAATTATGGTCAAATCAACTCAGAATGAACTGAATTTTAAAATGGACCACAAAATCCACTTTAAATACCAAATATAATCTTATGTCGTGCAATTTCCAATAAAAAAATCACTTTTATGAGATTTTTAATAAAAATATGCAATTAACCTAAAAAACCTCATTTTTTTCCTTATAACTTGAGCCAGACAACTCCGATTTTGACCTAAGTTAGCTCAAAACAAGGGGAATCCCAAAGCCTATTATCCTAAGGCAAAAAGAAGATCAAAGACTATTTACAACACAAAGAAAAAGAAAAAAAAGACATGAAAGTTTGCCAAAAAACGAGCGTTTGCAGTGGGAGAAGGAAAACTCTTCCATACAAACAATTGGAGATAATCTCAACATATAACCTTTAAAAGAACACATAGACAAGGCTACACAAAGAACAATTTGGAGATAATGAATTGTTTTCATGATGCCTCGTCAATGCATAAAACAAAGAGGATGCACCTACAAATCCATGAGAAAATTCCATAGGGTTGCCTCAATTTTGTGATGTCAAAATTGAGGACAGGAGATTGTAATCTGCCTTCCTCAGAACCTTTGCCTTGATGGGACACATATTTTCACATACTTGATCTCAACCATTGTCAATGAATTAAGTAGTCTTCACTCTTAATCATGTTGGGTCATCATTGAATAAGTTGGGCAATTGTCACCTCGATCGCTTTATCTCCCATAGTATGTCTCATGTCATCCGGCCAAGGAGTCAGCATCATAGTCTGCCTCTCTTTACCATGTTTTATGATGAATGTATCTAATTTGTCTATCAAGCACCAAATCTGACTTAAAATTTTATTGTTCTTCCAATTTAAATCCCCTTAATTTTGAATGGCAATGATGACCATGCAATCTCATCCCTATTTTGTGTCTGAGGGTGAATGCATCTAGTTTGTTTATTAAGGGCCAAATCTGACTTAAATTTCTATTAATCTAATTCTAGGTCCCTTCATTTCATGTGGCATTAATGATGACTGTGCAATCTTTTTATTTCTACAATCTCTTTTTTCCTGAATTAAATACATGTCTACAGGCCTAAAAAGAATACCTAGGTCATTGTTTCATTATTTTTTTTTTCCATGTCTGAGGCCTTTTGAGACAGAAAAGTCAAATGTCCCCATTTATTATATCAGGATAATTACTTCAATTTCTCATACTTACCCTATCTAATTGTTGCAATTGAACTATTTAATGGAAAATATGATCAATATCACTTTCCGATTTTTGAATCAATCAATAATCTTCTTTCTACTTTTATTCTGTTATTGTGCTTGAAACATGATCCTAACCATCTTCACATCCCTTGTATGTTTAAACTCAGTCTACAACCCCTCTTCATTTAAAATTGTGCAATAGTAAATAGATAATAGATATTTGACCTTGTGTGTTTTACATTAGTGTCAAAACCTGCCCTTCGAGGGGAAGTGCATAGAGCCCATCAAATTCTCACTCTCGCCCAACATTGCCAGCCTCATGTCTGACGTAATCATGTAGGCATAATTGTTGTGTAGAGCCCCACCATGACCTTGTAGAGAGTATCCATCCCCGTTCTTCTTACTATAATCACCGACTGCATCTTCTCTCATATTACTTTTTTCTTCCACCTTTTCCATTACCTCTACACAATAAAATTACTTTATACAGAAAGGCTCATGAGATGGCCCTTGAAAACAATTTTTCATTGTGAATTATAGACAGTATCTTGCTTGTGAAATGTGCTACTACTGGTGTTTGGACCCTCTTTAAAACATTATCCCCAAGGCCTTCATTGTCCAAGATGGAGCCGGTTGTGGCTGTGGTGTCCATTTATCCACATGCAAAATGTTCTTCAATCAGTCAAAGATACCCCTATGACCATACATTCTTCTCCGCCATCTTATGCTTCTACAAGCTTTGATTATAGACTTAATTTGGCAAGATAACACAAATTGGCACACTTATACTAGTAAGATAATGAACACTCACTTCAAGTTGGATCTTGATGTTATTTGACTCTGTTCTCCATAGTGTTTACTCATCATTGGGGAAGAGTTGTTTCGGGCAATGTCAAATCCAAGCAAAAATTTGCTAAAAAATGTCCTATGCCCCTATCTTAAACTTGGCAAATGAGATCTTACCTGCCATCCTTGATGGATCAGTCTTGCACATATTAAACCTCATTTGTTATGACTCATGAGGGCATACTTTCATGCCTGATACTTTTAAACCCCCATCCCCCAACATATTCCCATGTGTGTAAGCTCTTAAAGGTTCAAAGGTAGCGTGGCCAAGTCACCCTTGCCTAGACCTCCTCTTATAAATCTTATTAAGATTGTCAAGGGCCACAAAATCCTTAAAGCCCCTTTGTCATGTCCTATATGCTAGTAGATCTACCTACTTGTTTGCTTCACAGTATCAGAGTTTGATGCCGATATGGTAGAGTAACGGTACAAGCTTTATAACCTGCCTTAATACACTAATTTGCTGCTGAACTTATGTTTGATTTTCACTAAATTGTACTTTTTAGACTTTATGCCAATGTGGAAATAACTAAAGCTTTTGATCATTTTTAACCTTGTCAGTCTGGTAATTTGATAAGAGTTCAACAATCTTATTTTCCACATAAATTATTCCAAAGGAAAATTCCTTCTTGTAGGGCTTCTAATAGAACTCCTTGTGTGGTACTGGTGACTATTGCACCTTTGTTTACAATATCTGCCAATATCCTTCGTAATTGCTAGACAAGGGGTTTGATTATTTTAAAAAATTTACTTTTCTTGGACCAAGAATAGTGTGAACTGGTATAAAAGTATCCTTTAAGTAATGTTAACAGTAACTGTTGAATTGCATATGTGTTTTATTTGCAGAGCATTCACTTCAGCTGTTGCCCATGCATATCTATGTCAGCTACATTCAAGCCCAGGGTTCCCCTTGGAGGTGGGTACAGTTCCTGGATTTAGAATCATCAGTGTGGTTAAAGGCTACCTTCTGTTGATCAGAGTTCAAGGACATCAGATCTACACCTGTATCCTGATAGAGGATGATCCTTGGTGTTCAGGTAAAATGCTTGTCCAAAATTTCACGTCTTTTAATCCTGGACAGTTCAGTACATGTATCATTAAACATATGATTTTTCTATTATTATTTTCAATATAATCTTAGTTCGATTGCTTCATGTAGAAATATAATGTGTGTGAGAGAGAGACAGAGACAGAGAGCGCTTTAAAGCTAAAGAAAGTGTGCAAAGCAGGATGTAGACATCAAGACAAGTTGCATTGTGAGTTATGATAACAAGCACAATCTGTTGTATAGGCTAGAAACTGGTTTGTACCGTCTGCATGTTTAATGTTTTGCTGGAAGCTTTGAATTGTTACCATCGGGTATGATTTGTTCTTTTCTTTGAGCATCCTTAATAGGGTACTTTGAGTGGTGATCATTTCTGAAGCCAGATGATGACCAATCTAAAAATGTAGTGTTTTTATATAATGATCCGAGTAGCACTCCATTCACATGGCATTGATAAAATGTGGTGTTTTTATATAAGGATTGGAGTAGCACTCCAGTTACACGGCATTGACAGAGTTCTAAAAAGTTTAGGAAATACATTTGTTTGGGCTCAAAATAAAAAAGACTAAACATAACTTGAGCTTAAAAAAACATTTAAATTATCTTATATAAAAGTATATTTCAAAAACTATATATTTAATTTCTAGAAAAATGGTTCATCGCACTCAAATATAAGGTTAATTAGTTGTATAAAAAATTATTGAAGTTTATTTAGAATTTTAGAATTTAGTGTAGAGAGTTTCTATAATGATATAATTATTTTCTATTTTGAACAAATAGTAGAAGAAAAATATAAAAGCCTGATTTTTTAATTAAATGGAAAAATAATTTATGGACTAAATTTTTTAGTTATCAAAATAACAAATCAAATAAATAAATTTTACTATAAAAATTGAATGCCTTGTTAATTTTATTTTCAACATTTTACCAACAATATAGATTTATTGTTAAACTTAATTTATTATGTCATAAATTAAACCATTAAAGTCAACTTAACACTCTGCACCCACCATTATCGAAAAAAAAAAAGCAGATGATCAGAGCAATGGAAAGATTTACAACTTTAATTTTCCTCTATTCTGCTTCATCTGTTATCTCTATCGTTGCCATTCCTCTGCCTGAAGAGAAGGAGCTGATCCACATTTCAACTTGAAATCTTCTGCAATGACCAAGCATTTTTTATGGATTTTGCCTTCAATCGGGATTAAGTTTTCCGGCATTAAATTGGGATTCCGTGGAGCAGTTAAGGAAAAAACAATTAAGATTTCAAGAGGGAAAGGAGGCTTGAAATAGGTAAAGGCAGGTGTGGTTCAAGATTTCAAGAATTTGGGAATAACGATATGCGAGACATACTCGATGGAGTTTCTGCTTCAAATTCCGTAAAATTTCAAAACGGCACTACAATCTTAAAAGTTGGGCTTGCTATTTTTTTTTATATATTAAAACCAAAAGAAAACCTATATGATTAGTGCGAATTGATTAAAGCAACAGAAATTGAGCCGGATTTTGGATTGAATTTCTTGAGCAGAGTTTGACATTTGCAACAGCAAATTGCAGATTGGAAATATAAATGTGGAGGGAATGCCACTGAAATCCGAGATTGAATTCAAAGACTTTTCGAAGACTAATTACAATTCTGATTTGGAAGAAAAGACTAAAGGATCGCAGCCTTTAAAAAGATTGCAACCAATAAATATTGTTGTCTATATATAAAGATTACAGGTTGCAGTTCATCCATCACAGTATATATAAAGGAGATCATACTTTAAGAAGATTGCAGGTTACATACATAAGATCGCATAGTATATGATTTGAGAGAATAACACAAAAAACAAGAGATATATTTCTTTGAGTATATATATGTTGATAATTGATGCTGGGGTAAACTTGCTTAGGCGGGACAGTGGACAAATAGTTTTCGTTCTTTGTTTCTGCCAATTTTGAGCCAGAAGAAGTTGAACCTGGCACTTTCTCCAACCGGAGAACTAGAGTTTGGCGCGGTGGGAAATTAAAATCAGACAGTAGATCACTACAACAAACGCAAATTACAGGAACAGAACGCAGAATCAAAACATTTCCTTCTACTAGAAAAATATCTTCACGATACGAAAAATACAAGCTCTTCATTTGTATAGGAAGCTTAGAACAGTAAGATTGAAGCAAACAACAATTCTGAAAGAATCGGAAAGGAAGAGCAGATCTTTAGGAGGCGGTAAATTCGCTTTACAGCGAAACAAAGCTATTTCCCTTCGACAGCTGCTGCAATCAAAGGCAGAGCAAGGTCTTAAAGGTTAAAACGGTGAAGATAGCAGTCTGCTAAATATTAGAGAAGTTCCTAAATTAATGCTTCTGAGAAACAGCGCAGAAACTGGAAGCTGCAAAACCAACCTGACGCAGAGTCATGGAGTAAATTCATTGGCATGCACTTTAAAGCCCAGCTCCAATCACTTTCAAGCTTCAGCAAACGGATGACATAAATTTCAACACTTCATTTGAAATTTTTTTTTTTTTTTTTTTTTAGTTTTTAGATTTGGTTAATAATTATATTAAAGTTATTATCTATAAAATTATAAGTTGTGAATTTATAGTTACTGATTAACAAATTAGGTGCATATATACCTGCCAAGGTATCACAAGTAATGCATTCACTTCTAGCGAACCAAGTATGCCTTGTCCTTCTTTCAAACTTTGTATTTGCATCTAGAAAGTAATGTGCTTGAAGATTAATTGAGGCCCGCTCTCGCAGATCCAAAAAGAGAAGATTAAATTTCTCTGGCAGGCAAAAGAAGAATCCCCCAACTAGGTTTCCTAGGCAAGTGATCATGGAAAGGATCTAACTCCTTTGGCCCCCTCTAGAATGCAGAAATGGTGGATAATAAATATCAACAAAACCCATCTTCTCGAAACTGCAGAAGGAGGGAATCCCCAACTCAAGGATCTTTGACAATTGCAAATCGCAGCCAGGAAGGAGAGAAATGGGAACGGGAGGAGATTTGTTTTCCAGAGCACTCAGTAAAATATGTTCAAAGCAAATGCCAGGATCTAGGATTATTTGCTCGATGGACAGGTCTAGGTTTGGAGGTGTCTTTAATAGCAAATTGGCTTTAAAAACTCCTAGGTAAGCATGTTAAATTAACAATTATGGAAAATGAATTCATATATTTGATTTGTGATAGCTTAGATTTAAGAAATAAACTCTTGTATGCAGAAACCCTAGTTTTGAACAATTACCCTTCAAAAAATTTAGAATGGGTTCCCTTTTTCGATTCAAAGAAATCAACGAACTTTAAAGTAGAGAAAGCTACTTGTCTTCCCAATCTTCCCATTGAATTTCTAGATAAGGATACGCTTAGGATCATAGGTGATAAATTAGGATCCTTTGTAGGAATGGTAGAAAGTGATATGGCTTGCACGAGTCCAATTATTATAGTTAAAGTAGATGTAAATGTTATTGATTTTAAACCTCTAGATATAAATATAAATGATAAAATTATCTATGTTGAGCCAAGACTTATCGAAGGTCTCTTTAGAGTAGAACTGGAATCAGTTTTTTCTTTGTCTCAAGATGTTTGCAATCAAATTTACCCCAGGGCCAATCTAGATATTCAAATCTCACTTAATGAAAAGGGTGGTGGTTTCTTGGTTTACTTGGTTGATGCTTTGGAGGAAGGGGAGATTAGCGAATGCCCTTCTCGTCTAAAATCAGTAATCATTAAACCAAAACATGATGAGGAAGACCCTTGTCGCATGCATCTTTACGAGCAACCCTCTTAAGGAAGTAGATAAAATTATTCAGGTTTCATGTAATGTTCCTGTTATAACATAAATCATTTTATCAAACTATTGTTAATGGGCCAATTGATTTAATATACTTTAGACCCATTTTTATTTTGTTTTTGTAGTTTGTGTCACCGCTGGCTATCTTTGCACACCCTCATAAAGTTTTATCGACGAGTATTTAAGCACGGCTTGTATGTAGTCTTTAGGTATGCATCTTATTTGAATTATTTCTATGTACTACAAATTCCTATTGGGATTCTGTGTAATTCGCCATTTTGGAAGTGAAAGATCTTCCCTACTTGGCTATTTCCAGTTTCGGTGGGATTCAACTCTTACCCTATTTCGTCGCCTATAACACTTTGCTCGGATCTGGCAAGTGGGAGCTTCATTTTTGTTGCAAGCTATTTATTATCTGATATACATATATATTTTCTCTATGATTTGATTACTTCAAGCTGGCAGTATCTGTGTGTTGGTTGTGTTGGATTTGCCCCTCTCTAGCATCACAGCATCTTCGTACCTCTCTCCATCTTCCGTACAACTTCCTGTCTCCATCCGTACCTCCACCCCTCCACACCTTTGGCATCTTACTTCATACTTTCCAACCTCCTCCTCACCCTTCGTACGACTTGCAATTCCTAAGTCTATGATCTGCATTATCTCCACCGTACGGCCCCTAGGATATCCCATCTTGGCCTCCATTTCACACCGTACAGCCTCAATATCCATACCCCTTCCCTCCTCCCTACACCATACAATGCCCTGTGTACAATTTTGCAAATTTGTGAGTCTTGAAGACAAACTTAGAGTTGTTGTGAATGATCCTTTCAACAATTTGTATGTTCAGATCCTTGAGGCAGATATATTTATGATAACTACAAGTCCAAACACTATGCACAAACTTGTGTGATTGAAAAATCGTTGCTATATATTTGTGAGAAGGAGAATGCTTGGAAGATCAGACTGTTTGTATCTGTGTGTCTCCAAACTACATTCTCAACCTGCCTATATATTCTTCTAGAGGGTATGTCCCTCAAGGGACATAACCCTTGGCATATTACTAATAAATTAGTCATCCCTAAGCCGGCGATCTTAATGCAAATATTAGTTACATCTAACTAAGATTAGTCAGGAACAAACTAAGGTAATTACCTACAGATCGTCGGCACCTATAGAGAACATATAAATTATATTGAATGCCAATCATTAAGAATATATAAATAGAAGAGTCGGGTACGATTTGTACCATTAGACCTGTAGATTATCTAGGTTAGATTCGTAACACTCCCTCTTAACCTGATAATCCTACAGAGAGATATCATATCTAGCAACATCAATACGGATGTTTAAGCAAGAATTAATACTCTATATTTGTCTGTCTCTTCTTAGTATGTGGTATCATAGAACACATGATACAAAGTCATATTACTATAACTGTGATATGACAAATCACTACTACTAGTGATAAGACACATGTGACTCATAGAAATTGGTATTTCTATATCACAATGAGATCCTGAGTTTAAGATCTACCAGAATACAGGATAAACCTGGGGGAAAAAACTTCCTTTATCCAATTTGTGACCTATGAACATAGCAATGTCAATGTCACAAGATGATCTAAAACTCAACTGGATTTTATAGTAAAATCTACTGTATAGTACATTATCTAAGAGATTGTCACCTCTCATAATGCCTTTTGCACAAGTATTCATTATTTCAGAGATCTTCACCTCTTAAATAATGATTACACATGGTGGAGCCCATAACAGTCAATAGGCTAACAAAATAAAATTTATTATTTTATTAATAATCAAAAGAGTACAAATGAATTACAACTCAACCATACCAAGTCTCTTTCTGAAATGTTCTATCTTTACTCTAGATAGAGGTTTGGTGAGTATGTGTGTTGTCTGATCTACAGTACAAATGTATTCCAATTTAACAGAATTCCTATCTACCATATCTCTTACATAATGGTAAGGAATTTCAATATGCTTGGATCTGTCATAGAAAATTGGATTCACTGAGAGCTTGATAGAACTCTGATTATCACAATGAATAATTGTAGGATTCATGGCTTGCCCAAATAATCCCACAAGTAACTTCCTCAGCCATACTGCTTCTCGAGAGGCCATCACTACTGCAATGTTTTTAGCTTTTGTGGAGCTCTGAGCTACTAAAGACTGTTTTCTGCATATCCATTAAATCATAGCTGATCTTAAACTGAAACAACATCTCTTGAAGTGTTTTTTCTGTCGTTAACACTTCCACCCCAATCTGAATTGGTGAATCCATGCAAATTTAAAGCAACTTTCTCATATTTGGATCCATAATTAAGAGTGCCTTGTAAGTATCTCATAATGTGTTTAACAACAACTAGTTGAATCTCCTTAGGTTCACACATAAACTAACTTAAGGCATGAACAACATAGCAAATATCAGGTCTTGTATTTACTAGATACATTAGGGACCCAATCATCTGCCTATAGAGAGTATAATCTATTGGAGGTGATTTTGCAACTACTTCTTTAAGTTTATGCAAATTGGTCTCCATTGGAGAAGACATGGACTTGCAATTCCACATTCCAAATTTCTTCAAGATATCTAAAGTGTACTTTCCTTGATTCAATATGATACTATCAACATTCTTTCGTACTTCCAATCCTAGGAAGTAATGGAGAAGACCCAAGTCTTTCATCTCGAATTCTCTGGTTAAATCTTTCTTCCATTGATCTATAAGATGATCATCACCTGTGATTAATAAAGTATCAACATACAATATCAATATTACCATACCATCTTTATCTCTTTTATAATATAAGTTTGGATCAGCTTCATTCTTAGAGAATCCTAAGCCGATGAGATATTTATCAATCCTTTCATACCAAGCCTTGGGACCCTGTTTAAGCCCATAAAGAGCTTTCTTGAGTCTGCAAACAAAGGCGTTAGGATCATGGGTTTCAAATCCTTCTAGTTGCTCCAGATAGACTTATTCTGAAATCTTTCTATTGAAAAATGTTGTCTTTACATCCATCTGATGTACCTTCCATCCCTTAGATGCAACAATTGCTAAGACAGCTCGAACGGTAGTATATTTGGCAACAGGAGCAAAGGTTTCTTCATAATCAATCCCTTCTTTCTAAGAAAACCCTCTGGCTACAAATCTAGTTTTATATTTCTCAATACTTCCATCAGCAGCATGCTTTATTTTGAATATCCATTTGGAAGAAATAACGGATTTTCCCTTTGGCCTTGGAACTATTTTCCAAACATCAGCTTTCATAATTGATTGATATTCTTTTGTCATAGCTTCTTTCTAGGCTGGATGTTTAATAGCATCAGAAGGATTGGTTGGCTCTATTTTGGATAAATCAATCATATTTGTTGTATAACCAGATAATCTTTTAGGTCTTTTACTTTCTCTAACTGATCTTGAAGGTGCAAAAAAATCTTTAGTTGCTTCAATTGTTTTTATGGCCCAAAGTGGTCTTTTCTTTGGATTTTCTTCAAGGTTCATATTTTCATTTTCAATCTCTTCTAGGTTCTCCTTCTAATATTCAGATTCACTAATTCTTTCATAATTTGATAAAGGAGAAGGTTCATTGGAACTTAAGGCTCTTTTGAATGCAAGATCTTCCTCAAAGATTACATCTTTGCTAAGTTCAATAGTTTTCTGTCCAGGTATGAAGATTCTATATGCTTTAGAAATTTCACTATACCTTAAAAAATACCTTTCCTCCTAGATGGTTCTAATTTGGTTCTCTTTTCTTTTGGAACATGAATGTATACATGACATCCAAAAATTCTGAGATGACTTATATTGGGTTTTACTTTAGTAAATACTTCTTCAAGAGTTTTATCTTTAAGATAGGAGTGAGGGCTTCTATTTTGAATATATACAATAGTACAAGAGGCTTTTGCCCAAAGATAGTATTCTAGATTTTGGTCAAAAATCATAGCCCTAGTAGCTTCTATAATTGTCCTATTCTTTTTTTCAACTACCCTGTTTTATTCTAGGTTATAAGGAATAGTATACTCCCTCTTGATCCTTGATTCTTTACAAAACCTTTTAAATAAGTCTTAGGTATATTCTCCTCCATGATCTGTTCTAAGGGTTTTGATTTTATATCCTGAAAAAATGTCATTTAATGCTTTGAATTCTTTAAATCTTTGTAGGATTTATTCTTATTCCTTGCATTTTAAAAAATAAATCCATATTTTCTTAGAGAAGTCATCTATGAACAAGATATAATACTAGAATCCTCCAAGAGAGGGAATGGACATAGGTTCACATAAATTTGAATGAATTAACTCAAGTACATTATTTGTTTTCCTAGTACTATCATGAAAGGGACTTCTAGTACTTTTACCCAGAGCACACCCTTTACAAATACTAGGGTAATCTTTATTTAATTTAGGTAATCCGGTAACCATCTTTTTCATAGTTGATAAGGTTTTAAAGTTTAGATGCCCTAATCTTATGTGGCATATTTCGTTTGAATCTTCTACTTTGTGAACTAGGGCTTGAATGGATCTATTGTGTTCTATATTCAGTTCATACAAATATCCCTTTCTTTGACCAATTACTTTAGCTTTCTTGATGGAAGAGTTCTTAACCCAAGTTAATACTTTGCCATCCACGAATGCAACATTGTGTCCATCATCTTCTAATGTTGTAATTGAGATTAGGTTTCTTTTAATCCTCGATACATATAGTACATCTTTAAGAAGAAGATATTTCTTGTCTTTAGCTTCAAAGTGCAGCTCCCAATTCCTTCAACTGAGTGTGTAGAGTTATCACCAATAGTAACTTCACTGTTAACTTTCTCTAATAAGGAATCTAGAGTTTCTTTGTATCTCGTTATATGTTTGGAAGATCCACTATCAATTACCCATGCCTTATTTGAGATTTCATTTGATAGAGAGGAATACAAAACACGGTTCTCAAGGTCATAAGTTTCTTCTTCTCTTCTAGCATTTGTACAATTTGCCTATTGTTTGGAATTTTCTAGACAATTTGATTTAGTGTCCAAATTTTTCACATTTAAAACACTTTATTTTAGAAAGATCTTTCTCGAGCATTCCATTCTTCTGATTTCCCTTTTTCTTCTTGAAGTGTTTTTTCTTGCCTTTATAAGAGTTGGCATTAAGAACGTGAAGTTCTTCATCTTCTACTTTTGGTTTTCCTCCTTTCTTTATTTTTCTTGACTCTTCATGAAGACAATCATTCTTGAGTCTATTAAAGTCCAGAAGCTGATCTCTAGCACTTATTCCTTGTGTGAATATTTCCCATGATTCTGGCAATCCATCTATGGCCATGAGCATTAGCTTGGTGTCATTAATGATGGTTCCTATGCTTGATAATTCATCTCTAATGCCAACAACTCTTAGGAAATAAGAGTTTATTGATTCCCCTTTCTTCATCTAGATGTGATTTAGTTGTCTTTTTAGTGCAAGGACCCTAGTTGCATTATTTACTTCAAATGCATTCTGTAATGCATTCATCATATCGTGGGCAATTTAGTGTTTTGTAAGCATAGGTACAATGTCATTCTTAACTCCATCCAAGATGATTTGAATGGCTTTTCTATTTCCATTGGTCCATATGGATTTGTGAGGTTCAACTAGTGGTTGTTTGGATGCTCCAACAACAAATTGTTTAACATTATTTTCTTCAAGAATCATCAAGATTCTAAATTTCCATGCTTCAAAATGTTCCTTCCCATCGAATCTGTCCTCAAGCCTGATTGTATATGCCATTGGAAATGGAAGACAAGTACTGAATAAAAAAGGTCTGATGACTGACAATTTGCAGAGCCCTAGATCTAATAACCTGGCTCTAATACCATGTACAGTTCTACAAATTCGTGAGTCTTGAAGACAAACTTAGAGTTGTTGTGAATGGTCCTTTCAACAATTTGTATGTTCTGATCCTTGAGGCAGATATATTTATGATAACTACAAGTCCAGACTTTTATGCACAAACTTGTGGATTGAAAAATCGCTGCTATGTATCCATGGGAAGGAGAATGCTTGGAAGATTAGACTGTTTGTATTTGTGTGTCTCCAAACTACATTCTCAACCTGCCTATATATTCTTCTAGAGGGTATGTCCCTCAAGAGACATAGCCGTTGGCATATTACTAATAAATTAGTCATCCCTAAGCCGATGATCTTAATGCAAATATTAGTTATGTCTAACTAAGATTAGTCAGTAACAAACTAAGGTAATTACCTACAGATCGTCGGCACCTATAGAGAACATATAAATTATGTTGAATGCCAATCATTAAGAATATATAAATAGAAGAGTCGGGTACGATCTGTACCATTAAACCTGTAGATTATATAGGTTAGATTCGTAATACCCTACATTCACCGTACTTCTCCCCTCCATATCCTTCATTTTATGGTGCCCACATTCCTACCGTAAAGGGTGCACACTCTGTATCATATGGCCCTTATCGCTTTCCCTCCATATAAGCCTTCAGACTGATACGAACACACTATCCCCACTGGACAGCTTGCCTATAGGTCTTTCTTGTGGTCATTCAGTAGTTGTGACGGGTCATCAGGTAACCCCCACAGAAGGAATATTACAGTGGTATCAAAGCTTCGATCCTGCTAGCCTGTGGACAGTGAATATGAGATCCCGTTGATAGAATGGTTGTCGAACCAAAATCGACAGATGCCAAACTCATGGCACTACTGAGAGAACTTGCCAAGAATCAGGCACAAATCACTAATACTTAGCGACTCATTGGATCTAGGTGATGCTCACAAGGGTGAAGCACCGAGGCTTCCTGGGAGGTCACCCATCCTAGTACTACTCCAGGGTGAGCGCGCTTAACTACGGAGTTTCCTCCATGGTTAAACCCAAAGCTTGCAACCCCATTTGCAAAACCTTCACCAAGTGTTGTGCCTCATGAACCATTCATTAGAAAGCCCCTTAAGCTCATCAATTGATAAGTAGGAGTAATGAACCTACAGAGTTTCCTCCATGGTTAAACCCAAAGCTTGCAACCCCATTTGCAAAACCTTCAACAAGTTCCTCCGGATACAAAGGCTAGGTCCTTAGCCCAACATGAGAAAGAAGCTCTCTCTAGAGATTTTTCTCGATGTGAGAATACTCCAAAGATGAGCAATAAGGGAAAGGAGCCTACAGCAGATCCAACTTCTTCAATACAATACATGTCACCAATGGGGACAACATCATCGTGGTTGAAGGAGGTTATGTTTAGACAAAAGAGGTAGATGGAATTGGTGGAAGAGGAGGGAATGACAGAATTAATAAAAGTGATTAAGAGCTTGAGCCACCTAAGGGCGATGCTAAATATTCTCCTTCATGATGAGGAATCAAAATTAGGACCTTCTAGCACACATCGCCATTTCACCTCCCCATGCAGATACAAAGGAATAGACTCATAAGGATTACCAAATAAAGGAGGTGGTATTAGGGAAATCCACAGTGGAGACAAAAAAGCTTCTGATCACTTCAGGTCTCAAACAAGTGTTCACACATTTGGACAAAGACGAGTTAGAGCTTTTTATGTTGAGGAAACAAATGAGTTGTTCTAAGGATACTTGAATGAGGTAGTAGGGCCAATAGAATCTGAAAATCCCTAGATCACTCTAGGGGCTGCATTAGAAAGGAGGCAAGGACACCAATGGATTCATTTTTGGATGCATGTCAACAATGGCATCATAGTTTTCGAGATAGGGGAGTACAATTAATACAAGGTAATTTGAACCCATTGCACAATATCCAAATTAACGTTGACAAATTGGTTTCTATTATAAACCAAGATTTTGGGCTAATGGATGAAGTGTGTACCTGGGCCAATGATTTGCAAGCACTCAAATCTATAAAAGGGAAAAGGTACTAGATGTTGATGGAGATATACTTAGCAAAGGAGTTGGATAAATTGGATAGAAAAGTTATCTTCGGGGAATAAATTCATAGAGGGGTTACATGAAGGTATTCGACATATTAAGAATGAGGCTCAAGAGCAACTTTTAGAAACAGATAAATACTACCACGCCAAAAGCCTTGAGATTTTTGAAGATGGGTCAAAGACCAAGCTTTCCTTGGTGCGACCTATAGCTCAATAATTTAGAGATACATTTGAAAATGCTTCGTCTGAAGATGATGTAAGATAAGCATTTAAAATTGAAGAAACATTGTTAAAACTGGATACAAAGCTTGAAGATTTTGCAGATACAATAATAGAAGTAAGCAACTACATGCAAGTAGTTAGAAATAAGTATGATTCATTGGATTTACCGGAGGCTAACAAAGTGGCAGAGATAATAGAGAAATTTAAAAGCAAACATCCACACATTGTTTTGGTAAAAAGGGGAAGAAAGCCTAGATGCTGAAAATTCAATTTTGACACATAGAAGAATTTTTGAATTTTTGGGTCTTGTCACCAAGGTGTGCTCTTTGAAGTTGTGGCTCAACAAGGTGCACTTTTTGAAGGTGTGCTTTTCTCAAAGGTGCACTGATTATTTTGAGGAAGAAGCAATGTGTTGATAGTTAACTATCAGTTTCTATTTTAATTAGAGCATTCTATGCATCGGAAACACATTTTGATAGTAGTTCAACTCCTAGAGACACCTAGAGAATGTCGAGGTTCCATTTTTAGAGCTCTTAGTGACTCCCAGATCATCTCATCGCTTCTATCTTCTTACCTCCTTTTTTTTTTTTAAGCCATGTAAAGTTTCACGCACCCATTAATTAATATAAGCAAGGGTGGAGACCTACTTAGCACCATTTGGAGAGTCAGTTTGTATGTAAATAGCTTTATATTATTATTATTTTAGCATGAGTTTGCATTAGAAGAGCTCTCACTCCTAACAAAAAGGGAGGAGAGGATTTCTTTTAAATACATGGATGTAATATGTACTTTAGGTCGTTATTTTGATACAATAATATATGCCATTGTTGCTCTCATTTTGGATGTAGTTATTCTTGTCAAAGTGTGTTATTTTTGTGAATGTGTGTTCGTGAATATTAATGGAGCTAATGGTTTTATTGAGTTGTTATGATTGTGCAATATTTTAGTTCTTGTGTTTAACTTATGTTAATGAATTTCATTGTTGTGAGAAATTGGAGAAAGGATCATATTTATTCTTACATGGTGTTTTCTCTCGTGTGAGCGCACTTTCTATGGCCTCGCAATTTGCTGAAACGTGAAACATCTTTCGGTTATTATTGATGTTCCCATCAACGATTGCATCAATGTAGTTGACGATTTGCTACTCCTAATTTCATTGGTTTCCTACCAAATCCCTTTAATAATTCAATTCACAGACGTGTTGTTGCTTTGGCTTATGTTCGTTAGGAATTTCCCTTTCATAAATTTGCTTCAAATCTCTTGTTACTTTATCTTTGTTATTTGCTTTTCAAACACTTGGCTAAAATAGGAATTCATATAGTTGCATTTATTAAAAATTACATTCATCATAAAATAAAAATATATATCTTCCTTTGTGGTTACATTTTAGCAAAGCTGTGTAGATTGGTGGGTACCAAAAAAGGCCTCCTTGTGAACATACACATTTATCTTCAATTAGTTACCCAATTCGTTGAAAAATAGCCATTTGGAGCCTTGGAGTTAATCATTGATCATCTTTTCAAGAGAGAGATTCGAAAGGATTTGTGTCTTGAAGCATCATGCAAAATGAACGCTCAACAAAAGTGGCGCTAGGAGGGGCCCAAAACCATTCGACCCAAAAACCCATATTGTTGTTTGAAAATTATGCAGTTTTCAAAAGTTCAAAAAAATTTGAAGTTTGTCACTATCTGAAGGTGCACTTTTCAGAGATGCATTTTTTCAAATTACACACAAACTGGAAGATCCTGATCCACCATCTCCATTCTAGTGAGCTTTAAGGTCTTCACCTAATAGACATGAATTCCTTGAACTCAGTCACTTTCACAAGCCTTGTAGTGATAAAGATATACCAATATTTTTACATTTCAAATTTCATCATCTTCCTCAGTTCCACCTTCGAACTTACCTCCACCTATCATTCCGCCTAATCCTCCATCAATGGCCTTCTTTGCAAATGCGGTAGATTCAATAATCAATTTGCAAGGTTCACTCAACAACCTTCCCAAAAAATCTGAGAAATTATGCCCAGGGTTCATTTATGGAGAAACATGGACAACTGAGGATCACATCAAGGTTTTCAAAGAAGTATGCAATCGAAAATAGATTCAACAAGAGAATGAGGTCCTTCGTTTGTTCCCCTATACATTGGGGGAGGTTGCATTTAATTGGTATGTAAATATACCCCCGGGTTCTATTCAAATTTGGGTAGCTTTTGAAAAGTTGTTCTTAGATCAATTCAAAACATTTATCAACTCAGTTATGATACACCATCAATTCATATCTATCAAGAGGGATCTAGCAGAGAGTGTTTCGCGCTTCAACTATCTCTTTCACATGGCATACTGCAAGTTGGAAACACAATTATTTTGAGGACATGCTATAAAGGAAAATTATTTTCCTTGTGATAAAAAGTGCATGTGGTAAGTTTATTGTATTTGATATGTAAAATTGGTAAATGTGAGTAAGCAATCAAAGGGATCATTGTGATGTGAAGTTGGAGATCCGGTATTTAAATCTAAAAGGTATTTTGGTGCAATATTGGCACTGTAAGAGGAAAGAGGAAGAATTCAAGTTGCTGAGGTCAATTACATTTCTATTTTTCCTAAAGGAATAATACAGAGGCTAGTAGGACAGTGAGTTTGGTGGTCTTTCCCCTGAAGGTGTTTGGACAGTGTGTCCTTCTATCTTCTACAACTTCTAACAAAGTTGGCACAACTCGTAACAGGGACTGATATGTATTGAATGTATTTCATTGGCTCCTGGTAGAGTCCATCCTTTTACAAGAAACTTTTATATTAATACATCATTTGGTGGGTATCATCCCCACCAAGGTTTTCCTTCTAACCAAGGGTTTCCATAGTTAACATATCTAGTGTTATTGTGTATGTGTATCATCTTATGGTTGTTGATTATATTGATCATATGTTTAAGGTTTAATAAGGTTGGTAAAAGTTATATCGATCATATAATTGATTCACATCCCCCCGCCCCCCATCAATCAAATCAGATTCTCAAGAACAACTCTCCCCCATTGATATTCTTCCCCTACTAACATCAATACTCTCTCCATTGAATATTTTTCATATACAACTCTCCCCCATTGACATTAATGACAATGTCATCATTATGTCAATTCTACTACAAAAAATCTTTAACAAACTCAAGTGTCCAGATACATTGTTAAATGTCAATTACCAAGAGTCCTTCATGACTCAACTCAAACACAAATACTTCCTCATATAGGAAGCGTCAAGCATCCAATCCAGATAAACAATAGTGCTTTGTTCCATTGGACTGATGCAATCTCTAATCAACTACTGAGAATTAGGTAAGGGCATGACCACAAGCATACTTCTCAAATACACAAATGTATCCTTCAGCAAAGTCTTTGTAAATATGTCTATTATCTACCCCTTTGTATTGATATACTCCAACTTGATCTTGTTCTCTGCAAGTTTCTCTCTCAAGACATGATACTTAACAGATACGTGTTTTGTCTTAGAATGTAACATAAGATTCTTAGACATACTCACTGTACTTGTATTATCACAATGTATGAAATGTCCTTCAACATTTGCTTCATTCACATGATTTGATTGCAATTATTCACTACTACTATACACTCTACTTCTGTTGTGCTCTGTGAAATACAATCATGTTACTTTCTTAGCCAAGAAACCAATATTCCTCCTAAGAAAAGTGTTCCACCTCTTGTATTCTTTTTGGCATCTATTTTGTCTGCCCAAACTTTATAAGTATATGCACATAAGGTAAAGTCATTTGATCTGTCATACCATAACCAAAAATCAGGTGTACCCTTCAAATATTTGAAAATCATTTTTATTGTTGCATAATGTGATTGTTTACAATGAACTTGAAATCACACAACAATGCCAACTGCATCTTCTATATTTGGTCTTGTATGAGTTAAAAATTGTCAACCTCCAATCATAGATATGTACTTCTTCTGTACAACGGTGGGTGCCTCATCTTTGTTGGATAACTTTGTCCAGTTACCGTAGGTGTACCAACAAGTTTACAACTTTCCAAACCAAATTTTTTTAGAAAATCTTTCAAATACTTAGGCTGTGATAAGAAAATGCCATCATTATTCTGCACGATCTATAATCCCAAGAATACTTCATCTTGTCAATCATGCTCAACTCAAATTCCTTCTTTATTACACCAACAAATGTGTCACTTGTTTCATCATCACCTCGAAAGATTATATCATCCAAAAACGCTTCATCGATCAATAAACCATTCTCAAACTCCTTCAAATATAAGTTACTATTTGCAGTACCTTAAGCAAATCTTGTTTTTGCCATGTATTTATCCAACCTCGCATATCAAACTTTGGGTACTTGTTTTAATTCATTCAATACTTTCTTCAACTTACAAACCATATCTCCTTCTATTGTCAAAAGAAAACCTTCAAGTTGTTCAAAATAAACTTCTTCCTCAAGTTCTCCATTTAGAAATGTTGATTTCACATCATTTCTTGTTAGTTGCATAAGTAAAAAACATTCTAACTACCTTTATTCTAGCAATAGGTGCAAATGTTTTATCATAATCTATAACTTCTTGCTATGAATAACCTTTGCATATCATTGTTACTTTTTTTCTCACAACCTCACCTTGTTCATTCATCTTATTTCTGAAAACCCATTTAGTTCCTATAACATTCTTGTCCTTAGGTCTAGGAACCAATTCTCATGTATCATTATTTTCAATTTGATTTAATTCTTCTCTCATAGCTTTAATCCAAAAATCGTCTTTACTAGCTTCATATGCACTTTCAAGTTCTACTTGTGAAATTAAACAAAGTTCTTATCTTTGTACCTTTTTCCTTGTCATCATTGTTTGGATTAACCTCGGACAAAAATAATAGTTACATGAAAATATAACCAATATCAGAAAGTAATAGATCGCACAAAAGAGAACACAAGACATAAAGATTTAACGTGGTTCACCCAATCCTTGGGCTACGTCCACCAATAGAAAGTCCAATACTATTATTATCCAGTGATTGCAATTTGCAATCCCTTCCAACTCAATACCGCTACAAGAAGCTACAATATCACCATACATTATGAAATCCCTAACCCTAAGTCATTTTACAAAAGATTTTTCTACTTACAAAATTGGGGCGAGAATAAGTCGTCCAATAGAAAAATAGCATTCGACACCTTTTACAATATAAGATCATTTTTGGCTTCAGGGGCTTTGCCCCCAAAAAAACCCTGTGGGGGCGTTGCCCCTCGACCCCACCCTATAGAAATAATCTGAGGAGAAATCGCACTAAATAAACCTTTGAGTCTGATTAGGCTCTACATCACAAAAATCTCCCACTTGGAGACTGATCATAGTGTTGCTAAACCTATAGCTCCCACTGGAATGTCAAATCACCTTGGATTGTTGTTCTTTTACTTTGTTCGGTTTAGAAGACTAACCGAAGCTGAAGAGGAGTTTAGCTTCTCCCTTGTTACTTCCTTGGTAAACATATATGTTGGATTATCATCTGTATGTATCTTCTCCAGCTTTAAGTGTTCATCATCCAACACTGACCGAAATGAAATGGTACCGCAATTGGATGTGTTTTGTCTTTGAATGCACAGAAAAATTCTTCGCAAGATGAATAGCGCTCTGGCTATCTGTGAACAAATAATTATCCCTCTGTGGGTGTCCCAATTCTTCCATGAAGAACTAAAGCCATATCATCTCCTTGGTTGCCTATGTAACAGCAACATACTCTACCTCTATAGTAGATAAAGCATTAACCTTTTGTAACTGAGAAACCCAGCTCATTGTTGCCCCACTAATAGTAAATGCATAACCTATACTACTCTACCCGATATCATTATCTCCTACCGAATTTGAGTTAACATAACCTTGTAAATTAGTAGTAGAGCCCCCAAAATGTAAACACTTACTCGATGTTCCTCTCAAGTAGCTAAGAATCCATTTAACTGCATTCCAATGCTCAAGCCCTGGATGACTCATATACTTGCTAACAACTCCCACTGCATGTGCAATAGTTGGCCTAGTATATAACATTAGTATACATTAAGCTTCCTACAGTTGAAGCATAAGGTACCTTGAACATCTTATCCTCCTCTTCTTGTGTTTTTGGACACATCTCCTTAGTCAATTTCAAATTACCAAATAAAGGTACGTTGATAGCTTTAGCATTCTCCATAGAGAAATGTTGCAACACCTTCGCAATATAATCAGCCTGAGATAATGTCAATTTTCTATTTTTCTTTTCTCCAAATTTTCATACCAAGGATTTTCTTTGTTGTCCCCAAATCCTTCATAGCAAATGAATGTGTTGATTGTTCTTTTAACGCCTTTATGTGATCCATGTTAGACCCAACTACAAGCATATCATCAACATATAAATATAAAATAATGTAGTTGTCATCATCTAACCTCTTAAAGTAAACATAATGATTTGAGTGACACCTACTATATGTTCATGCATAAAACTGTCAAATTTTATATACCATTGTTGAGGTGTGCTACCTCAGGACCCCATAGAGGCATTGTCCCCAAACCCTTATAGAAATAATTTGGGGAGAAACTACACTAAATAAACCTATGAGTCTGGTTAGGCTCCATATGACAACAATCACTCATTTGTCCTTGCTACCAATAATCTAATCAATAGGATGATTCTTTATCATATTCTTATTAGGTGTCACTATCTCAACTCTTACTTCAGCTCTAGGTTCACTCCTTGGTTCTTCTCTCTGTTCCACAATCTATATGTCATTCTACAAATCTGTGTCAATCTCATAAAACAACACAACATTCTCTTGGTTAGCCTTTGGATTAACCTCTTCATCATAATGATAATTAAGCATTCTTTCTTGAATTCCAAATTTCTCATCAACCTTAACATTTGCGCTCTCAACAAGAGTCTTAGTTCTTTGATTAAAACATATGTATGCTTTACTTTTCAATGAATAACCAAGAAACATACCCTACATCACTTCTTGCATCAAACTTACCAATGCCATCATCTTTCTTACTGTAACACTTACTTCCAAAGATTCTAAAATACTTAACTAAGGGTACATATCTAAACCAAAGCTCATAAGGGGTCTTACCAGTGCCTTGTCTAATTTGTATTGTGTTCATGGTATATATTGTTGTATTAATTGCTTCTCTCTGGAATATCTTTGAAACATTGTTCTTAAATAGCATAGCTCTTGTTGCCTCTATTACTGATATGTTTCTCCTTCATGTTGTACCATTCTACTCAGGTTTCTTAGGGGTTGAAATTTATCTTTTAATGTCACTTACTTCACAAAAATTGTTAAACTCATTCAAAGTGAACTCTCCACCTCTATCAAATCTTAAGTTTTTAATCTTCAATCTTGATTCATTTTCAACTCTATTCTTAAACACCTTAAACTTCTCAAAAGTTTATGATTTCTCTCTAAGAAATGCTACCCACATCATCCTAATAAAGTCATCAACAAGAATCATGAAGTACCTTTCATCACAAAATGCTCGTCTTTGTAGGACCACTCAAGTCTATGTGTACTATCTCGAACTTCACTAATGTAGTAAACTTCTTTCTTGAAAAGGAACTTTTCTTTTGCTTTGCCATAACACATTCCTTGCATACCATGTTAGTAGGCTTTACAATTTTAGGCAAATCTCTAACATCAAGTGTAGTGCTCACTTTCACAATGATATAAAATTTTATATGACAAAACCACTTATGCCACAACCAACTGTTATCAACCTTAGCAACTAACATTTCATCTTAGTAGGATTCAACTAAAAAATGTTAGCTCTTGATCTTGTGCTAGTACCAATCAGCTTACCATCTTTATCTTTGATTATACATGTCTTTTTGTGAATTCCAATTGATATCCCTTGTCAACTAATTGTCCAACACTCTGAAGATTATGTTTTAGACCATCAACAAAATAAACGTCATCTATGTCAGCTTTCTCATCAAGATTAATAGATCATATTCCTTTTATGTGATAGGCCACATTGTTTCCAACTCTAAAAATTCTTCTATCACAACTGTCGACCTCAACAAATTTATTCATATCACCAGACATATGATGTGAACAACCACTATCTATGATCCAATCATATTTCTTCTTTTCAACTTGTGACATTAATGCCTTTTCTTCTCTAATTTCTTCTTTTTTAGGACTTTCCTCTTTGATTGCAACTTTTGCTCAAGGATATTTCCACACTAGCTTCCAAATCTTCATCATTTGCATAAAGACATTCTCTAGGTTTCCTAGGCTTGAAATTCCTCTTATACTTCTTTACTCTCTTAGGGAACTTAGAAGCATAACGACCATATTCATTACAAGTCTAACATTTAAAGATTTTCTCATCTTCATGTTCTCTTCTCACAAGTAGGCAAATTCCTTCTTCAATCTACATATCTTCTTCAAATCTTCCTATGTCACTACTAGCATAATCTCCATTAGTACTCGCACTTCTTGTCAATGTAGGTCAAGCACTCAATATGTTGAAAGCAATCTCAAATCTAGGTAAATTGCCACTTTTTCTCAAACTTATCTCAGTTGATTCCATTCTTCCAAGAAGATTCTCTCTTGTGAATTTTTTGTGCAAGGTATAACTTGTTCAATCATCTGTGATATCTACTTATATGCACTTGTCAAAGTTTTCAAGATCATCCATACAGTTTCATCTTCATCTTTTGATCCATCACAAGCTTTAATTCTTGCAACAATTTATGATATTCTACCAAAATAACTTCTTACAAATTCGTATTCCATCATTTTAGCTTCTTGAAATAAACATATCCAATTATGCAAACTAACCTTCTTAGCATGCTTATCACCTTCATAAGTAAATTCTAAAGCCTTCCAAATTTACTATGCCAAATTAAAAGATTTTGCCTAGTTGTACTCATTTTTGAGAAGAGCTGATAAAAGTGCTTCCCTAACAAGCATATTGCATATAAAAAATTCTCTCTAAGGTTCAAGACATTCCTCAAGTTTATCTTCTTCGACCATTTCTTTATTTTTCTTAGTGGTCAACCAATATCTTAGACCCATGCATATAAAATATATCATCATATTCTCTTTCCAATTGTCATAGTTGGTTCCATCAAACTTCAAAAAAAAAAAATTTGAAATGACTCGCCATAGATCTCCTTAAGTTGTTAAGCTTTTCCTTCAAGGGCTTGATGCTCTGATACCAATTGTTAGAAACTAAAGTCCACCAAGATAACTGAGAAGGGGGGTGAATCAGTTATCCAATTGAAATAACTCTGATTAAATAATAAATATATAATCAGCAAGTACAACAACCACAAGAAGATAACCATACACAATAACACCAGATTTGTTAACTAGGTAAATCATTGATCTGAGGGAACACCCAGGTGGGGATGGTACCCACAAAATGTTGTACTAATATTGAGTGTTCCTTGTAAGAGGATGGACCATTTTAGGAGTCAATGGAATACGTTTGGTACATATCAGTCCCTGTTAGCATACTTTGAATCCTTGTGAGGAGATTCTAACCCTATTAGGAGTTATGCCAATCTTGTTAGGATTTGTGGAAGGCAGAAGTACACACTATCCAAACAACTTCAAGGGAAAAACCATCGAACTCACTAGCCAACTAACCTTTTTACTATTCTTTGTACAATAATACCAATAAACAACTGTCCATTGCAGTCTCTTTTCCAAATATAATTTCTCTGTCAACTAATCGTGTCTTATCTGCACCAAACACTTCTCTGATCTCAAGATACTTAATATCAAATTTGGTGGATCTTACATATAGGTGTGCCCACTCACATTACTTATACTTCGCTCACAACCAAAATCACAATTACTTGCCACAATTACACTTAACCAAAAGGAAAACAAATTTTCTTTATACCAAGTCCTCAAACTAATTATTGAGTCAGTGTTGGGGCTTTCTCAATTTACAATTACAATAGGACCACATTAAGATAATACAATACACGTTACAATACATATTTTCATAATTATATAATTCTACCCACTCACGGTCTTCACAATCCTTCACACATGCAACCTTGGACTTAGCACGATCAACCACACCATCATCATCATGTCTTCTACCTCTATCCAACTGCGCTTAACCAAATTCTATCTTTGTTAGGAGATATAATCCAATTACCAGAAACCGCTTCTCAAGAACTCTACTAGAACTCTGTCTTCATTAAATCTCAAATAACTATCTATTTTCTTCATATTTCCTCATGCGCTCTTAGCCACATCATCATTACACTCTATAGAACATGTCCTCAACTGCACTTATCCTCATCCTCAATCCCCAAACCTCATAATCTCAATCTATGTATGATGCTCTGTCAGTCTTGACATAATCATTAGTATGTTGACATCAATGAAAAACACAGTCATGAATGCAACACACAATCATACTAACAATCTCCCAAATGCTCCAACAATGCTAGGATACTCCATAGGAATATCACCAGCATTCATGCTAACACTATGGTCTATTTTCAAATATTGGATTTTTGTCCTCTTTTTTTAAGATAACAACAGAAGTCCTCTTGCACATAGGGACTATTTTTGTAGATTGGAATTTTATCCTCTTTTAAAACAACAACAACAACAACAAAACTATTTTGCATGATGACACTTGATTTTCCCTTGAACTTTTTACCATTATTTGTAATATACCAATTATTTAAACATTAGGAGATGGGCATGCACCAATAAACTTCCCTATCAATATTATTTCTATAAGATCTAAAATACCATCAACAATGTGTTCTTGAGGAATATCAATTATAGAAATGTAATTTGATAACATGGAGATCAAACCTTTAAAATGAGTTCTTTAAAGACAACAATACAAAAAAGAAATATTTATATATATTTGGTAGTGAATATTTTCCATAGGCTAATCTAGGAAAATAAATAACATTATGGAAGGTTATGTATGTCATTTCTAGTGAGTAAATGTCGTCTCAAATAAGACGATAATTCCAAGGGTGAAAGAAAAACATAATGCAACCAAAACCTAACAAAGTGATAATGTTCAATTATCCATTAATTCGAACTATTTGAGGCTCTTTGTTAACATAATGATTATAAAATTCAAGAAAAATATATTGTGATAAAATTATTTTTTCAATATAAAGAAAAGAGTGATCAAGGATGCTAAAGAAGTTTACTTGATTAAAAAATTAACTCATGGTATGAATTTATGAGGGATTGAGGGATACAATATGAAGGTAGAGTTAATCATAGTGGCTCAACTCATTGATAATTATAAGCAAGATAGTAATTTAAAAATTTACGATTAAAATTTAACGAAACAATATTTGGGATGAGAAATGGACCAAGGTTTGAAGCCAAATGAATACATACTCCTAGTATTGTGTTATAGTGCCTTTGATTTGAAAATGGGATTTTGTGTTAAAATTCCCAATACCTCATAAAAATATATGTTTGAGTTATCTATTTGATGATGCATAAAGGCTAATGTTAAAATATGTCATCCTAGGAAGTGTTGTACAAATTTAAAACTAGTTAAGCTCATGGACATTTTTATCATATAAAGTAGAATAAATGAGAGAGGGTCACCACCTTCTAGATTATGATAATTTAAAGTCAATAGGTTGCACCTAATCGAGAAATATTGTTATCCAAACAATACCAAAAGATTTCATTTAGTGGGACTTGTATAACACTTGGACATCTAGGTCAAAGATCATGAAAAAGAAACCTTGATTCCTTGAGAGAATGGTATTAAGTTGTTATAATAAATCCCTTGTTTGATTCATGTTACATGTCACATACTACTACTATGTTATTATTACTACATTATTAAGAGGAAGAATATGCTAGGGAGGTAGGATTTAATAATAGGCATGAACTAGAATGGGTCAAAGATGAAGCCTAGACATATCTATATCTAAATATAGTTTATCAATATCAACATGTGATTTAATATTATGATGATGAGTTTCCCACTTGGGATTGTGTTAACTCATTAGAACAATATAAATTTCTAGATTATGATTTTCCTCATCTTAAGAAGATGATGCAACAAAAGTACAAGAAAGAAAAGGCTTGCAAGAAAGACATGGGAATGTGGAGTGTAGTTACAGTCTTCCTTGAGCTAAAAATGATTATAATTTGTGAAGTAAGAAGTCCCTCTCAATCCCAATACAAATTTGGAGCCTTATGAAGCTATTACTACTATAAATTAAATAAAACATAGATAGCCTAAAATTAAAATCTAATTGCTAAAAGTATTAGATAAAAGAAGGGTTAATATACAATTATATGATACAAAATTAATTTTTACATAGAAAAAGAAGTATGTATTTTTAGATTCCTACTATTGATATGATTGTTGGTCATAAATCATGTAGTGCCCTTTATGAACCCATTTTATTACCTTCGTAATCATATGACAATATTTGATCCAAGAATCTTTATGCAATGTGTTAAATTTAACTACTAAAATTGGGTGTTTGTCTGTGTGCAAGTGCACCTATGCATCTGTGTATTTTTTATGTTTGTGTGGGTGTGGGTGTGAGTGTGAGGAGGGTGAAGGTAGTGATTGAACGGTTGGGTGCATGTGGGTGTGTGTGTGGGTGCATATGTGGGTGTGTGTGGTAGTGATTGGGCAGTTGGGTGCATGTGTGTGTGTGTGTGCACGTGTGTGCGTGTGCGTGTGTGTGTGTGGGTGGGTGTGCAACGGGTGTGTGTGCATGCATATGTGTGTGTGCGTGTGTGTGCGCGCGTGTGTACACATGTGTGTGTGGGTGTGTGGGTGTGCGTGTGTATGTGTGTGTGCGTGTTTGTGTGTGTGTGTGTGTGTGTGTGTGTGTGTGTGTGTGTGTGTGTGTGTGTGTGTGTGTGTGTGTGTGTGTGTGAGAGAGAGAGAGAGAGAGAGAGAGAGATTTTGTGTATATGTGAGCATTTTTCTATCCTTCAAATTTATTGAATGCTTGTATACTCATACTTTCAATCTTGTAAAATGATTTTTGATCATGTGTTTCTATTAAATTTAATTATTTTCTAGTCCCAACAAATTGTGCAAACCCTAGTTCATTCCTTAGTTGTTTATAAATTATGTATTCATTTTTTATCCATATACTTTATGCTATTTTATTATTGATTGAAACACTAAAAATGATAGAAAGTGACTAGCTCATGTTTATTTTTTAGGTCATTGTTCTATAGACATCCATGTAAGCAATATGATACAATTTTTATCAGGTTGTCAAATATGTTATAAATATTATGGTAGCAAGGTGATTTTGTGTTAGGATTTTACACTAGTTGAGAATGCTACATGTCATTATATGGTAGGCCAACAATTTTAATTAAGACTATTTGATTGGACTCCATACATGGATTACATGTTAATTGCTCTATTTACTAGAGGATAAACCTTCTTTGAGAAATCACTTTAAGTAGGATCACTTTTTTTTTTGAATTTTTTAAAAGGTTTCCATACTTTTTGATAGGGCATTGATTGTGTATTAGGATAGAATTTATATGCCTTTTTATGAAGCTCTTGCAATTCTAAAACATAAATATCAAGCTATATCTTTCAGTTCTAAGGTCCTACAAGAACCACTAGTTAGTACACTATTAAGAGAAAAATGGATGATATCATGGAGGTAAACCTTGGTGTATAGTTGTTAATAGTAATTTGTCTATGGATACTCTATATCTCATATTAATTATCAATAAATGAGTGAATCCATCAATGTGTAATTTGATGTAAAGAATGCTCTTGGTTTGCAAGTGGCAAGTTCCTACAACAATTGATTTCCAATGGACTATAGAGAATTGAATATCATCTTATTGGTAAGTGATATAGAAGTTTGGTTGGTATCTTACCCAAAAAAATCTCCAAGACAAATATTTTATTGATGGAATATCCTCCTAAGTGAGATTTAATAAAAAATAGGGGGAATCTACTATATGAATCATATAGATGGACATGTTGTATGCTTGTTGCATGGTGACATTGTGAAAATAGATAGAGAACAAAATTTGAAGGATAACATTGAGGATGGGTAGAAGTCTTATGGTCAAGTGAAATTGTCTGAAATTAACATTGATCATATGATTATTTTTTCATTATAAAAAATATATCCCTATTCCAATAGATGCTAACAAATAATTAAAACATGTTACTTTAATCATTTTTATGAAACTTTCTCAAATAAGGTCATGGTGCTGGTGTAGTTTTGATGTCTTCAAATAGTGATAAGCATAATTTTTTCCCATAGTAGACTTTTGATGCACTAATAATATATTTTCCCTATTATTGTTAAGATGAAGTTGCATTAACCTTACAATCCTAAGCCATTCATTAGTCTCCATGTTCTTTGGAAAATGTTCCATATAACATGTAAGAAAAAGTGTAATTATTTGTACTTTTTGGATATTTGTAATTGCATTTTCAAGGGGTGAACATGAAGATGTAACAAATATAAATCAAAATGGATAGCAAACACTCATTCCCACATCCATAATGAGATATGAAAGGTCATGAAAATGACACTAAGCTTGGGAGGAGAAAAGGTGTTCATTTAGGGAACTAAAAAAGAGTCATTTATTATTGTATTATATTTATTAGATATTCATTCTCTGAGGTATAGGCCTTGCAAGTGGTTTTGGCCCATTGTTTTGAGAAAGTAGATGTTGTTTCCCTCTCTCGTTTGGATATACATTGGATTTAAGGCATAGCTTCTTGATATTAGTTGGTCTTTGTTTCCAAGTAGTATGGGATCATGAAGATCATTTAGAGAAGTGTTTTATTTTGGGGTTCTCTCTTTTTAAGAATAATGACAATAATAATAATATACTTGCCCTCATACTCTAATATAGTTTTCCCCCTAAAGGGTTTCCCTATATAAATATGGTGTTCCTTTTGGTATGATTAATTTGATATTTATGTTGAATGGTGCAATCACATGTTTCTTTTTGGATTTGGTAATTTTTTCAGATTTTCAATCACATAATAAAGTTAATATTGCAAGATTTCTTCACCGTGTTTCTTATTAAAGCTAAACATTTCTCATAAGAATGGTTTTATATTTTTCAGATTAGTGGAGATAATGAACTTTTTCTACAAAAAAATCAAAGGTGCGTATGTATCTGAAGGGGGGAAAACTCATTATATAAATAATTTTGTTTGGAACAATGTATGTTTGGGTGAAAATCCTATGTAACTAAACATATTGATGTTTAGTATCACTTTTTGCAAGAGTTGGTTGGATTGGATAGGTCTTGATTTTAAAAAAATTACACTTTGGATAATATTGTAGATTCTCTCATGAAGCTAGTGACCATAGATAAGTTTTTATGGTGTTGAGGGGTCATGAGCCTTGATCACTATACTTGATTTTAGTTTATGTATCTCTTGAATGTAATTGCAATGAAAAATGTCAAGTGGGATAATTTTAGGATAAAGTGAAATTAATCTTGTGATCCAAATTCATTCATATGTTTGTGTTCTTTAGAAAGTGTTTCCTAAAACATATGAGTAAAATATTAATTAATTATACTTTATGGCTTTTTGTAATTGCATTTTCAAGAGTTGAACATGACGAGGTGATAAATATAAATTAAAATGGATAAAATGCATTCCTTCCCACATCCATAATGATACATGAAGTTTCATACATAAGGAAATCATGTTTGGAAGGATGAAGGTGTCAATTTGGGGATTTCAATAGTCATTGCAAGCTATATGTCACTTGAAACATATAAAGTCTAAGTGGCTTTGGGTTTAGTATCCATCAGATGTTACTTGAAGAATTATTTATCATTTTATTATATCTATTAGATATTGATTCTCCAAGGTGTGAGTTTTTTCAAGTGTTTTTGGCTCCTTGTTATGGGAAAATAGAAGTAGTTTTTCCTTTCCCATTTGGTTATAAATTGGAGTCAAGGCATTGTTGTTTAATCAACAATTGGTCTTTGTTTTCAAGTGTTTATGGGATCATCTAGAGAAGTCTAGTGAAGTGTATTATTGCAGTGTTCTTATTTGAAGAATGACAATACACTTTCCCTCGTTCTTTGGTGGATCATTTTCTTAAAAGGGTTTCTCCATGTAAACCTAGTGTCTCTTTTGGTATGCTTAATTTAAAATATATGTGGAATGGTGAAATTATATGTTTATTTTGAGATTTTTAATTACATAATAAAATTAAAATTTTAAGCTTTCTACACCTTGTTTTACAACATTTTGTATTAAGGGAAATAGTTCTATTTGTTTCTATCTCAATTACTGTCCTCCAGGGATAATTGTAGCTATAGATTTTGTACATTGATGACCTTGAATTTCGCAAATAAATTGGGTATATTGGGTGGGTCATGTCACCTGAACTTTATAAAAATTGGGTCGCACTCCCAAACCCATTGCCCAGTGGTTTATGAAATTTTCTCCTTTTATTGCACAGTATCACTAATTGAATTTATTGTTTGGACATGACTAATTGAAACTTCTACCTATTTTCAAAAGGAAATTTTGGAGGGCATAAATTTTTCCATGGTGTTATAAAGATTTATTTAGAGGAGGCCCTAAATTCACTTGGTATTTTGTGGATGCGTGTCACAAAACAATGCCATTTTTTGCCAAATCTATTATTCATATAAATTCATTGGGCAGCCCATAATTGTCTCAAAAATGACATAAGATATGTTATTAATATGCAGGATTTGCCAAATATTTGTATACCATATAAGCTTCCCACTAAATTCGTCAGAAAGGATTGGTATAAATGCATTCATAGATCATTGTTATTTTACATAATTTGGTTTGATTGGTTCTTATCTCTTAATTTTGATTGGTATTAAAGTCTCGTACTCTTGAGGGCATTGGCAACTGTAATTGATGCAAAGGTAAGTAACTAATTTTTTGAAGTGTAACATTATTTTGAATTCATTTCATCTCTATCCATCTATTAATTTGAGCTCATTCTTATTTAGTGGGTACAAGTTAGTGGTCAATGTCACCTAGGAGACCTTAGACATGATTACATCTACATTTTATATTGTAGGTTGTATGAATAATGAATCATATTTAGATAAATATATTTTATATTCTATTGTCACTTCTCAAACAAGCTAATATTTTTTGGCGGCCTTCATTTTGTTGGAGATGTCAAACATGAATAAGGGTAAGAGTCCTGCATCTAGGAAAAACCAAGAGAGGTCAACAACATGTAGAACCTCGTCATCATACTTTGGTGGTAGAAAATTTGATGGCCAAAATCAAGAAGCTACATCATCACACTTACATTTACAAGATTCCCAACCTGCAAGTACAAGACATATTGAAGAAGTTGGTGACCTTAATATCTAAGGTCATGATGAACTTGGATCATAATGTTAGAGATGATGTTAGTCCACAAACATGAAAGGGAAAAAGGAAATACAAGTCAAAAAATATATGAAATCAAAAAAAGATTAGGAGGGGAACTTGTCGATCATGAATTTTCAAATAGAATAGGCCTCAAAGTATCAATTAATTGAACTCGTGGATAATCCAATTCAAGGTGAGCCTTTGGTAGAATGTGGATGTAAGATATTCATAAGGATAAATAAAAAGAAAAAGATGTTGCAGCTAAGAAATGACACCATAGAGAAGCATATAGGTAAAGTCTATGAAAAAGAAAATCATAGATGAAATTGAATAATTAGTGATAAGATTGAAAATAAAGAAGGAATCTCAACATGTTAGGAATACAAAATTCTTTGAATTTCAAGATAAAATATAGACAAATCTTGTCGAAGTAAAAGTCTATGTTGAATCTTTTCTTGAAAAGGAAAAGGAAGTAGAACAAATGGGAAAATATCTTTGGTTAAGTGTTGCCTTTTATATTTTGACAAAAAGGGAATGCTATGATAGACTACCCATCATTGAGTGCTTTATAATACTTTCTAAAAAAAATTAACTATCCTAATAGTCATTGGTGAATAAATAGTAGATGGGAATGGGCAAGTTAGCTTTTTGAAGTTCTAAAAGATGTAAAGGAAAAAACTAGAGACTCGATATTTATTGCAATATCATTATATAGAGTTACAATAGTAAATAATTATTCTTGGGATGCATGCATGTCCATACTATATACACAATATTTTCCACCAACCTCAACTACTAATTGTCGTTAAAATGAAGGATAATGTGAGAGTAAACAAATTATTTGAACAAGAAAAGAGTTCAAGTAATTGAATATGGAGGTATAGATGACATTATGATTACCAAAATTGGTGTGTGTTATAGTGGAAAGAGCTTCACCAATGCAAGGCCAAAGGAACACTCTTTGTGTACAGATAGAAAATTATTATCCAACTTATGTTATCGGTATTCATGGCATGGCCTACATAGTGGATCTAGCTTTTGGCATTGTAGGAAAGTATTCTCCAGTACAAAAAAATTAAAGTTTTAATCAAAGAGATCTACCAACACTTTTGTCAAAGTTTGAAATGATTTAGGGGATTTCAATACTTTTCTAAAGGACTAACCAATGGGACCAAGATTCTTAAGGGCAATGATACCAGATGGATCTCTTTGGATGGACCGACAGATCAATTTCTTCAAATTATCCATTGTTTCTTGGTCTAATGAACTCAAGTCATGATGAATATACAAGGCATACCAAAATTTCTTGAGTTGCTTCAAAGGCTAAGTAATGTAGGGACACTCTTAACATTAGTAGGTCTTCTTTGTATGCTAAAGGAAATGAGAGGTATAATGAAAAAGTCCAAACAAGAGCTATGTATATTGCAAAATATGCTCTGTTACATAGATTGACATGCATGATGCAATAATCTCTATCAATTTCCAAAAAGATTATGTGATGATGTAAGATTTGTCGATTGGATGAGACTCCTAGATTTGGACAATTCTAATAACTTTTTATAGATTGGTGAAAATGGGGAGTTATGTGCCAATGTACACAAAGTTGAGATACCAATGCACTACCTTGCTAGAGTTAGTTTCAAGAAACTAGGAAAGAACTCCAAGACGCGACTATGAACAGTTAAAAAGGAAGTCTTTCCCAAGATTGTTGAGCCTATAATTAATTTTGTGAACAAAATTGGCTATGACCTTTCCTTGTAGATTAGACAAAGATTCTCTCTAATCAAACTATTTGATTCCATGTCTATTATGTTTCCTCAATATTGGAGCCTCAACAATCCAAAATATTTTCAAACTAAGCTATTAACTTTAATAGATCATGTAATTTACAAACCAAATAATTCAATGGAGTAACTCTAAATGGAACTTTACAGATGACTCTCATTTGAGAGAGAAATCATGCCATTTTTTAGAGTCAATGAAGACACAATATGAACTTGTGCATAACCTCAAAGAACAAGGATTGGTAACAAAGATTTGGAAAACTCTAGCTCAAAGCGATATGTGTTGAAGTTGATGAAAGATCAAGCCCACAACTCCCAAGAAACACCTGCATGCAAAAACTTGTCACAAAAAGAGAGAAGCAAAAGTTATGGAGGCTAAAATTCCCAAATCCATAGATGAGACATTCTTGATGAGAAAAAAGAGAGATTGCTATTTATCAAAAGTGAATGAATAAATTACAAAAAGATCAATCATTATAAAAGGAGATCAAAACCCTAATAGGTAAATAACCTAGGTTGCATGGTAATAATTAATAAAAGAATTAATTATTATATGCCCAAGGTGTAGCTTAAGTAAACTAGAGATAATAAATGACTTAATAATTAAATCAAAATGCTTTAATTAATAAGGCAATACTTTATTACTCTAACAACCCCACCCACCCCCCCCCCCCCCCCCCCCCCCCCCCCGCCCCGCCCTTAAGATAAACTTAGGGAGTAGCTAAAAACCTAGAAACTACTACTAAAAGAAGAATTGGGTCCCGACAACAAGGCCTGATGAGGTACCCAAGCACAATCAAATCTCTGAAAAATGAGAAATAGAGAAAACCTCATGGGAAAAACCCTACTCCAAAAAGAGACGGAAAGAATGTTCAAGAAGATAGGAATAATGATGATCATGAAGAATACCACCGAAGCATGAAGTTGTAAACACTACCAAATGTTGGAAATATAAGAGTAGTAACTAAGAGGGGAGGGGTAAATCAATTACTACTAAAATAAATCTCAGATCCCTTAGATGTTAGTATAGAAATGCAAACTGAAAACTAAATACTGCTGAAGCTCGATAAACACACATAAAAGGTTGTAACTCGATAATAACTTAATTAGCTCGGTAAATGCTTAACATATAAACTTTTAGATGTTTTATGTGATTACCATTACTTTAACTGAGTTGCAAACATATAAAAGAGAATAACATGAACACATATGACACTAGGATTTAACATGGAAACCCAATTTGGAAAAAATCACCAATTGCAGCTAGTTACTATTTTTCACTCTTCTGAAGTGAGCCCTATTAGGAGCTAACCTTGTTAAAGGTTTAAAAACACACTATTAGGTGTGACCCTGTTAGAGGATTTAATCATCCTGTTAGGAGTGGTCTTGTTAGAGGCCTTTAGATAATTTAGAAGAACTGCCACCTTGTTAGAGGATTTGCAAATTGTTGTTAAGCCAACTCTGTTAAGAGATTTAGATCACTGCTACAATAGTTAGAGAGTAACAATAAGATGACCTGATTTGAATGCAACTGATTTTTTAATTACAAATCTCTGTTCTGGCTTGTACTTGATCCTTCCTGATCAAATATAGCTTTGTTGCTCCACAAGGATATTTTTCTTATTCTTCAAATTTGCATCATCGTCTTATCACTAAATCTTCAATAGCATCTTCATACATTCTCATTCACACTTTAAAATCCCAACTTGACCTTATATCTTCCACTTTGTCTAGTTGGCTCAAATAAAACTTAGAATAATTAATATTCATCACCTTAGTCGGCTGGAAACAATAGATAAATCAATTAAGCTTAATATACCAAAATAAGAAAATCCTTCATTAGCCGACCCAGAAACTAACTCAAAAATGATTTTCTTTGTTAATCAACAGAAGCTCGGTTAACACTAAAAACTCGTGAAAATCCTTTGGCAACCGAGTGAGGTCAGTTAGCACTGGTTCCATCCAACTTTCCTTCATTAACCGAGTGAGCTTGGTTAGCACTCACTTTCTGCATCTTTTCCTTTGACACCTGAGTGAACTCGGTAGACACTGCCTTCTAAACTAGGCAAACACAAGAGTGCTTGGTAGACACAAAACAATGTCTTCACTACCCAAGTGAGCTTGGAATCTACTAACTAATAATGATTATTACATTTGTGTAACATCAACGACAATACACAATTAATCAATTGTATGCAACACCAAACTGTTGATCTAAAGAACCTCCACTATATGAAATATGACTAGGTAGAGAAGACCAAGTCTAAAGAGCTGATCAATCAAAGATGGAAGGTATCTTCATGGCCTCAAAAAATAGGAATGAAATAATTTCTATATGGTAAATGATCCATCTCACCAAAATGCATAGGTATCCAGCCACTGCAATCACCTAGTACATAGGATCAAATATTGAGTACATAGCTCACCCCATCGAACTAAAAAAGTAATAGAACCAAAATAACCCCCCTATAATGTTGAGAGATAAGACATGAACACTAAAATTGAATGCAATATCTCCTGCAGAAAGAAGAACCAGGAACATTGAGAACACAAAAGAAGTACAAACACTTATACTGACATATGTCATCGACACATTATGAGGCAAATGTCATGGAAGGAATACACACTTAAAAATTGAAGATGGAGAATATGGCCAACATAAAACCCCCCAAGGAACTTTATAATGTAGTGCAAGTATAACAAAACACAAAGATGTGCAAGATCCTGAAATGCAATAGAGTGACACTTTATCTTAGTGTGTTTGCAAAAATAATACAAAAGGATATCAACAAAGATAAAAAGTGACATAAGGCTGATGCAGTAGATAGTGTAACCCATGAAACAATATCTGAAACAACAAAATCAATCCCCAGACTTGAAATAACTAAGATATCCATCAGAATGCAGAAAAACAAAAAATTGAATGGGATATGCCCTGAGCAGAATCTGGAAAATAAAATGTCTCAAGACATATCTCCTAGAGTGCGAAATAGAACATCTGACTTTCACTACATAAACCAACAACCAAGTAGCATCAAAAGTCCAAATAAACTACACCATCAAGATAGGCTTAGAGTCAACTTTTCGGCGCTTCTTTTGGATTAAAAAATAGAGTTCGAATGAGCAAGTTATGGCCAAAAAACCACATGTAGGTCAAAACAACATTGTAAAGGCAAAATATTTTTTTATCGCCTCGGGATCCATGCCAAAATGTCTCAAAAAGTATGTCCACCAGTACCAAAAATTGCCTCAAGAAACATACCAGTTCCATACCAAAGTTGTCTCAATTTGCATACCCAAAAATCTTGAGTTGTGTGACCAAAAATCTTGATTTTTGTACCAAAATGAAATAATACCACCTTGAGGAAATGTGCCAAAATCTTGATTTTCAAACCAAAAAATATTGATGTACATGCCAAAAAATTAAAAAAATGCTGCCTTGGGAAATATGCTAAAGAAAATTAGAAAATTGGCACCTCGGGAAACATGCCCAATCTAGGAGCAATATTATTTTCCTCAAATTTCAATTGTGTCCAAATTGGACAAATTTTATATGAAAATAGGGGTTTTTGTGCACTCTGAGATCAATGGTGAGGTCTATTTGGGCTCAAAGTGCACCAAAAATTGTAACCCCCCAAATTCAATACAAAAAAACAAAATTGAAACCATCTAAACGGAAAAATATAGATCTGAAAGCCAGGTCAGACCTCTCATAAACAGAACAGGGGCATGAAGATCTAGAGCTCTAATACCATGTTGAAATTGATAAAAGATCAACCCCACAGCTCCCAAGAAACACATGCATGCAAACACCTATCATGATGATGCTTTGTATATTTCATATAGTGATTTTAGTTGCTTTCATAATGACAGTTATGTGGATGATTTATATGTGGTTTTATGGTTACTTGCCCCATACTTGCATGTGTATAGTGTACATGTATGCTTTACTTTATGTTTTATGTATTTGATGTGGTTTAGGGAGGGAGTTGTAGTCATTTGTTAGTCAAGATCTACACAATGTAACACTCCCTACCATTGCTTGTTGTGTGTGTGTGTGTGTGTGTGTGTGTGTGTGTGTGTGTGTGTGTGTGTGTGTGTGTGTGTGTTCAGTCTTTATGCATATTGTAGGTACCAGGCATCGACTTCCCTAAATTGCTAGGATGAGTGTGTCGTATCGTAGTATCTCAATGATAAAAGAGGAGAGATAGTTCTCAAGTCCAAATCCTAAACTTGGGCCAATTGTCCTAAAATATAGGACAAGTATATTATTTATCTACCTTTTTAAATTCGTCAAAGTGACATGAATTTGAGATAACCTTTGAGTTTGGTTTATGCTTTGTCATTTAGATGAGTTTTCTTATTGAGTTTTGTGGGTTTGTTGTGATTTTCGGATATAATTAAATCAACCAAAGATATTATTAAATGATTTAATTAAATAAAAAATTTATAAAGAAAAAACAATTTTTCATTATATTTAATTAATTGAGAAATGAATTAAATAGAAGAAATAAATTAAAAGATTTAATTAAAAGATCCAATTAGGGATAATTTTTATTTGATTTAATAATAATAAATTTAGAAGTTGCATTTAAATAATGAACTTTAAATATTATTATTAGTTAAATTAATAAATAAGTTTTCTAAAAACATCTTCTTATTTAATAAAAAATGAAGTGGGAATAATTTAAATGAATTTTATTCTAATTAAAGGCAAAAGGTGTGCACAAGGGAATTAAATAAATTTTAAAAATAATAAAAAGAGGCCTTTGCATGTTCGTAAACCCAAAACCCTAAGATGGGTTAAACTCTTTATTAGGAGATTAAAGCTCATTTCTCCACACATAGGTTTAGAGGAGCAATTTTTCGAGATTGGAAGACGGGATTTTTCTAAAGGATCTGGAAGATGGAAATTTGTACACTTGTCGAGCTTTAGTCAAATTGTAGGATCACATCAACATAGGAATTATGTAGAATTCATCGTAGTAAATCTCTTGTTATACCTATGTCTTCTTTGTGTCTATTATATCAATTTTGTTTATTGGAAGGTACCTTGAATTGAAACCCTTGGTTGAAAATTATTGTTCTTCGTTGTTGAATTGTCTGTGAAAGAAAAATGATTTGAAACCCTCATTGTAAATAATTGAATTGATGGAAATTAGTTTGTGGTTAGGATTTTGACCTAATAAAAGATTATTGCATTTTAATTTGAATGGTTGAAAATATTTTCCCTATCAGATATATACTGGATTTATATATATATATATATATATATATATATATAGGTATAATTTCTATATTAATTAAAAATTAGTGTGTGGCAAGAGCCTACAACTCATCGGTAAATTGTGATCCTCTCATCGGGGAGGTCTTGGGTTTGAATCTACTTGAGATTAACACATAGTAATAATTAATCTTAACAATAATAATAAACAATCTACCAATTACCTATCAAAAAAAAAATTAAAATACTATGGTAATTTTTCCTATAAAAAGGAATTTTTTTTAAAAAAATATTGATTACATTGGGAGGCAGGCCATTATCCCCCACCCCTCAATGCATGTGGCTTGGTTGACGTGGCTACCAAGAGCAAGTTGTGGCTGCCAAAGTTAGCAATGTACTGCTCAAGGCAGTACACATGTTGCCAAAGGCAACAGTGTCTGCCTTAGCAAATTGATCGCTATGTGTAGGCTCCTAGAGTTGTCGTAATGACACCCCTTATTAGGGTTTATTAAGAAAATATTTATTTATTTATTTTTAAATTATATTTTTCTTTCTTTAAAATATATATATATATAATAAATAAATATGACGAAAAAAAAAGATTACTATTTTAATTATTATTAATTTATAATTAATTTGATAAGTGGGAGATAATTTCCACAGCAAGTCAAATTGTGAAATTGCTATCAGGATTTAACTATGTGATTTTTGAGTCAAACTCATTGACCCATGTTTCATGAGAAGTGATTCAACATGAATCCATCTCTCATGAGAATAATTGGAACAATTAGCACTCATTGGATCTAGGTGATTTTTTTTGTCATGATTATTTCATTCCCAATGTCCAATGGGCTATATTCATGTGTTTTTGTGATGAGATCAATTTTTTTGTAAGCTCGTGTATTGTGATTTTCTTGGTGTAAGGCTCCTGATTTAACAATTTTGAAAATGACCAAGAAACCAGACAAATGCATCTAAGCCTAGCAATTTCCTATGACGGATACACCTGACTATAGTCTTGGGCCAACTATAAGGCATAACTCCTTCATTTCAAGCTCTGCAAGACCTAGGCGGGTTAACCTTGAGGTTCTGAGATATGGTACCAGTGCATTTAAAACATAAATATGAACCTATTAATAGCAAATGAAAACCCCTTATATATACTAATAACTCATGAAATGACACAAATCTACAGTAGCTAGATGCATATCTATGAAATTCATAAGTTGAGTGCAGGTTAATTCCTTTCAGCCCACTACAAGACATGAAAAATTGAAATTATTTGAATAAAAGATTTTGAATTCAACAAAACCCCTAATATGCAGCAGCATGAACAAGTGATCCTGTAAACGATCAATGCCTTATCTATTGGGAAATTCCATGAATTAATCACATACTTATAGATATCTGAGACTTATTTGTATCTTCAGATATACGATATATCCATTCACCTTGTAAATAGAGATCCATGTTCAATTGGAATCTCATTCTTACATGATATCCTTCTCAATAAATTTGCAACCCTATTGATTCCCTGAAGCATTTACATAACTCCTTGAGTCACAAGCAACAATAAAACAACATATAGCCTTAAGGGACTGCAACTATGACCTTAGCTCTTTGTTCAAAGATCATAAAACATTGAAAATTCACTAAGACTGGAGACGAAAATCAGAATGAAACTAATGAAATTCTTGCTCCTTTGTATTCATTTCCTTGAAATAATACATTTATATGCATGCAATCAAAACATAGAAACACCTAAAATACCTGAACTATTTGTATTCTCTTCATTTCTGCTATTCATACAAGAGAAAATTGCTGAAAAATATGTGGTATCACAGTATGGGAACACATCAAGACTGGATCCAAAACATGGTATCACAATAGTGACTGGTTTTCTCCAAAGACTGGAACCAATCGGTTTCTCAGTGACAAAAACTGGAACCCCTACAATGAGGAAAAGAAAGGAAGATATAGGAGAAGAGTTAATTCCCGGATCTTATCTGAACATGACATCTGTCCACTTGGAAAACCTTCTCAACAAGTTAAAAACATCCTTTTAATCTTTCCCCTCACTAGTGAATCAAATCTTCAATCTGTTTTGGCTCCAAAAGCACCAAATATTTGAAACATATGATTGAACAAGTAACTAATTTGATTCCTGATTTTTACTCATGGTAAAAATGAAAATCAATTTTAAAAATGATTTCTAAAAGCCAAGAAAACCATTTAGAATCAATTTTCTTCACATCCAGACATCACCAAGCCTTCATATCTACCTTTTATCTGATACTGATGCTCATGCTAAATTTTGCTCATTCCACTGAGAATGCCCCAGAATTTGCAAAACTGCTTATAGACTAAACCGATGAATTGATGTACAAATTCTAACCTCAAATCTGGAAAATTTAGCTTCTCTCGGTTCCAATAGTATACTGCACTGCCTATTTCTGATAAAAATCACCCCTGTTATGGCTACTTGAAAATTAGGCTCCTGGACTATGAACAAGCATTAAAATTCAAAAATTTAAAAACTTACATAGTTGAACTATATAAACTTTTTAAATTTATTCAAATTCTTCATTTGAACAAATCATGTGTTTGAAGTCTGAATTTGATTTTATCTTTATTTTTCACTTTAAATACTCCCCCTTTGCCACTTGTTAGAATCTAATTAGCTATGCAGCATTTAAGACATTTTAAATTAATTAATCTTTTAATAATAATTATTTTTCTCAATTTCATCATCTCCATCTCCCTTTACGTTCTCATGCTCAACCTCGCCTTGATTCTCATACGGGAACTCCATTTTCGGACCACCAGAGGCTTTGAAATTTTCTCTTATGTTCATATGTTTCCTTTCACCCTTTATGCTTTTACGGGCAATCAACACATTACTATTTTTAATTGATATTTTAAACCTCCCGTAAGGTTGGGAACCCCTCCAATTTCTGTTTGCGTTCTCACAAGATTAATATTTTATTAATTTTTCTCATATCCCGTAGCTCTGGGACCCTTTCTCATCTTCATTTCTGCCTCTATGCTTTCAATCCCCATTTACACTCATATGGGCTTTAGGTGCCTTTTCGTTCTCACGCCTAAGCATAACCCCAGAGCCTTCAAATTTTTGGTTTACGCCTATACGGGCAGCTTTTCTCGTAGCATCGAGAAGCTTTAACATATCAACCTTCGATCTTACGTGTTGAGCGTAAGCCCGGAGAAGCTTTAAATTCACCTTATGCTAATATGGTGAGCTTGGTCTTATGCATTGAATGTCAAAATATTGACTTTGACCTCGCGAGCATGATAGGTGGACCCCTCCACAGGCCACGGCTTCAAAAGTCATTGTCTTTTAAGACAACATAACTATTGCTTGCGATGCTATTTAAACATTACAAACCCTTTGATATCCCCAATGTGGGATAATTTACTCTTACTGTCTCTCCAGCTACCTGCGGGCTTCCTTGTCCCTACCGCTTGGCATCTTTCTTTGCAAACGTATGCTCTTCTTTCTTCACAGCAGCATAGTCCTTATCCTCAAAGGCGTGGGCTCTTTTCTCATAACGTAGGAGTGCCTTTTTAATGGCATGATCTGCTCCTTTAACGTGATGCTTCATCCTTACACAGATGTCTACTCTCCTTCTTGCTCGATCTACCCTGCTCACATGTTTTTTCCTTGTTAATGCTTGGAGGTTCTATTGTTTAATGCATGTGAAGTGGCCTTTTAAAATGTTGACTGTTGCAGGGGTCTTCTTATCTATCGATTCCTCTTCTTATGTTAACTCCTCTATTGGAAGCATGGTTCTTCTCCATTATGTTGCACTTCCTCTGATGTTTAACGTGGATTCCTTAATAATGAGAACTTTTATCCTTCGCTGCTTTGGTTTCTCTGAAATCCCCTATGCCCTTTTTTTATAAAACATGTTGCTCCTTCTCTTGTTTCTTCTCACATGGGTTGTTCCCTTTCACTTGCGAGATTCTTGGCTTCGTCGACTTCTTTCTTTACATGAGGCTCCCTCTTTGAATTTTTGTTCTGCTTTGGATGTGGCTTGCATTTTTAAATGCATGGATGCTCTGTTTCTACATTGTCAATTGATAGATGCCCCAAATAAATTTCAAATCACCAAAAAAAATCCATGAATAGGATATGCTACCTTGGTAACTCAATTTGTTACCATTAATCAACATTTGAATTCATTAAACCTTGCAAAATTTCATCTTCTCATTCTTCTTGTTCACTTTCCCATTATGTATCCCCATACTCATTAAGAACAATTGCCATGTGAACCTTCCTCATCCCGAACTCCCTCAGTAATTTCCAGCTTTGCATAAAATAAGGAATAAAATAAGTGAGCTCATGTACAAGGTGACCAATTGTTAACATTTCCAATTGTTCTGTATTAGTTCCCTTGAAATTCAAAACATTCTCAATCACATCTTAAAAACATCAAAAGCACATTGTGAAGAGGTATTTGATGATACTCTACAAATTAGCCAATTGATTCTCCACTCAGGTCCATGTAAGTTTGGGGTTTAGCAAGGAAAGCTATATATCACCAATATGACCCTTTCTACATAGTGCCTTATGATGAACCAGGTCAATAGATATATCAGCTGATGCAATCAGTTGGACCCCAGAGTGGGTCTAGCTAAGAAAAATTCATTTTTGAACAACTAAGCCTTCAAACTGATCTTCAGAACATCTTGAACTGATTAAAAACAAATTCGAACACTGAATAAACAAATAAAACTCATTTTATCCTTTTTTGCAACCTATGAATTTCATGTCAGGAGGTTCGTTGATTGGCCTTAAAAACTGACCCAAACCTCCGACCAAGCCCTGAAATCTGACCCACTGATTCTCTCTTCTGTATACTCTTACCCCGTCAAATCTCGTCTCATGACGAATTCAGGGTCAAAAGATATTCACTGTCAAAGTTGACCTCTCAGAACTACCTACAAGAAAACATGTCAGAAAGCAAAAAAATTGGGTTCGGAATTGGCTTCGAAAACTGGGCAAATGGATACTTGGGAGAATGAAAACTGGGATACTAGTTCTTTGTCATGAGGACATTATGGATATATGATTTGGGCTCATGAAAAATAACTAGGCGCAAATGGCAATCAGTCAAAGTGGGTTACTTGGATTTTGCAAACTGGAACAATGACTGAAAAGTGATTTTTGCAAATGGAATGGACTCGAAAAAGTGTGCAAATGGATTTGTCATGACTTACAAACTAACACACTTGGAGTATTTTCTAAGGAAAATATAAGGGTACAATCCATTTGACTTAACCTGTCATAGATCAGGAGATAGAACATCACGAATAGGGGTACTAATCAAATCTGCAAATGTTGACATAGTAAAAAGATAGAAATTCCATTTTGAATCACCTTTGAAAACTGATCAAACAGATCCATCATAAGCTAAAACTTGAAACACAACAAGTCTCTGACATATACAATGTAATGCAAAAGGAATTTAAATATTTTGGTCAACTAGGTCAAAGTTATAACACGTCAAACAGGGCTTCCCAGAATTCAAAATAACTACACAAATGCATAGAACAGTAAACTACCAACTTTGAGGGGTTCAAAACCTAATCAAATTGATTTGAAATGACTCAAAATCTAAAACATAGATTCTCAGGTATGGACACTAGATACTCCCAAAGTGGTGAGTCATGACACATTTTTGGGTTAATGATATTTAAAGACAAACACAGCCGCTTGTCACTATTTGACACTAAAGCAAAAATTGTAGATTTGAAATTTTCTCAAAATGAGACTTCACAAAATGGCTCAGAATCTCAATTTAACTTCATGTGGACATGTTGAATGGAGGGTGTTAGAAACATTAAACACCTCACGGGGCTCAAAGGTACAGCTAGGTACAAATGCATTAAAAAGTATTTATAGGGCTCAATTTCTTCAATAATGCTCAAAATTCGGGTTACAATTTTGAGCACCAACATAACCTATGAAGTTTCGATTAGTTATCTATTGGTGTTTTCTAGTTGCTTGTATAGGACTGAGGTGAATATTGTGATTTTAGAAAATATATATTTTATGATCTTAGGGTAGGTTATCTATGTGTATGTTGGGAAGTGGCTTGCAATGGAGGCCAGAACCCTAAAGAGGTTGTCTGGGTAATCCATTGTAAGTTTTATTAATAAGTGATAATAGTTTATTAATGGGGTTAAAATGAATTATCAAGAGTCAATTTATTACCTCACCCATGCCTCAAGTGCTAGTACAGGTTAGGATGGGAGTAGAGAGGATGTTTTGTTGTGGCATTGTCTCGTTAGTATACCTTATCTATAAGAAAGGATATTGATGTCACATAGAGTCACTAAGGGGGCAGAGTTGAAAGAGACTGCCAGGGTAACTTTAGAGTTGACTCATGTGATAACACTTTCCCACATGCATATTAGGTTTTCTATGTGTCTTTGTTGCCTCTAGGGTTAGATGTTACTTGTGTACTTGGTATCTTTGAGATAGATTACTATCAGGATTCTTTGACCTAGATTCTTGCTTCTGACTTTTAGATTGTTATCCATTTGGGACTTGAGATTATCTCCTCAGCACAATGGGAGTGGGCCATTTAAGTTCCACAAGGTTAGGTGGTAGTGTTTCTTATACCATTGAGATTTGACAGCTGGATGTAAATGCTAGATGTACCTTGTGTACTTTCTCTATTCTTTTGATCATGTGATTATGTTCTATGATCATATTTTGGTTTATTGTACTTTGATTATTTGAGATCCTATTAGATGTTGTATCTTATCATGATCCATATTCTTTTAGCATTTCATACACTCTAACCTGTATAGAGGACAATTGTGCATTTTGGTTATGCCATGTGGCATCTTATGTACTTGTATATTATTTCACATGGTGATTTTGTACTTATGGTTATTCTATGATATGGACTTTACTTACTTATTAGTAATCTTCATAAAATTTATGTGTGATTCGATGTCATGGAACCTTTGAGAGATGAAACTATTATTATTATTGCTTATGTATGTATGTGAGTCATAGATTATGCTATGTATTTCCTTTTTTTTTTTAATCTTTCAAAAAAATTATTTAGCAAACGTAGTGGCAAGATAAGTTAATTTCTTTTGGGTTCCTTGGTGGGGTGTTATAGAGAGAGTTTATATTGCTTTGAGGTTCCTAAAGTCAAAGATAAGAAACAAACTATAAATATTTTGAAAAAAAAATTGAGGCTCTATACATCCAGGTATGATGTTTGTAATTGTTCTTATAATAGGAAACTGAATATGTGGAGGAAGAAATGTCGAAGAGGAGGGTTGGGCAACATTTCATACCAAAGTGGGAGTGCTAAAAATAATGATATTAGTAACTCAAGTACTAGTATTGATAGCATAGAACTCAAGATGTAGGTAAGCAGAGTGAAGAAAATAGCTCTAACTAGATGTTGAGGAATTGGAGGATCTCGATGATGAGATGATGTGGCAACGCAAATCATTATAGAAGCAACAAGTCATGGGTATTTATTACACTTAATATTGTAGTCTCTTGCCTAGTCTTTGGACTTTATTGTTGGAATTATGATGTATTTTTCATCAGTGACAACACTTATTCGATTTTGAATGCTTACCGAGCTCATCACCTAGTCTACAGTTCACACCGAGCATTCAACGGTTACCTTATAAATTCCACAGGTAAACAGTTAATACCGAGCATTCTTTTAGAAATCGAGCATATGGGTAGTTCAGCAGTGTTCTCCAAGCAGTTAGTGGTTACCGAGCAGAACAGTGTTCTCCAAGTAGTCAGTGCTCACCGAGTCATCAAAAGATCTTAGTGTTCACCGAATGATCAAGGTAAACAAAGAACTTAGTGTTTACCGAGTGATCAAGGTAAACAAAGAACTTAGTGTTTATCGAGTGATCAAGGTAAACAAAGAACTTAGTGTTTACCGAGTGACCAAGGTAAATGAAGGAATCAGTATTTACCAAGTGAAGAAGGCTATCAATGGATTCAGTTTTTATCGAGTGACACAATATTCACCGAGTCACCAATGGTTACCGAGTTCCAAGCTACTTAGAATGATTAGTATGGACCGTGCCTCTACTCTTACCGAGTGCATGATGATGCAATGTATTGTAGTGGATGCCAAGTATCAGAAGGTCATTGAGTCAGTTTATGGAACCCGATTTTTTTTCCACCTGGCCGACTCAATAATACTTGTTCACTTGTATTTGGCCGACCTTGCTAGTGTAAATATTGGATTGGTATATATCATGTGAAATGATGAGATGTTATGTTGTTGGTTATGATGAGTAGCAATTTTTTGAGAAGAAGGAAAGCGAATCATCAGTAGAACAGAGGAATACAGCAAGGTCAACATTGATGCAGAAAGGATATATTCATCACATTAGGTGATCAGAACGCAAAAGATCTTACCAGAAATCAGTTGTAATCAGATCCACTGCTTCATCCTAACAGGTGAATCAGTTTGCTAAATCCTTTAACAAGGTAGACTTAACAATCTTTTGTAAATCTCCTAACAGAGTGCATACTTCATTGTATGTTTGTAAATCCTTTAACAAGGTGGATCTAGCAATCCTACTTGCTCCTAACAGGGCAGATCATCAGAAGTGATCATTGTAAGCCTTAACTGGCCAACTTTATACTGCAGTATTGAAGTTTTGTGGGTATCATCCCCACCCTAGTTTTACTTTCTAATTGGAAGGTTTCTGAGTCACCAAATCTGTGTGTTCGTGTGTTACAAATGTTTATCTTTTCATGCATACAATAGTTTAAATGGATGAATAGTAAAAATATTATTATGCAGAATTGAGTTAAAGTTTTAGAGTTACTGATTCACCCCTCCCCTCTCAGTAACCTTGTTAGTCTTGATTATTTCCAACAATTGGTATCAGAGCTTTGTGGTTCATAGGACAAAAGTTTAATAGCTTGAGCAAAGATCAAGGACAATGGAGATGTTCAAACTTGACAAATCTATTGAGAATGAAAAACTAGATCTGGAAATGGCCATGACTCAATTCAATGAAGCAAAGGAGCATCTTTCTCAATCCCTGAAAAGAAGGAAGGAACTTGCAAGACAAATGAATGATTATCAGTATATTGAAGAAAGGATTGAAGACCTTTTACCATCATGCAATTCAAATGAAGCTAATGAAGCAATCAAGGAACTCCTAGCAAAGAATGGTTCTCTGCAGGAAGAAGTAAGAAAGCTAAAAAGAGAACAAGAAGTCCAATCCATCAGGTTATGTGAAGTTTTGGAACAGAGAAACAAGGCAAATGAAGACTTAGAGGTAAGAAATAATCCATCCCTTCAGCATGAAGATCTTATAGGAAAACTATCTAATGCAAATGAAGAAATTATGATTCTAAGATCTAAGAATGAAAGTTTGAGAAATAATTTAATCACTGAAAGACAAATCAATGCAAGTTTGCAAAGTGATCTGAGATCTGAAAGACAAAACAATGAAAGTTTAAAAAATGACTTAAATGTTCAAAAATAAGTCAATGAAAGGATGATAAAATCTCAAACAGATATGGATCAATTGAATTTGCAAAATGAGCAGAATCTTCATAGACAAAAAGGTAAAGCATGCCTTGGATACAATGAAGAAGGTGAATCTTCCAAACAGGGTACCCAAAAGAATCAAAAACCTACTTGCAATCACTATGGAAAGTTAGGTCATACATCTAATAGATGTTGGAGCAATGGTAAAAGAAAATTCAATGGTAAATGCTACAATTGCAATCAACATGGTCACAAAGCAAATGAATGCAAAATGAAACCAAAGTTTGAGGGCAAATGTCACAAATGCAAGAAACAAGGTCACAAGGCATCTGAATGTAGATCTAAATCATTCAATCTAGCAAAACAAATTGTCAATGCATTATTTGGTTGGGACTACAATCAATGCATTATTTGGTTGGGACTACATTACTTGGTGCATATGTCACTATTGTGGAGAATATGGACACATTGGAATAAACTGTGCAAGGCATCACCTAAGGAAGAAAGATACTACTATAAGATGTTATACATGTACTGAACTTGGTCATATATCCAAGAATTGCATGAATATAGGAAGAATTGAAGATGAAAAGAAAGCCAGAGCTGACAACATTCCAAAGTAGATGAGACAATAGTGGATTCCAAAATCTACCAAGCCAGAAAATTCAAATAATGGCTATGTCACTCAAGAAGTGGGTGACTCCACCATTTCTAATTAGACTCATCAAGAAGGACCAGGGACTGCATCTTCAAGCAATATCCTAAGAAATTCCAGAATGTAGAAGTGCAAATGAAAAATCAATATTGTTCACTTTGACGCATTTTACCGAGCAAGGTTGGTTTCAGACTTAACCGAGCCAGGTCGGTAATATGAAAGATTTTTTGTTTGTATACCGAGTTGCAAGGTTTACCGAGTAAGTTGGTGACTCTCTGAAAAACCCTAGGTCATCTCAGCTACCTTCGTACTCAAGCATTAATGGCAAATTTTTCATCAAAAGGGCAGAAATTGATCTCATTTTTTCATCGCGAATTCAGAATATATAGAGCGAAGAGTTTCCAAGAGTACGAAAGAGAGTTCAAGCGATTTGAAGTGATTTTCCAATGAAGAATTTTTTTAACAAAATCATTCACTTACCAAGCAGCAATGGCATCCACAAGCACCAGCAGCAGTAAGGAAAAAAGAGGCTCTGAAATGCTTGTGAAGGGGGTAGAATGGAAAGCACCCAGCTTCAAGCTCGTTCCCACCATAGCTGAATCGCTCGACCCTCATGGAGCTCAATCAAAAATTCCACCAAAGGTACTTCTTATAAATGACATTCGTACTCATTTCAAATGCACTGTTCAAGAGATAGGGACACTAGATATGGATAATGCCCTAGCCGAGTTGTGTGTGGATAGAACCCTCAAACCCGAATTCAAACATCTAGAAACCAAAAGTTTGACCCATATCCCGCATCTGCCAAGGAATTTTCAAATGAAATGGATAAGATACATTTTAAGCCATGTGCATAATGGTCAATTTTGGTTAGAGAAACCCGTCCTGATAACAAAGAAAATGATTCATAGGATCACGGGTTTGCCAATGTTAAGCAAATCAAAAACCACCAAAACCCTAAGTCGGGATGAACTCCAAAAGTTAACCCTAGCTGAATGGGATGGCAGAGGATTAAATCCTAACAATATATCTAATGCAGAGTTAAGATTCAAACTCTATTTAATTGCATATAAGATGTATAGTTCCAGCAGATTGAACAGCATGCCCTGTGAGGCTGTAGATTTAGCCTATAAGGTTGTGAAGAAAAACATGGAGTTTGACCTAGCAGATGTGCTGCTAAAACAACTTAATAAAAACATGGATAGTATAAGAACCTCAAAAACCAATTCTTGTAAATTTGGTTCTTTGTTAGTTTGTTTATTTTTCTATGTACAAAAATTTTCCCCTTCAAAAGGTACAGTTGTATGGAGGAAAGATATTCTAGTCTTGTATCAAATAAATGAGTTTGTAGCAGAGATGGGTGAAAATTTTGATAGTATTATGGATAATTATTTTGAAGACTTCAAGGAAAGAATAAATAACAGATTCAAAATCCTTCCTACGCTTGTTCAGGATTACAAAGATGATGTGTGCTTCATGGTTCACTGTGACAAGGTATACATTCAGGCAGTCAGACCCCGAGTTGCATGGGTAAAACCTCTTCCTTATGAGGTAAATATTGATGAAACTAGAGGCATCATAGAGGCACTGGTAAATGAACCAGTAGACCCAAGGCAACCAATTTTTGGAACCTATGAAGAAGCTAAGGCTAGAATTGAGCTTGAAATCAAGCTACCTCAGGCCATAAGCAAGGGCAAGAGGAAAATAGCAAAATTGAAAACTTCTATCGATTCTCTTATGCTCACCAAGGGAAAAGGTGAAGATGAAGAAGGAGAAGAAGAAGAAAGAGGAGAAGAAGAAGAAGGTGAAGAAGAAGGAGAAGAAGAATCTGCAGAGGAACAGCCAATGAAGAAAGGTAAGGTAATCATTACCAAACCCAAAAAGAAGCCTACTGTAGTATTCACCAGAAGAACAAGGAAAGGCAAGCAGGAACCTATACTAGTTAGGCCTGCACCCACATTTGAGCAAAAGCTCAAACAATTGGAGGAAGGAGCTAACATCACAAATTTTAAAGCATTGAAATTTGAAACTATAACTGATGCGGAGAAAATGCAAATTGATGAACTAGTACTCAATAAGATGGGTAAATGGAAATACTCCCCAGACCAGATTGCCCCTCAAATCTCAAAAGAACTACTGGAGAGATTGCAACCGAGATGGGAGTTAGCCACCCAAATGGTAAAAGATATTTATGAGCAATCTCTAAGGAATCTCCAACCAAGTCTCACTAGAGCAGAAATAAAAGTTGAAATGAAAAACCATGAAGGTAAAATGATGATCAGATTCCACACTTGTTTGATTTTGATTAAAGACATTGAACATGTTGTAAATGATGCTACAAACATGTGGAAAAATATCTATCATCTACATAAGCCCAGTGTAGACCCAGTAGAAATCAAAGATGATGACAGCGACAGTGATGATGAACTTGATAGCACTCCATCCGTCACAGTCTCACCAGGAGAGTTGCATGCTCTGATGGAAGATAAGGAGGAAGAAGACAAGGAGGAAGAAGCTGAAGAGGTAGATAAGGAAGAGGATGACCCTATGAAAATTGCAGCAGCAGTTATTGCATCCCTTCCTCACTCTCCACCTAAAATTGTGATATCATCAAAGTTGGAGTCAGCTTGGCAGGTTTGGTCACAACTACATTAGATATATCATCTGCACCTACCACATCTCATCTCCAGGTATCATCAATGGAAGTATCTACCACTTCATCTACCAAGCTGCATACCTCCACTTCATCTACCGAGCTACAAGCAACTCCTTCAGTTACTGAGTCATCCACTGCAGTAGTCACCACATCAGAAGTATCTATTACTTCTGCAGTATGTACAATAAGTTTTCCAGTTTGCTCTCCAATTTTGTCAACTTCAGCTACATTAGCACCAATTTTTGCATCAGTGAGCTCTTCAATTGTAAATATTCCAATATGCACATCAATTCTGGGAAGTATACCAATTTTGGATACATTTAGCCCCTCTCTCAGTCTTCCTTTAGTTGATCATTGTAATGGACACCCCTAAATGTCCCAAAAACTAAACCAAATTGCTGAAAGGAATTATGTCAAACAGTTTGCATTCAACTTCTTAAAACCCCTTATAACTCTGGAAATCAAACGTTTATTTGTTTTTTGTGTTTCGTGCATGGAATTGGTATCATACAACATAAACAAGAAAGAAACTACAACAATATGCAAAGTGGAAATGAATTGTTGCTAATAAAATGTTATTTTCAGAATTCATAAAACCAAATACATGGCAGATTTATCAACTCACTAATTACTTCAGCAATATTGTCATAATACTCCAGCCCATGCTTATGAACTTGCTGCTACAATACTTTGTCCTCCAATCAATCCACTACCTTCATAATACCATTCCCTCCAAGCGGCATAAGCGTCGAACAAGTAGTGAAGAAGATATGAGCAAAATATCAAATCTGCCTGTAGCCGAAAATGCAACTAAACTGCCTGATAATGAAGCCAATAAGAAAGGATTCCAAAGGCCAAACCCCAAGGGAATGACGTCTAGAATGTTACAAGAGAGGATAGACGTCCTCAAATGCCAAGAACAAAGCTACAACTCACACACCAATTTCTTCTCATATTCAACCTGTCTAATGAAGCTACAAATGCTTCCTTTTATTCTATTCCCACGGGTCCATTCAACTCATATGGGCAATGTGGGATAAAGATGTGTAATATAAAACATATATTAAAATACCCCTTATGTCTCCCTTGGGTACACATCACCATAAAATAAATATTAAAGTAACACTTTAATATTTTACAATTAAATTAGACATTACTTTAATAAAACTTCAGGCATTAACATGTATTAGCAATCGGATCCGAATAATGCGAGTGATAGCTCATCGGAAAGCTCTCACCGAGGAGTATCGAATCCAATCACCAAAATTGACTTGCACTGTGTCCTGCTGACTTACTAAAAATAGTAAGTATGCCTGCAACTGAGTAAATCAACTTCGTTTTGGCCCAAACTGGAAATGACTATGCCAAAACACTCCAAGATCCCATTAAACCCTTCGTTAGCCCTCAGGACCATGTAGAACAAGGCTAACGCACACACACTTGGTCAACTACTAAAATGGGGACATTACAGTCTACCCCCCTTGAAATTGCTTGTCCTCAAGCAATCTCAGTCCAGCCTACTGAATAACCTGCTCACTCTCCCATGTAGAATCTTCCTCCGACAGATCTTTCCATCTGACCAAATACTCCTTCACTATCCTATTTCTAAGCTTCCTCTCTCTGGTATCCAGAATAGCCTTAGGTACTAACACAAGCTTCCCCTCCTCATCCAAAGGGGGTAAAACTGTAGAAGGCACTACACTCTGACCAATGGCTTTCTTAAGCCTAGACACATGAAACACATTGTGCACTCGATTGCCCTCTGGAAGCTCAAGCTCATAGGCGACTTTGCCCACTTTGCGAATCACCTTGTAGGGACCATAAAATCTAGGTTTCAACTTTTCAGCTCCGCTCTTCTTGAGCAATGACTGTCTATATGGTTGTAGCCTCAAGTAAACCATATCCCCTACCTCGAAACTGCGCTCTATTTGGTGCTGATCAGCATACAATTTTTGTTGATTCTGGGCCTGTTGTATATTCTCTTTGAGCACTTTCAGGATGTCCTGACTATCCTACAATAAGTTTTTGGCTTTGGGCACTCTACTGTCCCCCAAAACTAAATCCATGAAGATAGGTGCTTCATAACCATAGAGTGCCATGAAAGGAGTCATCTTGATGGACATATGATAAGTGGTGTTATAACAATACTCTCCCATATGCAACCATCTGATCCAAGCCTTTTGTTGTGTAGTTACATAGTTCCTCAAATATCCTTCCACCAATTTATTCGCAATCTCTGTTTGCCCATCTGTTTGCGGATGATAACTAGTGCTAGGTGTAAGGTCTGTACCACACAACCTAAATAACTCTTGCCAAAAAACACTCATAAACTTACTATCCCGGTCGCTGACAATGAATCTGGGCAACCCATGTAACCTGAATATCTCTTTAAAGAAAAGATCTGCCACCTGTGCTGCTGTGTAAGTGGACGAAATAGCAATGAAGTGAGCAAACTTCGTCAAGCAGTCCACCAATACATAGATGCAATCCCTTCCCTGCACTTGTGGTAAACCAGTGATGAAGTCCATCGAAATACTTTCCCATTTCCTATCAGGAATGGGCAAGGGTTGTAATAAACCTGCAGGAAATGTGTGTTCTCCCTTATTCTGTTGACAAACCACACACTCCCTGACATACCTCTGAACATCATCCTTGAGCCCTTTCCATGAAAACTGCTCTCGGATCTGCCTGTAGGTCTTGAAGACCCCCGGATGTCCAGCTGTGGGTGCATCATGAAATGCCTTTAGTATCGCCTCTCTCAAATGTGATGACGGAATCAAATAAACCCTGTCCTGAACTCTGATCAATCCATCTATCACCTCATAGCGATCATCATGTATGGTACCTGAAATAAATCCAGAAGCCCAAGCATCTCCGACATACTCTTCTATAATCTAATCTCTCCAATCTCCTAAAATTTTTGCTAGAACACATAAGTGAGATCTCCGAGATAAGGCATCAGCCACCACATTTTTCTTACCTTTGACAAACTCTATGTCAAAGTCATAAGCCTGCAATTTAGTCACCCATTTTTGTTGTCGGTCATTAAGATCACGCTGGCTCATGAAGTATTTAATACTGTTTTGATCAGTCTTGATCACAAAACGTCCACCTACCAAATATGATCAAAATTTGGCCAATGCATGCATTATGGCCAACATCTCCCAGTCATAGACAGAATAACTTTTCTCAACTCCTCGGAGCTTCCTACTCTCGAATGCAATGGGATGCTTCTCCTGCATCAATACTACTCCAATCTCATCACCTGATGCATCATAATGAAGCTCAAAAGGCTTCGTGAAATCTAGTAGATCTAGAACTGGACATGAAGACATTACCTGCTTGAAATGCTCAAAACACCTCTGTGCTGCCCCTATCCACACGAAGGCTCCTTTCCTGGTAAGATCTGTCAAGGGTGTAGCAATCTGTGAGAATCTCTTAACAAACCTCCTATAAAAACCACATAAACCAAAGAATCCCTTAAGCTGTGTAAGGTTTGTGGGAGTAGGCCATTCTACAATAGCTCTAATCTTTTCGGGATCAACCCGAATGCCATCTGCAATAATGATATGCCCCAGGTAAAGGAGCTCAGTCATGCCAAACTCACATTTAGATTCCTTGGCATACAATGACTCTCTCTCTAGAATAGATAACACTTCCTCTAGATGATGTAAGTGCTCCTCCCAGGTCTTACTGAAGACCAAGATGTCATCAAAGAAGATCAAGACAAATCTCCTCAGCTGCTTCCTGAATACCTGGTTCATACAACTTTGAAATGTAGCAGGTGCATTGGTTAGACCAAATGGCATAACCATGAACTCAAAGTGGCCATAGTGACATCGGAAGGCTATTTTCTCAATGTCCTTTGCTCTCATCCTGATCTAATGGTATCCGGATCGCAAATCAATTTTGGTGAAGAAGCATGCCCCATGCAACTCATCAATAAGCTCATCAATCCTAGGAATGGGATCCCTGTTTTTAATTGTTTTCTTATTCAGTGCCCTGTAATCGATGCACATGCGCATCGTCCCATCCTTCTTCTTTACCAATACTACTATTGAAGCAAAAGGGCTCTTACTGGGTCTGATATGCCCCATCTCCAACAAATCCTTAATCGCCTTCTCTATCTCATCCTTGTGTTTCTTAGGATGACGATAGGGAGTAATCATAACTGGTTTGGCTCCCTCCTCGAGCTCAATAACATGTTCCATCCCTCTGTTAGGAGGAACCCCATGAGGAATATCGCTAAATACTTTAGCGTGTCTATCAAGTATCTTCTGGACATCTAGTGGATGACTCTTTTCTTGTGGCTCTGGTGAAGTTGGCATAATGTGGCACTCTGTCACCCACTCTATGTCATCATGACGAAAAAGTCTCTGCATTCTCCTCAAGGACACTACTCTGCAACCTCCATTTGAAAGCCCTCTAAGTACCACAGTTCTGCCCTCATGCTGGAATCTCATCTCCAATTTTGCTAGATTGAGTGTGAACTCAACTAGTGAAGCCATCCATGTCATGCTGAGGATGACATCATAATCTCCCATGTCCACAACATAGAACTCATCCTCCAACTCGTAGCCATCTCCAAACCTGATGCGAAGATTAGATATCTTTCGAGTGCATAATAAATTATCACCGTTAGCCACCATGACTCTAAACCCATCATGCTCCTCTGTCTGTAACCCTCTCCTGGCTACCAACTGTGCATCTATGAAGTTATGTGTAGCCCCAGTGTCAATAAGAGATATCACTTTCTGCCCCTAGATAGTACCCCTGACCTTAAATGTGATTGCCTTTTGGGCCCCTGTCAAGCGTGCCAACGATCTATCATCCTTAGGAATGTTGCTCTCCTCTATAGTGTTACCCTCATCTGAATCGGAGTGCTAATCCTCCCCTTCTAACTCTGACTCTTCTGCTAAAAAATACTCCATTTGATTTGCCTTAGCCTTGAGAGAACATTTATGAGATAAGGCTCTCTACAATGGAAGCACAGCTTCTTCTTTCAAAGTTCATTCAAGGTTTCATTGTCTAGTCCTTTTGATCCCTCTTTGGGTTTGCTATACTCTTTTTGAAATGATTTTTTGTCTTTGTCCTTGCGGTAGGAAGAATCTGTTGAATGGTTTTTTCCTTTGTATACCAACGGGGCTAAATCTCGTGCCTTTTTAGTTGCTTCAGCTAACATGAGTGGATCATGTCCCTTCACCCAACCTCATAATGGATCAGCAAGACCATCACAAAATAACACCACCAATTTCCTAGGAGAGATATCAGTAACAAGTACAGACAAGCGCTGAAACTCGGCAATGTAAGCATCCACAGAACCTAACTGTTTTAACTGTGCTAGCTCCTTGAAATGTAACTCGAGATCCTTAGTGTCAAATCTCCCAATCAATGTTTCGATGAATTCCTCATAGGATGTAATCTGATTATGCCCCAAAGTCACCATGCCATGATGCCACCATTCATGTGCAGCGCCATCCAAGTGCATAGCCACATACTTGATAGCCTCCTCCTCAGGCATAGGATTTAGCTGCAAGTATGTATCTACCTTCTACACCCAAGCTCGTGCAGTCATCTTCCCTAAAGCATCATAATAAGGTAAAGAAAGTTTTCCAACTTTCTTCCTCAGCTCAAAGTTTTGATTTCTCCCTCCTGCTTTAGGCATGTGTCTCATCCTCAAGTCCATATAATCTCTAAGAGAAATATCTGCCTGAAACTCTGGTCCACTAGCCTCCCAGTCCCTCCTGAACTAATCCTATAACTCGGTAATCTGCGGTTCGTTTACTGGTTGAACCGGATCTCTGGGTGGAAAAGTGGGTAGAAGAGGTCTCGAGCTCGCAGTCCGTGCTGGGCGTGCAATGCCGTGTCCATTATTACCATTAATGTTATTCTCAGGACCATTGTTGTTTCCTTGGCCTTCATGGTTATTGTTTCCCCCGTTGTTATTGTTTCTCTCGTTGTTATTTTTTCTGTTGTTGGCATCACCTGGATTAATATTGACACCCATCTGTCTAGCCATGAGCTGCAACATCATGTCCATTCACCTATTCTGCTCCTGCTGCATACGCTGTCCCTTCTCTAATGTATCCAGTAACTGTCAAAACAGTACCTCCCCCTGATCTGGACCAGCATTTCTGCCTCCACCTAATCCTGTATTCCTATCATCTTGATCACCCATATTATTGTCCTGATCACAGAATATCTCCTCTGTGTCTGTATGGTTGAATTCAATGTCCTCCTGCACGGATGTACTAGACTATTTTCTTTGCAAGTCTGAAATCCTATTTTGTCTTGCTCTGGTATCGCGGAAATTATAAGACCCCTGTCGCATGCTCAAACATAAATGCTTAGCCTGTGTTTTTTACTTACTTTTTCCCTCTATCCGGCTGTTCCAAATTCCCTATAAGACCTCCATGATATGGCAGGACTTATAGCTCTGATACCACTGTAATGGACACCCCTGAATGTCCCAAAAACTAAACCAAATTGCTGAAAGGAATTATGTCAAACAGTTTGCATTCAACTTCTTAAAACCCCTTATAACTCTGGAAATCAAACGTTTATTTGTTTGTTGTGTTTCGTGCATGGAATTGGTATCATACAACATAAACAAGAAAGAAACTACAACAATATGCAAAGTGGAAATGAATTGCTGCTAATAAAATGTTATTTTCAGAATTCATAACACCAAATACATGGCAGATTTATCAACTCACTAATTACTTCAGCAATATTGTCATAATACTCCAGCCCATGCTTACGAACTTGCTGCTACAATACTTTGTCCTCGAATCAGTCCACTACCTTCATAATACCATTCCCTCCAAGCAGCATAAGCGTCGGACAAGTAGTGAAGAAGATATGAGCAAAATATCAAATCTGCCTGTAGCCGAAAATGCAACTAAACTGCCTGATAATGAAGCCAATAAGAAAGGATTCCAAAGGCCAAACCCCAAGGGAATGACGTCTAGAATGTTACAAGAGAGGATAGACGTCCTCAAATGCCAAGAAAAAAGCTGCAACTCACACACCAATTTCTTCTCATATTCAACCTGTCTAATGAAGCTACAAATGCTTCCTTTTATTCTATTCCCACGGGTCCATTCAACTCATATGGGCAATGTGGGATAAAGATGTGTAATATAAAACATATATTAAAATACCCCTTATGTCTCCCTTGGGTACACATCACCATAAAATAAATATTAAAGTAACACTTTAATATTTTACAATTAAATTAGACGTTACTTTACTAAAACTTTAGGCATTAAAATGTATTAGCAATCGGATCCGAATAATGCGAGTGATAGCTCATCGGAAAGCTCTCACCGAGGAGTATCGAATCCAATCACCAAAATTGACCTGCACTGTGTCCTGCCGACTTACTAAAAATAGTAAGTATGCTTGCAACTGAGTAAATCAACTTCGTTTTGGCCCAAACTGGAAATGACTATGCCAAAAAACTCCAAGATCCCATTAAACCCTTCGTTAGCCCTCGGGACCATGTAGAACAAGGCTAACGCACACACACTTGGTCAACTGCTAAAATGGGGACATTACAGTCATATTCCAGTTTTGACAGCCAGTCCAACCTCATCAACCATTGTCTCTGTTTCAAAAGGCAAAGATGTTAGTACAGCAGAAAAACCAAAGACTCCGTTAAAACTTCTGCTTATAGGCAAGGAAATTGATGATGATGTAGACTTGGATACTAAAATTGTCATTCCAAAGAAAGATACGGATACTGCTTTAGTTAATGAACTAAGACTGCTCAGTCAGCGAATAGAACTGAAGGAAAAATAGAAACAACTAAGGAATGAAAGAGATAGAGAATTTATAATTATTGATGAAGCGAAAAATATAATTAATGAGGCTATAGGTGTTGATGTTGATACTTCTCAACACATTTTGCTACAATTAGAAGAGGCAGTCAATAAATTCAATGAGGACACCTCTGGTCAAGAAAAGTTAATAGAGAAGGCAGAGAAGAAATTTGATAATAAGGTGCTCGAGCACATTGCTCAGCATATAGCAATAAAATAGGTTGAATTAACCTCAGTTTTGGCCAACATTGAAAATTCTTTTAATAATGTAACATCTCTTTTTGCTAAGCTTTGTGATGTTACCGAGTATACTAAAGAAATAAGAGAGCAATTGAATAAGATAGATGAGGATCTGAAGACAAGCGCACAAAATCTAAAGCTTGACCCCAGTTCAACCTCATCTCATCACCTCATAATCAATTTTTTGTCAGAAAAACAAGCAGAATTGCTGAGAGAAGAGTCAAAGATCCGATCTACATTGTTAGATATTCAGAATATGATCCTTCCCATCATGGACACAATGCAAAAGCACATTGCCCATTCAAAAACATTGATCCATGACAACAATTTCTCCATTGCAAACCATGTGATTGAACTCTCTGCAGAAGTTCAAATAGCTCTATCCACATGCAAAATCCTGCAAGAGAATTGGGACAAGACTCTGCAACTCATTCTTCAAGTCCATTCAGAGTTTATCTCACATTTTGGTGTTTCTATGTAAATACATTTTTTTTATTCTTCGGCATTATTGTCAAAAAGGGGGAGAAAGAGATACTCAGAAAGAGTTATTGGTGAGATAAATGTACAAAATGGACAAAGAGATACTGTAAATAAAAGTCATATAACTCAGGTAAATACCTTGTGTATATTGTATGGGGGAGTCATATGCAAGGAAGCCATATATATTCAGCAGAATCAGTTGTCAGTATGTCAAATATTGTATATAAGTTTTGACTCATAAGTGTTTTTGTCACTAATGCCAAAGGGGGAGATTGTTGGAATTATGATATATTTGTCATAGTGACAACACTTATTCGATTTTGAATGCTTACCGAGCTCATCACCTAGTCTACAATTCACACCGAGCATTTAGTGGTTACCTTATAAATTCCACAAGTAAACAGTTGATACTGAGCATTCTTTTGAAAATCGAGCATATGGGTAGTTCAGCAGTGTTCTCCAAGCAATTAGTGGTTACTGAGCAGAACAGTGTTCTCCAAGCAGTCAATGCTCACCGAGTCATCAAAAGAACTTAGTGTTTACCAAGTGATCAAGGTAAACAAAGAACTTAGTGTTTACTGAGTGATCAAGGTAAACAAAGAACTTAGTGTTTACTGAGTGATCAAGGTAAACAAAGAGCTTAGTGTTTACCAAGTGATCAAGGTAAACAAAGAACTTAGTGTTTACCGAGTGACCAAGATAAATGAAGGAATCAGTATTTACCAATTGAAGAAGGCTATCAATGGATTCAATTTTTACCGAGTGACACAATATTCATCGAGTCACCAATGGTTACCGAGTTCCAAGCTACTTAGAATGATTAGTATGGACCGTGCCTCTACTTGTACTGAGTGCATGACAATGCAGTGTATAGTAGTGGATGCCGAGTATCAGAAGGTCATCGAGTCAGTTTATGGAACCCGAGTTTTCTACCACCTGGCTGACTCAGTAATACTTGTTCACTTGTATTTGGCTGACCTTGCCAGTGTAAATATTGGATTGGTATATATCATGTGAAATGATGAGATGTTATGTTGTTGGTTATGATGAGTAGCAATTTTTTGAGAAGAAGGAAAGTGAATCACCAGCAGAACAGAGGAATACAGCAAGGTCAACATTGATGCAGAAAGGATATATTCATCACATTAGGTGATCAGAGCGTAAAGGATCTTACCAGCAATCAGTTGTAATCAGATCCACTGCTTCATCCTAACAGGTGAATCAGTTTGCTAAATCTTTTAACAAGGTAGACTTAACAGTCTTTTGTAAATCTCCTAACAGAGTGCATACTTCATTGTATGTTTGTAAATCCTTTAACAAGGTGGATCTAGCAATCCTAATTGCTCCTAACAGGGAAGATCATCAGAAGTGATCATTGTAAGCCTTAACCGGCCAACTTTATACTGCAGTATTGAAGTTTTGTGGGTATCATCCCCACCCCAGTTTTACTTTCTAATTGGAAGGTTTCTGGGTCACCAAATCTGTGTGTTCATGTGTTACAAATGTTTATCTTTTCATGCATACAATAGTTTAAATGGATGAATAGTAAAAATATTATTATGCAGAATTGAGTTAAAGTTTTAGAGTTACTAATTCACCCCTCCCCTCTCAGTAACCTTGTTAGTCTTGATTATTTCCAACAATTGGTATTAGAGCTTGCTATATTAGCCAAGCATATTGGAGATCATGTATAAGTCGAGTGAGTGGGAACTCCTATGTTAGTTGAACTTATAGTTTTGTAAGCATTGAGCATTTATTACCAAATATGAAAGGTTATATAGTCAATTTTTGACTCATTTTCATGAAGAGAGCACGAAGAACATGAAGGCAAATGGAAAAAGGATTTTCTAGCATTTGTGAACCAGATTCAGTTGCAACTTGACTAGATTGGAAAGGTATTTCATTGTTGTTGAGTTACATTGTTTGAATTTTTGTAAACCCTAGTTACTTGAAATGGCGTCTAGCTCATCTCCAAGTGTTAGGAAAGAGGGAAAGGAGGTTTTCAATGTGAAATTAATAATTAATGATGTGAGACAACCACCTTTCCGAGTAATACTTGAAATAACATACAAAGGAGACCCATCTGGTGCTTTGTTGATGACACCACCAAAAAATTTAATGATTCAAGATGTTAGTTGTTGTTACATAGGAAAGATAGGCGAAGTAGGTGACATGGAGGTAAGGGATGCCTACAAAAAACTTTGTGATAATAGAGTCTTGAGGGAAGAATACAAAATCATTGAACGAAAAGGGTTGAACCATGCCCTAGATTTTCCTCAAGTGTTTAAGACATAATGGATTAGAATTTTTTTGAGCCACATACATGAAAATTACATCTAGCTAGAGAATGGATTGATTAAGCTCACTAAGAGGATCTTAAACTATGTATCAAGGTACCCTACCCTTGGCAGAATTAAGATCATGTGTAGTGATTCAAAGGAGATAATTGAGAAGAACATAGGTGCAGTATGGAAAAAATGAGGAATGTTAATTGACATAATTTCAAATCCCCTAACTGTGTTTGCAATGAGAGTGATTTCTCACAAGTTCTTTCAGTCTAGCCAACTAAACAGTGTTTCTTGCATGGCTGTTGATTTAGGATTTAAGATAGTAAAAAGGGACTATACTTATGACCTTGTCAAGTTGCAATTATAGAAACTATCAGAAAACTTGGAGGTCATAAGGAAAGGATAGAGTGTATCATGCAAATTTGGCTCTTTACTAGTCTACATATTTTTTTATGTGAAAAACACATTCCCCATATTTGAGATAGTTTCTTGGAAGACCAACAGGTTTATGGCAATGAGTATTTCAGAATTCATAGAGCAACCAGGTGATAAGTTTGATTTAGTGATGAAAAGTTATTTTGACGATTTTAAGAAATCCATGAAATAGAGTTTAAGGATCCCTATATCCTTAATGGAGAAACACTATGATGATATTTATTTCTTAGTGGATGTCAACCACACATATGTGTGGGAAACTATGCCTAGGGCCAAATGGCTTAGGCCCTTGCCATATGAGATAAATGTAGATGAGGCCTCTGCAACAATTATAGCCTTATTGTTAGAAGACATTGATAAGAATGCCACCTCATTTAGGAACTATGAGGAAGCTAAATCAAGGATAACTATTGACTTGAAAAAAGCTACAATTATTAGGAAGAAGAAAAAAATTGTTAAAAAAATTTTGGAGAGATTTGGCCAAGGGGGAGAAGAAGAAGAAGAAGAAAGTATAAGAAATTAAATATATGTCAACTTATACTTAAACGATATATTTTAAACCTCGAAGGACTAAAACAGAAACCCGAAAATTGGATTTCAAGAAAAACTAACAGAAATCAAAATGCAACAACATAGGGTCGAAGAATGCCCAAAAGGGTATCTGGATCAACTCTTAAAAAGTTCAAATCATGACGAAAAGTGCCCATTTTCCACCCACGCAGGTTTTTACAAAAAATTGTGTGATACTTTAATGTAGCATAGAAAAGTGTCGCGCGACATTTCTCAAGAAGGACTGCGACACTTTCAGGGACTGGGCGATACTTTTCCTTAAGGCGTGTGACACTTTAACAATGTCGCATGACACAACTCTAAGAAGCATGTGACACTTTTTAAATATCGCACATTGCTGAACAAATGTCGTCCATACAAAATAAAAACACTACCAGAACTCAAAAACGGGGGAAAATGACAAAAGAACCTCCACACTGAGGAGTACCGAATCCACATTTTGAGGCTAGAACACTCGAACCAAAACTGAGTAACTGAAATACATAAAAAAGAATCTAACATCTAACAACCAGAAAAGGAACAGTACAGAATGGAAACATCACCACAACTGAAATAACATCACAATGAACAAAACAACCACAAATACGTGGTTCCTCCCAACCATCAATGGCATCATAAGACCATCATGGGCCCTAGCCATCCCCCGTGCGTAACATCCCAAGCCACCGATCAGATCATCGGTGCTATCGTGATAGGGACATCACTACTAAACATGCTACAATATAAGTAAATGAAATCCAACATGCTAGTAGAAAGCAAAAGATAACCCTGTAATCAGATAACATCATCTACCATATGCTAAACATCAAAATAAGGAATGCGTAAAACCAACATCATGTAAACATGGAAAACAACATCCCAATGAAAGCATAAATCACTAGAAAGCATACTCCGCAAATCGAAGTACCAAGTGACACATCCAGCAACGATCACGCTAGAACAACAGACCATCTCTGTACACCAGTCCCTAGCAGTGGTGAAGGTAGCTACACCTCCCAACCACATAGCACCTGTAGGTCCACACCCACCGTGCTGATGGAGGTAATGATCCAACCACACACACACAAAACAACAACCATGGCTAACACACACGCCAAGTAGTATGATGACTGAATCCAAGACATAGACAATGCATAAACTACAAGTCCTGGTTAGAAAACTCAATGGGATACTATGTAGGGACTAACATCATGGAGAGTCGCTTGGCATCAAAAGCCCAAGCTTGGATCTGTGTAGCTCAACTCCCTCAATAGAAGGCCAATACATTGTGTAGCTCAACTCCCTCAACGGAAGGCCAATACACAAAAGCACCATTTTATTTTCTTTAATTTTATTACCACCCAATGTTTATTTAATTATCACTTACTTAAAACTTCCTCTGCCAACCCTATGGGACTAAGGTCACCAGGCTGCGAGATAGAAGCCCCCTCCATATGCTACCCTACCCTATCGATGTTCATCTAACGATGAGTGCCCATAGGCATGCAAACTCCCAACCCAACGCCAATGATCAAAACTTCTGGAAGTACCACGAAAGATCGAGCCCCGCAAGTCACCTGACAATATACATGTGTGTGGCGCACCACCATCACAGAGATAATACACAAGGACAGGATGAGAATGTAAACAAAAGTCAATCGACCGAAAACATAATCGGGATGACAGATGCTACATGCATCCCAATGCAAAAAAAGATGCAAAAGTGTTCCGACTGGTATCCAAACGAATCATCCAGGTCCACGAACCACAATGTGCCAACAAAACTCGATAAAATAGGGCAGCACGCAAAATGAGGTAAAAATCTCAAATTTTAGAAAAAATCCAAAATTAAAACCCATTTGGCCTTTGGGTTCAAAAACCCCAAAAATCCAAAAATAATTGAAAATGGACACCGTATGCAAAAACGGCCAGCATAACGGCCCAAAAACCCAAACCCCCATTTCAAAAATAGGTAAAACGTTCATACCCGACCAACCGGGCAGAACTAGCACACAAAAACAAAGGGGAACACTAGTTCACAGCCTCCTAACATAATGCTACAAGAAACAGAAGCAAAAACAAAGCAAAAACATTAAAACGGGAAGGTCCTACCTGACAGCAAAAAGGGCCGAAACTAAAACCCGTAGAATAAAATAAATACTTCGCAGAAACTGCTGAAACTGATGACAAAGCAAGAACTTCTCGAGTTGAATCCAACGAGACCAACCTCGCAAAGATCCCACGCTCACAGCTCACACAACGAGCAAAAAAATAATCCTTCAGAAGAGGATTTCCAAATTTGCTCTCCAAATTCAATTTTCCAAAAGTGAGAAGTGAATAATGAATTCACTTTTCTAATATTTATTCATTTTTGAGTGAATAGTTCATTATGGAGAATAGCTAGCTGGAGTAGTTAAACTCCGAATCAACCCAAACGAAAATAGGTTATTATCCGTAATGGAAATTCACCTAAGGCAAAGCTGCCAAAAATTAAATCCAAAAAGATTTAAAACTTGAAAACTTAAAATTACAGAAAATCACTTAACACTTTCGCGACGAATGCGAACTTCTAAATACACAGACATGCTCACTGGTCTAATCACATAATGCAAATTAGTTTGGATTTACTAATCATCGAAAGGTTTTAATATAAAAAAACTAAATAAGGATACGTCGACCATATAGGAGCGACATTGGCAAAATATGAACAGTTGAATCACTAACTCCATAGGCCACTGCTAGGAATATAATTCCTGCACACTAAAACACACGATCAAGTGCAATTGCATATAACATAATAGCCGAAGCAATTAAAGCATTAAATAACTCATTAATCCATTTACACCACTCATGTTTGCATTAATCATAAAAGACGAGAATGAAGTAAATAACCAAAGCATAAGATCCATCACATCACAAAAACCATAGATGTGAACAATACATCATATAACTAGATAATCAAATATCATAGATCTACTGTCATCTCAAAATAGCATCAACATGCAAATATGATAAACTGAACAGCATAGCAGTAAAGTATCTATTGTACAAAAATCAAAGTATAACATTCGACCCTCGGGTCATCTCAAGGTACAAATATCAAAAGAGTATCAAGTATCTCTCGAATCAAAAAAAATAGACAAGGTACAGACTGCAAACACGAGAGGTACTACAGATACATTAGAGTCGAGTGAGCCTGTTAAGAAGACATACAAGAGATTGAAGAAGAAGTTAGAGCTTAAGACAAATACGGATGAGGAGAAAAAAGAATAAAATGACATGAGTCAATTCAAGGTGGTAAGCCACAATCCCTCCTCTGATTTGGAATATATGTATGAAAATATCAAATCAAATACATATTTATCTAGTTTCACACATTGATTTTGATAAGCTAGGGAAAGTTGAACAAAATATTGTTGAGGAATTCATATATGTCATGATGGTTACATTCAAATCAACTCCTCTAAAAATTGCCAACTCACTACCCAAGAGTCTATATGACTGAGTTGAGCAAAAATGACAATACAACTTACAAACTGAAAGACAAATCAGGGAATCAACTCTAGCCCAAGTTATGCCAAAATTGGAAAAAGGGAAGATTGCTAAGGCTATGGAAAAGCACAAGTTTAAAATTTTCCCCAAATATAGAGCTTTCCATATCCTAAATAAGAATATTGAAGACGTGGTAAGCAAGAGTACACAAATTTGGAAAATAATTATGGGTCATCCACTCCAACAATCAAAGAAAAAGGTGAGCTAGATGTGCAAAACCCTAAGAAAAGTGAACAAGACGCAGTAGAGACTGCAAAAGAAGTTCCAATCAAGGAAGGTGATGTGGGAGGCACTAAGGAGACAACAAAAGAAAAGGCTATAGAAAATGATAAGCAGAAAAATGATCAGAATGTACTTGATATACACATATTGAGTACCAATCCCCCACATATAGACCAAGAGAGTCACCAGGACTGAATGCAAATCAAGGATGTTCCTAATAATTCAACTCAAAACATCAATCCCTTGACTGAGGAAGAATTGAAGAAGATATTAAAATATTCCATCATGGAAGCAAAATTATGTAACAACCCTGTATTGGTGAGAATAAATGAGATTGAGAAGGAAAAACTTTCATCTATAGGGGAACAACCAAAAGAAACATCAAATGTCCTCCCTCAATCCACAAAAGAAAAGAAGAAGCTAGAACAAGATCTCCAAGTAGACCAAAGTGCACACCTTGAACAGATAACAGTTATAGCAGTGTTATAATTTGTAATGCCCACCATTACATTTTAGATTAAAGAGGTTGAGGAACAACAAATAGATTCATCTATGCCTAACATACATAGTTTAAAAGGAGATGGAATAGAAGTTCATACAAGTCATGAAGCAAGTCCTGCACCTTTCACTCAAGCACCACAAGAAGCAACTATAGGTGTAATGACTGAAGAGTTGAAGGTGACTACTACACCAGAGGAACAAATTTATATATAGACTCTACTGACCCTACCACCTTTTATCACTCCTAGTATTCGGGCTCTTCAAAGGCCAAGCACACATGTGACACCATTGCAAATATCAAGGCCAAGTGCAAGTACATCCAGAAGCCCAAATGACACATCTTTTGGGGATGTCATTTTGGATAAAGTAATTGAGTTTCCCAAATTTTATCTGGCAACAATTTCTATTGAGTAGATGAGTGTTCTGTAGGAGGCACTACAAAGGAAGAAAATGCAAGAGATGATGAGGAGGGAGTACAAGAAAAAAGAAGTTTTGCATGAGATAAAAGACATATTTTATGATGCTTTTAGTCTCCTAGAAATGAATGAAGATAAGCCCATCATTAAGAAACTTGTCACCATTGTTGACAAAATAAAAGATGAAGACCTAGATTCAAATGTCAAGTTAATTGAATGGTCTGAATGCAAATTTCACACTAAGGTACTTGAGAAGATATCTAGTGTTATTGCACTAAGAATGGTTGATCTAGCAACCAAAATGGAGAGTGTGAAGGTGTTGGAGCATATTTTCTCTTTATACACCAAGTTATGTGATGTGAATCTTTTCACACAAGGCATACAAAGGGCTATTAACCAACTACAAGGAGATCTACAAATTATAGGTACTACTCTTAAGTTATCTCCTAGTCAAAGCCAAGCTCATTTTCAAAGATTAGTACCCACACAAGGTAGGCTTGTTGAGCTGTAAGCACAAGATACAAACATTTGAGCTACCTATTGGGTGGTTGTTATGCATGAGGTCAATGGCAGGAATCCATTGCACAATTTCTCTCTTGAAAAGATAATCCTTTTGGGATCAACTCCAAGGTTCAGTATTTGTCTTGCGACGTACCAAAATCCACTCAGTTGAAGATAAATGTGATCTGCTATCTCAAAATAATACACAAAAGAACAATGTTTTTGTATTTTTTGGTTTTTCAATGAATGCAATTTTAACAATGCAACTAAAATGAGTTCCTATTCTAACAAGGGGTTAGCAAAGCAAATAACGAAATTGAAAGAAAATAACATGAAATTGAAATAACTTGAAATTGAAATCTTAAATAGACATAAGCTATAGAAAACAACACACTATGAATTAAACTCTCGAAGAAATTGGAAGGAAACCAATGAAAATAGGAGCAGTACTTCCTAGAATCTGTCGATGCAATAGTCGGTGAGAAACTTTAACAATCGTATGATATTTCACCTTTCATCAAATCGCAAGACCACAAAAAGTAAGCTCATGTGAGACAAAAATCTATTTAGACACAATTTTATGATCTCTTCTCAAGCTCATTACATCAACAAAATTCGTAAATTTGTAGCAAACACCAGAACTAAAAGATTGCACAACCAGAAACAACACAATAAACCTTTGGCTCAATCACAATTCTATGAACAAAATTCACAAAACAATGACACATTGAGGCAAGAATGACTACACTCCAAATACAAGCACCAAAAGCATAATTTTATTGCATAATAATGGCAGACCTTGTTACATTTTACAATGGGGTATTTATAAGAAATCGTCTCCTCAATTTGTGTTGAGATTGAGAGATATCTTCATGCAATAAAATGCTTTTAAAACATTAAAACAAAATAAATATATACAAACTAATATTTAATTTGGTGCTTAGAGGGACTCCATCCATATTTTATTCATTAATTGGATGCATGAGCCCTTTACATATCAAAAACAAAGAAATTAGCATGAGAAAGCTCCGAGTCAAAGTAGGAGTGTCTAGAGGTGCCAAAATTAGAAGCTGGTCCTTCATTAGGCATGTGTCGAAGTTAAACCACTGTTAGAATGCATTTTTGATGCATGAAAAATGCTATTTTTGGAACAAGCAGTTAACTGTCGATGCACCTCTAAATTGTGAAGCTATAGAGCTATGGACCTCGATAGGGTCAAAATCTCAAAAAATTTACTAAGTATTAAAATTGAAATTCTGGCATCTAGGTTTTGTTCTTCTTCATCCCAAAGTTATATTTGGATGTTTTCCCTTGAACTTCTCTATCATATCAGTTATCTTAGCCACATCTGGAAGATCTAAAGCCTCATATTTATCTTTGACCTTCTGTCTATAGTTGTCCACCTCAATTCAAGTCTCTACAAAATATTTGAGTTTGGTCTCCAACTCTAACAAGGCTTCTTATGTCCTAAAGGCTTGTCAAATGTCCTCATCATCTGCAACCTCCACAAAAATCTTCCTAAAATTCTCCACTACTGTCTCTACAGGTAAAAACCTCTCTCGTTCCTCATCTTCAAAAATATCCAAGTATGCATCACTGTAGTGTCTTTCTACTTCCAAAATCTGCTCTCGGGCTTAGTGCTTGAGCCGATGGATCTCTCATGTAATGTCTCCATTACCTTATTGCTATCTTATATTTTCTCTATCCAATCATCAATCAAATCCAATTCTTCTATGGTATATACATCAATCAAAACTTGATATCTTTGGCCCTTTATGGCTTGTAGAGTCTACAAATCCTTACTCCAGGCATGTACCTCATCCATAATACTAAAGTCCTGCTTCAAAATTGCTACAATCTTATTCACATTCTCCTGCATAGCATGCAGTAACTTCAATTTCCTTATGATGGTAGTAACACCTTTCTCCTCAAAACTTTCTCACCATTCTTGACAAGCTCTCAAAAATGGATCAAGTTGCACACCCCCTCCTTCTCTAAGTACAGTGTTCAAAGTATGCTCCGGGTGTTCAGGATCAAGATGACCAACGACCACAACTAGATATCCCTTTAGGATCTCAACCTACCTTCAAAGTTCTTGGAGTTCAATCCCCTCCTGTTCCATGTACTTGAGGATCTCTTTGACTCCCATAGTCATCATTTTTTAGGCTAAATCCCATATAGGCCTTCCCAACATAACATCCTTTAACTCATAGTCTTCAAGGCTAAGACCTTCTGCATCTGTGCCTTCAAGAGGGAGAGCCACTTGTACAAATAAATCTTGGTTCTATATGGTGGTGACAAATGCCAATGGTGCTACCTCATGTGATGGAGACTCGGGTTTGTTCAAGATCTCTACAATGTCACAAATGTCTTTCTCTAAAGCATGAAATTGAGGCTTAGTACTCCTCATATCTCCTTTCAGATCCATCTAGGGATGCATCCTGCTGAGGACCTGACTCTTGATGATGAAGGAGTGTATTTTGCTACTTCCTTCCCTTTGTCACTCCTACTAAGAGTTGTATCCTATTAGGAGGGCTCTCCTTGTGTAGCCTCATTCTCAGTAGACCCTATAGCCTGAACCTTAATGTCTTGGGAAAGTGGTTGAGAATATTCCACCATTTTTCCTTCTGACACTTCACTAGTCACCATTTGTTCCGGTCTCTCCTCTAATAATAGTTCCTTCTGAACATGCTCTTCCTCTAAACTCTGAGGTGGGGGAATCATCGAGTCCTATTCTACCACTATAACTCATGGTGGATATGGAGGAGTAAGATTAGGACCCTGTGTATCTGGGGGCATCTACATCTAGTCTTCCTATTGAGGTTCACCTGTAGGGGTGTCCCTAATCTTATCACCAATCAACTCTGTACCTATGGGCATGAAATCAAAATCTAACATTGAGAAAACATCATCACTCTCTTCACTCTGCTCATCTACCCATTGCTATACTTCATCTTTCGAAGAAGAGAGCTCTAATGGTTCTACTTGAGTGGATGGCAAGGTACCCATGGCACTCTTTTTCATTTTCAATTCTACGGCTCTAGCTAGCTAAGTTCTTCCCTGTAGGGACACTTGTTCCTCTTCCTCTTCTGATTCTATTTCTTCTTCTTATTCTCCTTCTAGAATTCTTTCAAGAATAGATGGATTGGGCACTAATCTTCTACTAATCCTTTGCCTTTTCTTCATCTAAATCTTAATCCTCTTTTATTTCTTAGAGATAGAAGGAGAAGCTGGCTCATTTTTTGCAGGAGGAATGGGAACGTGTGGGATCTCTCCCTCTTTTGGTTGGCTACACATAGTGGGAGGCAACTGTGGTTCATCCTAGACTTGGGTAGTTCCAATATCTTGGGACCCTTGTAGGCTCTGTTCCTACTACTGGGAAGGTGCCTATTATGTCTAAATCCTTTGAGGAGAGGTCCTCTTTCTTTTGTTCTTTCCCTTCCTTTCAAGAGGGTGATGATATCCAACCAAGTGATCAAGCTGGTACATTATGTCTGGCCTGACAGGAGAATGAGCTGCAAAGGTAGGAATTGTTACTTTCCTTCCTTTACCCCTTTTCTGGGCAAGCATGTGCATGAAAGATCATTGTGTCAGGAATTAGATCAAGTGGAAAAGGTTTCTTGATCTAGTCCTTTGTCATTCTAGTGACATGCCTCGCTCAATGATTAATATCATCTCCTTCTTCCCTATTGACTTCTGCATTCAGAATAGGTATTTCACCAATTTTGTCAGCATTGAACAAGGAGTCCAATAATTCCTTAGAACCATGTTTCCTTATCTCATCTAGGATGTTCAACTGGAGAGCCTTTTTTGCTAGGTACAAAGTCATCCTACAATAGTCTCTAATGTGGATATCATAGTCATTTGTGGCATTCATCCAATGATCTTCAACAACATCCTCATGATGGAAGTCCCTTCCTACCAGACTCTCCACTTTCTTGATATTGTCAAAATATGGTCAAGGAGAGTTATATTCTTCAAGAGGATAGTTCTCCCACTCCCATTCAAAGGATAGAATATCCTATTTCCTCTTCACCTGATATGGTCCAATGATCAATGGACATGCCTAGCAGGGTCCCCGCTGCCTCTTTATCTTCTCATAGGCCAACTCAGTTTGCCAAGAGATCTTCAATAGTACCAACTTGTCACTTGGGTATCTCAAGAGCTTCTTAGGATTGATGGATGCACCAACTACCCATAGATAGGTAAACATTTTGAACTTGATGAAGTAGGCTCCAAGAGCTGTGACTTGTGCTTTGGCTTCATCACACAACCTCTTCCCATAATCTCCCTCAATGAATCAAATGATTTCAAAGATGAACACATCATTCACAATTTTGTATTATTTGCTCTATCCTAAGAGCTTCTTCTTCACTAGTTGAGGATAGACTATGTATGGCTAGGTATTCAAGTCTTGCATACTGCCTCTCTTATACAAACTAGGATAGTTTGTTGCCCTTGCTACAAGAAGGTACACTAGGTAAGAAGTCATGTAAAACTTCTTATTGTCCTTTGATGTCCTCAGTTGCTCGCACAAGTTTTCACTTAGTGTGGTAGCCCAATCCAATGGTATCTTTACCTATCAGATAGTCTTAATGAGGTTGACCATGAAGGTGTTGAGGTGACCTGCTGCGAATAAGCCCATAACTCAGCTCAGGAGAATAATAGAGTATCCAATGTCTTCCTTCATGTATCCCTGATTCATATTCACTTTGATGGTTATCCTTCCCTGAGGAGGTTTCTCAATGAGGTAGGAGGATTGTATTATGTCTATGGCCTCTTGTTGATGCTCCCTATACCTTCTCTCAGTTGCTTCATATGACAATCTGATAAACTAGTCTACTCTAGGAAGATGAAACACCCTTTCAATGTTGTCAAGTCGAAGATCCAACACAACTTCCCCTGTGACGCTCTTGACCACTCTTTCATCGGGAATAAAATGTTGTAATAGGGCCATGATTAGTTCAACTGATTGAACTAACATAGGGTGAGATGTTGCATTTACCAATCTGAAACAGTTCAATGCAGATACCAAGGTTGATCTTTCTATTGGTTTGTTACAAATTCTAAGGAAATCTCCTAGATCTATGTGTCTGAGGTTAGTATCTTAGATTTTCATGGAATCTTGACTTTGAGGGTATGCCTTGGAACTTGAACACTACCGGTTTGGATGCTACTCCAGACGTGGACATCATTTAATCACCTGCACATTGAAAAAAAATGTTGTTAGTCCAAAAATGTAAAAACTACAAATTAAATAAACATAAAGAAAGAAAAAAAAATGCCCCCATTTGGGCATTTTATTTATTTTTATATTTATCCCTTTTTATTTATTTTATTTTATATTTTATTTTTATATTTTTATATATTTTTTAAAAAGAGATTAAAAAAAAAATTGGGTAAATGGCACACAACCGAGGCGCACAGCGCCAAGGCACACGGTTCGCGGCCCATAGGAGGGTTTGAAGGCACAGAGGGGTTTTGATTACCTTGTGCAGGCGCTGCGAAGATTTTATGCCAAAGAGGAAGGTTTTATAAACCCCCACAACCCCCCCCCCACACCTTGGCCTCATGTGCACACGGTCTCGCATGGGTGCACCATGTGTGTTTCACACAGGTGCGCGAGTGCACTCATGTGCACGAAATTTTGAAAATTTTTTTTGTGATTTTTTGACATTTCTTATTCTTTGTGTTTTTTTTATTTTCTATTTTTTTGTGTTTTTTCTATTTTTCTATTTTTTTATGTTTTTTCTAATTTTCTATTTTTTTGTGTTTTTTTTCTAATTTTCTATTTTTTTTGTTTTTCCTAATTTTCTAATGACTCTAATGTTTTAACTCTAACAATTTTCTCCTGACTCTCGAACTGTGAGTCTAGGAGTTGAAAAAAAAAAGTAGGGGGTCCCCATTCCTAATGAGGAATAGGGTGTGTGTTGTGGACACCACAACACTACCTTGATCAGTATTTAATCCATGTTGACCCTACACATGGAAGTGTTGCATATGGAACTAGCTTATGTTGAGACATTGATGAAGAAAGATAACCAACTTTCTACTCATAATGGCATAGTTGACCTTACTGGCCAACTAGACATTCAGTATTAATCTCTAGAGATAGCATGTAACAATTGGGATGTAGCCCTAAAGATCATAATGGAAATTGATAGATCATTTTTGAATAAACACACTATCAATGTACCACACATGACATAAGTGTCAAAAAAGGGGGATTATGAAGTATTTGTTGATAAAGGAAATAGATTTTTGAGTAAAGGGGGAGTAATCATGCAGAAACAAGGTACAACAAAACTACTCAACAGGAGTATCAGATTTAGATATAGAAAGGAAATATTTACTCAGGGGGAGTAATGGAGAAATGGAGAAATAAGGTATGATAGTTAGTCATTCATTTTTGCAAAATTTTGAAGTCTTTGAAATTTTGTATGAGAGTCAAGCCACAGATGCATATTGTTTGAGTTATGCTCATAATAAGGATTGTATATGCATGACAACATGTTTTTTCCACTCATGTCAAAGTGTGAGATTGTTAATCTCATATTGGTTTTGATAAGGTAGTGACAAAACACTTAGTCATTATCTATTAGTATTACACTGCAAGTCAAGTAATCAAAGCAAGTCGAGCAATCAGTACCTACCGAGTAATCAAAGAATGTCAAGGATCAATGGTCAAACAATACTTGCCGAGTAATATATCTAGTATGTGTCAATTCACTCATGAGCCAAGCAAACTATACATGCCAATTGATCTAGGACTAAGTAAATAGTGTATGCTGAGTGATTCAGGAACCAAGTTATAGCATTATGAATATAGTGACGGTCGAGCATTAGAGACTTCAAATGTTGGATGAATAGTTTTGGACATAGTTGTTTGTAATGGCAAAAAATTCTATGTAAACCATTTTTGGGCTGACTTAACGATTTTTTTACAATTCTAGAAGATATGTATGGAGTTATATTACAAATGCCTATGTAGTACATGAAACCAATCAAATTTAGGGATGGTCAAAGTGGAAATATGGATCAACCACAACAGTTAATTCTAACCTCCCTAGCCCACCTATGTTTACTTAAGGAGGAAAACCCTGAGTTTGTAGAATGTGTGAAGATAGAGAAGGAGATGCAAGAGCAATGAATGCTAAGTACAAAAAGAGAATTCATGGTGGCTATGGAGATTGTGATGATGTTATGAATTACATAATCAGTTAGAGAGAATAGAGGAAAGCAGAGAGAGCATAGAGGAGACATAACTTATCAGAAGGATCAAGGATTCATGAGGAAATAGATGATTTGACATCTAGCAACAGAGTGCTAACTGAAGGATCATGGTGTTGAATCATTTTAATAGGTGATACAAAGTAATCTCCTAATAGAGTAGTCTTAACAAACTTATGTAAATCTCTTAACCGAGTGCTTGCTTTATTGTAAGTTTAAGTCCTCTAACAAGGCACAATTTAATAGGGTGAGACCTAACAATATTTGTAAGCCTTTAATAGGATAGACCATTCACAGGGTAGATCATAGTTTATGGTCAAATTTCTTGTAACCTTAATTGGCTACACTTTACAGTTGTAGTAGTGAAGATTTTTTGGTGTCATCCCTACCCCAGTTTTACCTTCTCATTGAAAGGTTTCTAGGTTAAAAAAAAAATCTTGTATTATATGTTATTTGTTTCATGCTATGGATGAACATGTGTAGTTAGCTATTTCAATTTACATGCTAAATTTTGAGATGGATGTGTGGTGAATGTTTTATAAGTTTTTAAGTGTTATTTCACGCCCCCTCCCCCACCCCCCTCAGAGTTTACTTTCCCATTGTTATTTCCAACAGTAGGTGCTTCTAATTATTGCATTTTAAGAATTACCAACACCCATTCCTAATCCTATCCCATTGACACTATCAAGTGGATTTTTGGAATTTTTTTGAGGGTTTTGTCCCGAAGTTGCAAACAAAAATATTAGGTATGCTTGTTGCTAAAGTTGTTATCACCATTGAAATTATTTTCATAAATTTTTGGTTTGTTAAAATGCCTTGATCACTGGGGTAGCCTATAGTATCTACTACTAGTGTCCTTTTGTAAGACATGTCTTATTGTTTAGTTGCACTTGTTGAGGATGACTAGTAATACTATTAGCACCTATGACACTTGATTGAAATAGTGACAATGTTGTATGACTTGTGTTAGTGGTTGTGATTTAATATGAGTTCCTAGGAAATATGGAACAAGATTTGAAGATGTAACAAATGACATTGTAATAGTGTGAGACTGGCTAGTATATTTATATGATGAATCAGCTGATTCAACTCCAATGACTAGTTTCTCACAAATCAAGTACTATCAAACTATCAAATAAATTTTATTGATATATCTATAAAAATAATGTATTATAATTGTAGAAATAAAAATAGAAAGTATAAATTTTTAATATAATAAATTAAGGTGTATGTATTGATCACCCCTTATTTTAAATGTCACATTAATGAAAATAAAAGAGGGGCCTTCAAGAGTAACCTTCCAAAGGGCTCAATTTTGATCGTCACTATCCAAAATAAATGAAGGGGTATCATTGTTGAATCCAAGTCCTTTTACTAGATGTATAATTAAGGGATATCTTTATATATGATATTCTTTCCTTTTATTGTTGTGTTATTGATTAATTTGATTATGTGTTTATTTAGTGCAAGTAGATTGACCAATTTAAATGCAAGTAATGAAAGAGCATATATGATAGCTAAAAACATGTAAGATGTATAATGATAATGAATAATATCTCCACAAATAAAATAATCAACAAGTTCCAAATCATAGATCTATGAATGTAAGTAAGTTCTTGAGTGCTTGAATGCTTGTGCAGGATGGATGAATGTGGATCTCCTTCCTTGATACCCAATTCCACTATCTCTAATGAATAAATAATATAGATATTGAGAAGGAAATACATGATGTAAATGAGGGCCTTCAATGAATCCTTTCTTTATTGGCTTGAACTCCTTGAATGCACCTTGAAAAATAGCTTGAATGGATCTTACTCTTAAAATTGATTCCATGAACATAGAACAGATGTGAAAAATAATAATAGATGGCGAAATGAAGTGAGTTAGCCTCCTTTTATACCACATTTAGAATCAAAATAAAAAAGAATTCAACTTTGTTTGGGTTGGAAAATATTGAAAACCCCCAAATTGGCCCTAAATCTCAGGGAAACCCCTTGGGTAAGGAGGACCTTGTCCTCTACTAGGGGGTAAGGGACAACCTCATCCCTTGTCTGTAGTAAGTGATCAACTTGGCCCTTCAGGTTTTTTGAGCCTCAAGATGGCCATCAATATCTATGGGATGGAAAAAGAAGGGTTGGAAACAAGTAGAAACTAAAGTAAAGAAAAATGTTCGAGCATAAATGAATCCATAGGCCTAGAAGATCACTAAAATGATGGGTAAAAGGTCTTACAAAGAAAGTCTACACTTTATAAGATGACACATTTATGATGTAAGGCATGTTGAACCCATGCTCACTCATAAGGAAACTCTTTATTTCCCCCTAAATAACATTCAATTCTTTGCCATTGACCACATATCCACAATATCACAATTCCCCAACATCTTTAATAGTAGGATTAGACTAAATAAACCCTTCACTGATCACAAACTTTGTCAATAAATTTCCTTCTCTAAAAGCTTGTGCCAAAGGGCTAGGCCTAGGGATATTAGGCTTCCAACACCTTACAACCTCAACTATTATCAAATTCCCTCCTTTAAACCAACTTGAATGAACAAATAACACCTCTACTAAATCCTTGTTTAACATACCAAAGTTTGATCTTCCATGATTGATCACACCTACACCTATAATAGGCATGTATTCTTTAATACCTTAACATGGAAAATAAGGTTTGACTCATCATTCTAATTACTAGGAAGATCCCAAACATCCCTAAACCCAATAACACTAACTTATTAACCATATAACCCTCCTATTTCAATAAATTACCACCAACTTGACTATTACTAGTTAGGATAGTCCTATCACTCTATATTAGTATTTTACACTTGGCCTATTATCACACCTTGGAATAATTCGTATCAAAATGAGGGAATCCCTCCTACACCACACTTACTATCTAATGCAACCAAATGACTTGGTACCAACCCTATGCCAAACATGGATTTGTTGTATTGTCAAAATTATGGTAATCAAGGCCTTTGTCATTGTGATAGTCAAAAAAAAGTAATTGATTTGTGATTACATTACCTACCATTAACTCAAGCATACTTTAGGTCTACCCTTACACACTCCTATACCAAAAAATTCCTTTGAAACATACCCAAATGAATTGATTCAAATTTCAAGTAGCAGACAGTTTGAGACAAAGTTATATATTCTTCCTTGATCTGCCACACTTTGTATGGTTTCCTATATGAAATAAGAAATCAAGTACAAGCATTGTCTCATTATTCCACTCAATTTAGGGCCTTGGTCAACATGGAATAATGGAGTTCTAAATTTTATAAAATCTATGTTTAGCCTACCAAGGGTTTCGAAAAAAAACTTTGTCAAAAATTAATGGAATCAAATGGAACAAAGACCAAAATAAATATAATTCAATCTGTCATGGTCTCTAGTGGATGATCACCAAATTATAACTATTTCTTACAATGAAATGATTTGTAATCAAACTCTGTTTACTGATCAAAATAAGGGAACAATGCAAAAAATCTACTTGTTGTATTGACCAAATATGTTTCTCGGGACATTTACAGAGACATTTACCCTCATTCTCCCTTGATTAAACTAATTCCAACTCCCTAACTAACATTTTAAACCAACTTCATTGTTGGTAAGCCTTAAAGCGCAATAATTGTTATGTTGTCAAATTGACAACTTTGGATTTCTTGTACCAAAGACCCTACTATCACTAATATTACAAAGATATGGTCTGATTAAACCTTATGAATGTTAAAAATACAAAAACTAACCTCAAACCCCACCATCACACAATTTGATAATATTTTCCCAATATGGCATCATTTAACACTTTGATTACAAACTCCTAAACATGAACTAATATGGATCCAATAACCCTTATTACATCAAAAATGGTCATTCTCGACCTTATTAGATAAGATGAACTCAAATACCTTTATGAATATTTTAATTGGTCTCATGGTAGCCATCTTTTACTAGGTGCTCCTACACCAATTTATGCCCCACTTTAGTTGGAGCACGAGATTAACTCAAACTCATGGTAAAGTAGATCAAATGCAATAGATGATCTTGTCAAAACTAAGAAGAAAAGGAAACAATCAATCCCCCAAGAGACTTGAGTCCTCATCAAACCCAAAATCACAACAAGATAGAGATCACTAACAAGACACAAAACAAAAAATGGGTGTGATTGGTTCATCCAGTAAGATTTATGTCTCTCAATGTAAACCACACAAAAGGTATAATTGAATGGTCTAGCAAGTGTGTATATCTAGTAGCAATCTTATAAAAATATTGCATCTTTTGGAGGATTTTCTTATGTGTATGTGTGCACCTCATGAATAGACTGTGGTCTATTATATCCATGAGGAGTTATTTTTTCTCTGAATCCCAGAGATACCATAGCAATTGGATATGTGTGTATTAGGATATGTCAAATGCTCTAGAAATTTGTATTATGTTAGTAAACCAATAAAAAATGGAGAGTTATTATGCTAGTAAAGAAATCAATAATTAAGAGCAATTAGCCCTAGAATGTTGTGTTATTCTAGTGTACTCATATTTCATGCTTAAAATAAAACAAAATTGAGAGAATGAGAGAGATATAGATATTATACCCTTTCCCCCAAGTTTAGGAACAAGAATAAATGAAACCTATTATGTTGCTCACAAAGTGGAACATGCATAACTATGAGCTCCCAACAAATAGGCTAATAATGTTACATGGTGTGAAGAAACATAATAGATAGTTAAGTATTATTTAGAACAAAAATAGTATTTTAAATAACTCATTGTGAGATGATTCACAAATAATAGTATTTTCAATGACTTGTTTGATTTTGTAATGTAGATATTGACATTCATTAGTAGAGTGGTCATGATTTCTATGATACATGGAATAGGGAAGATTTATAATATGTGGACTATGTTTCTTTTTTTGTTTAGTTCTTGTAATCACCTTAGCATGAAGAGGTTTAGGCATAATTATTTATTGATTGAAAGTGAATAAAGAAGAAATATTGGTTGATGAATAAAATAATGTGTACAAAGAATGAGGTTTAAAACTTTTTCCCACACATCCCAAAATATATTTTCATGTGTTATTTACGATGGTGTTAACTATTTTTGGCTTCTTATAAGGATTAAATCCTAGTATTGAAGAATTTTCATGGGCCCAATTTCATGAGTAGCTTGAATTCCTCATTCTTGTTTACAACATCTATTCCTAATAAATCCATGTTTTTCTAATAAAAAATAACCAAGACCATAACAAGAAGTCATATCATAAAGAGAAATTTGAATTTCATTAGTCACTATGTCATCACAACTAGGTTTGATAGATTTATTAGGTGAAGAAGAAACAAAACATTGTTCTTAGTATATTTAGAAAGAGGGTCCATTTTGAATTCTTTTTCATATTTATATTACATAATTTGAAGGTATGAAACTTTATAATCTCTAATAAAATTTTGTGTGAAATCTAAGGATCCCCAATAATTATCGAAGAGAGACCTAGAGGAAGGAGGATCATCATTAGATTCTTCATCATGTTCATCCTTAAGAGACACAAGAGTGGTTCTTGACTTGAGGTTTAAACAACTATATTGGTCTATTATCCGTGTGAAGAGTGTAGATCACATTGTTGTAGATAAACTTGACTTTTTGATGAATAGTGGAAGGAATAACTTGCATATTGTGTAACCAAGGTCTACTCAAAAGAAGCTTATAATTGAGAGGTCCAAGAATTACATGATTAGAAGTATCCAAAATAACTAGACCTACTTTAATAGGTAAAGTGATGATGCTTAAGTCTTTCCTTAAAATATTATCAAAGCCACATATAGTAATATTATTAGGTTGATTAATTGAAAAATTAGCTTTCATCACTTTGAGCATGTCCATTCTACAAACCTTAAGTCCAAACCCATTATCAATTAAGGTCCTATGAATAATATTACCATTAATAAGGATAGCTACCATAAGAGTGTCATAGTATTCATGAATCTCTCTAGGAGGAAAATCATCTTGAGTAAATATAATTGAGGTGCAACAGGGGTATCATGCATACATTGCAAAAATAAATTGAAATTATCTGGAGTAGGTGGTCCAGTTGAAAGATGCTTCATGATATGTAGGATATGTTTGAATATGTTTCAATAGATAAGTATCGACATGGATTTTACATAATTTCTCTACCATGTCATTCCCTTGTTCAATATTTTGGTGAAGATGGGGTGGATGAGGAAGAATAGGTTGAGAAAGTGGTAGAGAAGTAAAAACAACTAATTTAGAATATTGAGGGTTATTTAATGTACGATAGGTGTGAGCCACTTTATGATAATCCTTATTAAATTTTAAAGGACTTCTAGGTTTCCTTTTGATAGTTATAATAGGCTCATTTGAAGTTCCAAAAGAACTTTAGGGATTGAGTTATTGAGGACAACCCTTTATAGTGATGAAGGTTTATTAAGAGATCAATGATATTCTTTGACACTTACCATAGGCTTATTGACTATTGACTGTTAAGCATGAAGATTGAGAATATTAACTAGATAAAGTTATTGATTCTTTTTTGGTTCATTACTAGAAGGGAGAGAAGTAATGAGATTGACGTTATCCTATTTTTCAAGGGTATCCATAGAATAGGGATTATGTACTTCCTTTAAGGCTTCATCTCTACTAGGAGTATCAAAAGTGATATAAAGAAAGGTATTTATTATGTCCTTCTCTTACAATAAGATATCCTTGTAAAGGGGGATGTCATGGAAGAAGGATCATTACTCATTAAGTCACCATTAGTATAGGGAAATGAATCAGATTGAGAGAAGGTAAAGTATTGCTAGAGTAATTAGATATTTTCTAATTAACTCTATTCTACTTAAGCTAAACCTTAGGTATATAATAATTATTTATTTTATTAATTATTATCATCCAACCTAGGTTTTTCCTTTTAGAGTTTGGATCTCTTTTAGAAGGATTGAGCTCTCTTTGCATTAATTCATTCACTTTTGATAATAGCAATTTCTCTTTTTTCTCATCAAGAATGTCTCATCTTTGGATTTGGGAATTCCAGCCTCCATAGCTTTTTGCTTCTCTCTTTCTGTGATAGGTATTTGCATGCAGGTGATTCTTGAGAATTGTGGGGTTGATCTTTCATCATCTTCAACATGGTATCAGAGCTCCAAATCTTCATGCCTCTATCCTATTTATGAGATGTTTGACTTGGTTCTCAAATCTGTGATTTTTTTCTTTCAAAGGGTTTCAATTTTCATAAGAGTTTTGTATTAGATTTGGGGGGGGGGGGGGGGGGGGGGGCTATTATTCAAAGCACTTTGAGCCCAAATGGACATCATCGTTGAGCTCAGAGCACTTAAAAATCCCCATTTCCATATAAAATACATCCAGTTTGGATGCTATTGAAATTTGAGGCAAAAACATTTTGCACCCAAGCCATATGACCTAGGCATTGAAATTGAGGCGATGATATTTTAATTTTTTCTCCAAAAAAATAATATCAAATTTTTTACAATTTTTTTGTAAGAGTGCTTTATTAAGCATTGGTTTACTTTTTAAAAAATAAATCAATGTTCTTTGCATGGACGGATGAATTTTTTTATTAAAAAACATCATTGGAAAGGTTTTTTTGCGAGGGCAGCTCCACTGCTTGCATATGCAGGCGTTTGGTAATTTTTATCCCACAGTGGGCCCCTTTGCATGTTGACATCCCTTCTCTCTAAGATCTATGCCTAACCTTGGACTCCTCTCATGTGCCTTTGTCAACTTTTGGTTGTCAATGAAGACCCTTCTCTATGCAAAGACGAAGCACCTTTCCCTTTTTTGAGCAATTTTGGTGCCAATTTGTTTGTGCCCCATAATTTGGAAGATGACTTATTGATTTGACCCCTACAATTTGACTCTTTCACATGCAGTTCCTTTTGGAGTGTGAGTGTGTATGGGCTCTGTGCTCTACATCAGATGCCTGCTAACAAGCTCAGCCCACAAATTTGACCTCTTCCCATGATCCCATTTTTTAACTTCCAATTCAGTAGTTTGTGGATCCCTTTTAGCAGGTTGGGGCCAACCCATTTTTTGTGGAAAGGATGGCAGATTTTGTGAAAATGGTCCCCATGTATTTCAGTGAAACTCTTGGTATTTTGTTGGTGAGCCACTTTGGGTGGCTCTAAATACATCTGCCTCATTTTTGGATCAACCTTAGTTTTCTCACCATTAGTGGCAGTTTTAGCTCCCATGTGTGGTTTCTTGGAAGGTGGTTTCACCCTGTTTGCATGCAGGTGATTGTTTACATGACCAATGCTTTTCTCAGGAACTCTAGTTAGCGTAGAAACTTCAGTCAACACTTAAAGAAAATAGTTCTTTTCTTTTGGAGACCTTTTTGTCCCATGACTCTTTAATTTGGGCCCACCCAACCCCTCTATGACCATGTGGCAAATTTGTGCCCATGCCCTATTCTGCATTTTTTTTGACAGGTTTGCATTTTTTGATCGGAGGTAGTTTGGAGTTCATTTTGGTTTTCTCACTACACATTGACTATGGTTTGTGTCTTATTGGTGGTAATATGGTTTGTGGATATGGGTTGAGCACCACCCCAATTTCTTGTTTAGGCCCTTTGCAAGGGTGGCTTGACATCTCCTTTGGCGATCTCTTTTTCCTCCACATCGACAGTTTCCACTTTGTTAACTTTGGGGATAATTTTTGGAGAATGCACAAGTTTGAGTTGGTGTGCCTTTTGATCTCTGAACCTTTTGTCACATATGGTGCATTATTTATCACCATCAAATTTTTATTTTGGCTCTAGCTTCCACTTTTTTGGTGATTGAATTTTTTTTATAGGGGTTATTTTTCAAGCTTTTTTTGCCTTGATGATCTTTTGGTTGTCGAATTTATGCTTGTCACTTGTTGACATCAACATTGCATCAACACTCCTATCACCCCTTCTAGCTATGTTTGTACCTACCTTCACATTTTTTCTCATATCTTAGGCATATAGACTTTGTTTTCCACAAACGAGATGTCATCAAAAAGTTGGTTTCAAGTTTGTTACAGTGGTATAGGTAATTTTTAGTATTGATTTTTTTTATGGTCTTTTTGTTGTCAAAGTCAGGAGTTCATTTTTGCACTTTGAGATACATATCTTGAGCATCCAATATTTGATTTGGGAATTTTTTATATTGTTTTCAGATCTCTTTCCAATGATGTTGGTTGTTTTTCCAAATTATACTTAAAGCACATTTTATTTAGTGTTTTGCATTTTTGCATTATAGTGGATATCTTGGTTGTTTCAGGTCTAGGGATCAATTTTGTTGCTTTAGATGATTTTTCATGGGTTGTTCTATCTATTGAATCAGCCTTATGTCTCTTCTGGTCTATATAGACATCATATTTATGCATTCTTGAAAATATACTAAGATAAATTACCATATTGCATCTGTATTTTTGTTTCAATTATTTTTGCCTTGTTTTTTCTTCTAATTTGAGTAGTTTCATCTAAGGACACTCATATAGGTTATTGTATTCATGGGATTCACCATATCTTGTGCCTTATTGTGCATGCACTACTATGATTAAAATGCCATGGGGGGTTGATGTTTTGCCTTTGTTTGTCATCTTCCTTTGTCTAGTAAGTTTCCCTTCTATGACATTAGCCTCATGAAGTGTTTGAGATTGATCACCTTAGTAAACACATATATATTCTTTTGTGCATCTTAATCGTGGTCCCTTGATATGAAATTATTTTCAATCATTTTTCCAGTTGCATGTCACCTCACCCTTGTCCACATTGGGGGGGTTCTTCTATTGGTTCTTATGCTTCCTTGGTTTGATGGAGTGAGCTATGTATTTAGTATTTGATCCTATGCACTAGGTGGATCCAATGGTTGGGTACCTATGTATTTTAGTGAGGTGGGTCATTTACCATATAGACACTCTTTTTTTTGTTCCTACTTTGGTTGTAGCCTTCCATGTTTTATTGATTAGCTCTTCAGGCTTTGTTGTTTTATGCCATATATATTTTTGAGTTCAATGCCTCTTAATCCAAGTAGTTTGTTCTAAGAGCACTCATGCAGATTATAGTCTTCTCTACCTGGTCAGGTTCTATTTCAGTGGAGGTTCTTCAAATTAGCAATTACTTTTGATAGAGCTTTGTAGCTTCTACATGCTTTAGTGGTGTTCTTCATTATCATTATTTTGTTCCTATCTTCTAGGACATTCCCTAGTTTGGAGGTTTCTTTAGTCCTTCACTAGTTCTTTCAGCATTTTTTCCATCTCATTTTGGAGTAGGGTTTTTCCCATGTGGTTTTGTTTATTTATCCTCTTTCAAGAGATATGGTTGTGCTTGGGTACCTCATTAGGCTTTATTGTTGGACCCTAAATCTTCTTTTAGTAGTAGTTTTTAACTACTCCCTAAGTTTATCTTAAGGGGGGGTGTTAGAGTAATTAGATATTTTCTAATTAACTCTATTCTACTTAAGCTAAACTTTAGGCATATAATAATTAATTATAATATTAATTATTATCAAGCAACCTAGGTTTATCCTTTTAGGGTTTGGATCTCCTTTAATAAGGCTTGATCTCTCTTTGTATTTATTAATTCACTATTGATAATAGCAATTTCTCTTTTTTCTCATCAAGAATGTCTCATCTTTGGATCTGGAAATTCCAGCCTCCATAGCTTTTACTTGTCTCTTTTTGTGATAGGTATTTGTATGCAAGTGATTTTTCAAAGCTGTGGGGTTGATCTTTCATAAACTTCAATAGTATCCCTAAGGGGTTGAATGGTATCCTCATGGAGAAGATGAATATTAAGAGAATAATCAACATTGTCTTGTAATGGCTCATCCCAAATAGGGAGATAACAAATATATGGATTATTGTCTTGGTTTAATATGTCCCATGAAGAGGAGGGTCCTTGGGAGAAAAAAATGAGATTAATATATATTAAATATTTAGAATGGGATATGCAAAATGATATTATATGCAAAAACATAAAGATGAAATGAAATGATCTATATGACTAAATGAGTGCATAAAATGTTGTTTTTTTTGTATTTTTGAAACATGAAATGAAAGATTCCAAGGATTATAGCTATAGTAGTAACAAAGATGTAAATGGAATGTGTACAAAGTAGATCTAAACATGCAATGTAAAATATATCTAACTACTCAATGGGAAGGTAGACAATGCAAAAATGAGAGGTTTGCCAAAATGTAGATAAGAAATTAAGGTGTATATAGTGATTACCACTATTTTCAAATGTCACATTAGGGAAAGTGAAAGAGGTATGTTCAAGCATTACCTTCCAAAGGGCCCAAATTATTTAGGTACTACCCAAAATAGATGTAAGGGTGGTCATTTTTTAATCCAAGTTCTTTTCCGAGATGTATACTCAAGGGATATCTTTCTATAGGATTTTCTTTCCCCTTAATATTGTTGCATTGTTGATTGATTTCATTAAGTGTTTGTATAGTGAAAGTAGATTGACCAATTGAAATAAAAGTAGTGAAAGAGGATATCTGATAGCTAATTAAATGGAAGGATAAAATCATAAAAATCTAATTTAAGTAACTTAAATCGAGGATCAATAGAAGAGACCATTTCAAATCTAAAAAATAAGTGGCAAACTGTGATAGAAACTAAAATAGATTTGGATTCAAGACCTGAGAACTGATATATGCTAAATCTAAAACTTTGGGAGCCTCTAGAAATGGGTGAACTAGAGGTCAAGGATAACTTTAGGCTCAAATATCATGAGGTAGAGGACGTTAAGGAGAAGGTGGTTCAAATGGAAGGAGCCAGGAATCTTAAGGGCCAAGAGAAAGGGACAAATTATGATGATAGGCATAGCCTGGCAAAAAAGAGGATCCACAATCTGGAAAATTATAATCACAATCTATCGAGCTAGATGATCTCACTTCTCAACTCGATCAATAACAACATTTTATCTTTAATTGATTGGCTTAAAGATAGAGGCATCCAGGGGGATGTGGAAGGTAAAGACAAGGGTAAAGCCAAATCTGATGAAGATAATACCACTGCTATCGCCTTTTCTACTTTGGACCAAGAAGATCATAGGACTCACCAGCAAGAGGCCGAGGAGAACAAGATGGCACAGGAGTCTACCCAGGTCATGCAGTGGCTAGAAAGAAAGATTGAGGAGTAGTTCCTATCTTTTTCCTTTTTGGCTAGCTTTTCGTTCTGGCTTTTGACTATTTCATTTTGTCTTTTCTGTTTGGCTTTTTCTTTGGCCTTTTTTTATGTGGCTAGGCCTTGTGCTTATTATCAGCCTTTAGACTTGTTTCTTTGGTGGTTGGGCTTCTTACGCTTATTTTCAGCCTATTTTGTATTAACTCTCAAGTTTCAGGATTCCTGTAAAACCTATTTATCTAATCAAAAACTTTAGGCTCAAATATGACTTAGGTCAAGGTCAAGGTTGACCTTGACCTAATCTACACAAACTTATGGAATCTAAAACTTTACCAAAGATCTAAAACCCTAGTTTTGAGATTCAAATTTGGTACTCCAAAAAACCTATAAGTCTACACTTGCACACAAGAAAAATGGTATTTTTTTGGGCTGAGGGGATTTCCTTGTTAAATCCCCCATTTAGGATAACCTTGAAATTAAAATGCATGTAAGATCAAGAAAAATATAAATATTCACCTATCTTGTCAAATCTTTGTGTATGGGTTTGGATTAGTTATCCACAAAGGTGTATAAATGCTTATATGTAGATGTATGTAATATGTAGAATTATAATTTAGGATGTCACCAAAAATTCAATATTTATAAAAGTGCCAAATCATAGACATGTAAATGTAAGTATGCTCTTGAACACTTGAATACTTGAGCAAGATGGATGAATGTGGATCTCCTTCTTTGATGGTCAAATCCACTATCTACAATGACGAAAGAAGATAGATGTTGAGAATAAAATGCATGATGGAAATGAGGACATCTAATAATTCCTTTCTTTCTTGGATTTAACTCCTTTGATTCACCTTGGAAACTTGCCTAAATAGATGATGACTTAAATAAAACTTGCCTTTGAAATTGATAGCATGAACATAGAAAGTATGTGCATAATAATAATGGATGGAAAAATCAACTAAACTAGAATAAAATTTGAAAGGATCTAACCTCATTTGGGTGGGAAAAGATTTAAAAACCCAAAATTGATCGAAGATCTAGAAGGGAAAACCCCTTGGGTGAGGGATGAATTCAGTCCTTATCTAATGGTTTATGATCCTTGGGATGGCCACTACAATCTTGGGGATGGAAAAAGAAGGGCTAAAACTGGGCAAAAATTTGGTTCGTGTATAAATGCACAAATGGACCTCAAAGATTTCTAAAGAGAGGGATAAAAGGTCTTACAAAGAAAAGTGTATAGTTTTTAATATGGTATAGTACTAATGTGATTTAATCCATTACATTATATTTATCAGTCAAATCAATGTCATATATTAATCTAAGAAATGTTCTATACTAGTGTAATTTAATCCCTTGCATTATACTTATCAATCAAATCAATGTTATCTTTTAATTTGAGCAATGTTTTATACTAGTGTAATTTAATCCAGTACGTTATATCTAATGTGATTTCATCAATTATATTAACTACCCAATCAATTAGTATTATGAAACCTCATTGAATACAATTAGCAACCAATCAACCAATTGGAAAATCGTATTTTATCATCTAATCTATCTCAATCAATCACAATTTATAAAAAATAAACATTTTTATCCATCTAAAAACAAGACTATTATATATGCTCATAAACATAATATTTACTTAGATATGTGTAGAAAAACCAAATGTTTGTGCAAATTAACTGAATGCACAACAAAATGGTATAATGTTCAAGAAAAATTCATGCACAATAACACATAATAAATGCACACTTTTGATAAATGCATAGAAAAGATTGCACAATGCATAGAATCAACAATAATGTATAAAAAAACATAACATATGTGTTGAAATACATAGCTATAGATTCATCTTATCTAAATTCTGACCTAGAAAATATGAAATTAATGCATGAAATTAATAAGAATGAAGGGGTGCATATCATCTCCCTATATTTGGATGACCTCTAGAATTGGCATATGGATTTGAACACGTGTTTGTGAATTAAGAACACCATTTTCACTCATGAAACTATCTTTCCTTTTCCTTATTCTCCACTCACTAATCACCTAATGTAAAGTTTGAAAATGTAGGCCCTTTTATCTTTTTAAAGTATTTAATGTCATACATCCCTAATTGGACATGTATAACTAGAAGTGTAAACCTAACTATTTAACAACTCAAGGGATATCTTTCTATAGGATTTTTTTGCCCTTAATATTGTTGTATTTTTTATTGATTTGATTAAGTGTTTGTATAGAAAAAATAGATTGACCAATTGAAATGAAAGTAATGAAAGAGCATGTACGATAGCTAACTATGTGAAAGGATAAAATCTTAAACATCTAATTAAGTACTATGAAATGAAAAATGAGAAACCAAACTCACCTTGAGGATTAATAGAAGAGACCACTTCAAATCTGAAAATTGGGTGGCAAACAGTGACAGAAACTAAAATAGATTTGGATTCAGGACCTAAGAACTGATATATGATAAATCTAAAAGTTTGGGAGCTCTATAAATGGATTAACTAGAGGTAAAGGAAAATTTTAGGTTCAAATATGAGTTAGGTCAAGGTCAAGTTTGACCTTGACCTGATCTACACAAGCTTCTAGAATCTAAAACTTTACCAAAGATCTAAAACCCTAGTTCTGAGATTCATATTTGGTACTCCAAAAAACCTGTAAGTCTACACTTGCACACTGTAAAAAATGTATTTTTTTGGGGTGAGGGGATTTCCTTTTTAAATCCCCCATTTAGGATAACCTTGAAATGAAAATGCATGTAAAATCAAGAAAAATATAAATATTCACCTATCTTGTCAAATATCTATGGATGGGTTTAGATTTGTTATCCACAAAGGTGTATAAATGCCTATATGTAGATGTATGTAATATTTAGAATTATAATTTAGCATGTCTCCACAAATTCAAAATATATACAAATTCCAAATCATAGACATGTGAATGTAAGTATGCTCTTAAACACTTGAATACTTCTGCAAGGTGGATGAATGTGGATCTCCTTCTTTGATGGCCAGATCCACTATCTCCAATGAAGAAAGAAGATAGATATTGAGAAGGAAATGCATGATGAAAATGAGGACGTCCAATGATTCCTTTATTTCTTGGATTGAACTCCTTGAATTCACCTTGGAAACTTGAATGAATGGATGATGACTTAAATAAAAATTTCCCTTGAATTTGATAGCATGAACATAGAATGGATGTGCACAATAATAATGGATGGAAAAATCAAGTGAATTAGTCTCCTTTTATACTAAACTTAGAGTAAAATTTGAAAGGATATGACCTCATTCAGATGGGAAATTTTTAAAAACCCCAAAATTGTCCTAAGATCTAGAAGTGAAAACCCCTTGGGCGAGAGACAAAGTTAGCCCTTACCTAATGGTGTTTAATCCATGGGATGGCCACTAGGATCTTGGGGATGGAAAAAGAAGGGCCGAAAATAGGCAAAAACTCAGTTTGAGTATAAATGCATCAATGGACCTTAGAGATTTTTGAAAAGAGGGCTAAATGGTCTTACAAAGAAAAGTGTATAGTTTTTAATATGGTATAGTACTAATGTGATTTAATCCATTACATTAGACTTATCAGTAAAATCAATGTCATATATCAATCTAAGAAATGTTCTATACTAGTGTAATTTAACCCATTACATTATACTTATCAATCAAATCAATGTTAGCTTTTGATTTGAGAAATATTCTATACTAGTGTAATTTAATCCATTACATTAGATCTAGTGGGATTTCATCAATTATATTATCTACCTAGTCAATTAGCATTATGAAACCCCATTGAATACAATTAGCAACCAATCAACCAATTAGAAAAGCATATTTTATCATCTAATCTAGCTTAGTCAATCACAATTTATCAAAAACAAACATTTTTATCCATCTAAAAATAAGATTATTATATATGCTCATAAACATAATAGTTAATTAGATATGTGCAGCAAAAACCAAATGTATGTGCAAAATTAATTGAATGCACAACAAAATGGTAAAATGTTCAAGAAACATGCATGCATGATAATACATGATAAATGTACACTTTTGATAAATGTATAGAAAAGATTTCACAATGCATAGAATCAAGAAGAATGTGCAACAAAACATAACATATGTGCTGAAATGCATAGCTACAAATTCATCTTATCCAAATTTTTGACCTATAAAATATGAAATAAATGAATGAAATCAATAAGAATAAAGAGGTACATACCATCTCCCTATAGTCGAATGACCTCTAGAACTAGCATATGCATTTGAACATGTGTTTGTGGATCAAGAACACTATTTTCACTCATGAAACTAGCTCTCCTTTTCCTTATTCTCCACTCACTAATCACCTAATGTAAAGTGTGAAAATATAGGGCCTTTTTATCTTTTTAAAGAATTAGGGAAGATCCATTGAAAATCATCCCCATCTATGTCACATGTCGGCACCAAACAAATAATTTAAAATGTCCAACTATCGACGCCAGCCAGAGATGATTTGACAAGTATATTATACCATCAATGGAGAACCTGTTGAACTATCAATGCAATCCAGAGATGATTTGATGAGTTTTTCATACCATCAATAGTAAACCATGCCACAATTTTGACAACAGCTAGAGTTTTTTTTTTTTTAAGAAATATTATCATTGTATAACAAGCTAATAACAGGCTAACAAGAATAATCAGAGAAAGCTCAAAATGATTGATTTGGTTGGAATCAACAAACTAAAATAACCTATCCCTAATTGGACATGTATAAGTAGGAGTGTAAACATAACTATTTAACAACTCAAATTTTTATTCATATTATTCATCCAATTTGGTCACTATTTTATCGTGAGATCGGTTGATCTTTAAAAAGCATTGATCAATGTCTCAAGGGGGTATACACACAACTCATACTTGGGGCAATGGCATGAACCCAAGACTAAAATTTTCTTTGAAATAATGCAACAAACTAATCATTACAGAAGTGAGAAAAATACATACACCTACAAATGGCTTGAGATAATTAACTGAATATTAATTATTTGGTCAATATGGTTTAATTGTTGCTAAAGGAATTATATAATTATGGTGGCTAGTCCACTTTGGCTTTTTTTTTTTAATTATTTAATTTATTTTTTCAAATCACTTTATCTTATTCTATTTGTTTCAAGTCTCTTAAATTTCACTATTGAATGGTTTTTTAAAAATGATTTAATTACCTTGTCATCAAGTGACTAGATCTCTTATTCCAACTCACCATCCACCTCACCCATAGATAATGAAACTAATTTTTAATTATAAATTAGTTCTTTATCTTCAATAAAGTATTCTTATTCAAAAAAGAATTAAATGACTATGTGGCCTCATAAGAATAAGTCATTGTCATATTTTTTTATCCTTTAGCCCATTGTCCTTCCACCTCATCTGATCAAAGGTGGTTCATAGGAAACTTATCTTAAGAGTCCTACAAACTCTAATACTCTTCCATCCTTCTCTCTTTGGTCAAGGAGATACACTTGAAAAGTATCTCTCCCTCCTACATAAATCTTCATGTCCTCATTGGTTGCATGCCTTCTCCATTTTTCTGATTGGTTGCATGTTGATTGCATAGGAAATGTAAAAGATTCATTCTTATCCTTATCATCGTTTAAAATCCTTCTATGTTAGATCCAAAAATGATTTACATCTGAGTTTGTGAGGGCATGAACTCATATGTTGATTTTGTGTTACTCGGCACAAACTAGACAACTAGTGCTCAGCACATATATTATCCTGCTTTGCTTGGCACCTATTGCATTCTACCTTTCTCGGCACATGTATGACTCTGGTTCACTCAGCATATGTAGCATTCTGACTTTCCTGACACCTATATACACTTGGCACCTGTATAATGCTCAACACCTATTAGAATTTTGACTCAGCACATACTATAGCTCGGCATACATAGTGTATTCAGCTTCAATATAAAAAGTGGTTAAGTGTATTGACACTCAAATTTCAAAACCATTCTAAGAGAAATAATATCCCCCTTTGACATGAGTGCCAAAAACACTTAACCAAAAATTACTAATCTGTCCTTATGAGTACCTTATCCACAAAATTTCAAAATTTGTTCAAAATACCTTATAACTCCCCTGAGTTGATTGTGCCATTGCATTCTTGTAACCAAAATTCTTGTGTTGGTGTATCTAATACTATCTGATACTCTTTTTTCCTTTATAGGAGTTGATGAAATCCAACTCCATAGTCGCCAAGATCACCTACAGTTCAAATAGCTTGCCAAAGAGAAACCTAAGGAGCAAGAGCTTGAAGGAAATAAAGCAAGAGAAAATATTTCACAATAGGAAAAATGAAATTGCTATGTGAATGGATGATTTTACAATGAGAGATAGACCGAATATAAAGGCCTTAAGGAAGCTTGTAGAACAAGCTAGAAGGAGGTAGAAGATAAGGTTGACAACTAAGCACTCTTCCACAAAAAGGTGGAACATGCTAGAAAGGAACAAACTCCCATGTTGTCAACAACTCATCACTGCAACTAATAACTACTAAATATTAAATAAATGCATTAACCTATGTAAGCTTAAGTAAATAGAATAAACAATTAATAATTAATTAATTATTTACTCTAACACCCCCCCTTAAGTGAAACTTAGGGGAATGCCTTAAGCTCCCAAAACTAAGATGAAAATGCAGAATGGGTCTCAGCAAAGAGGCCATGTTAGGTGCCCATGTACAACATAAAAAAATGCAACCTCTGTAAATAGGGAAAGAGAGAAAAACATGTGGGAAAAACCCTCCCCCAAAAAGAGGTAAAAACAACATGCAAAAAAAACATGAAGTGAGGGAAGGAAGGCCTCAGCCAATCCCCGCAAGGACAACTTTCATCGAAAAAGAGTCAAGAGACTCGCTCAAAACCATAAGTACAACCAGCCTCCCCAAAATAAAAGAGCCCCTAAAGGAGGGATCGAACCAATGCAACTCCAATGTGGAAGAAACAAGGGTACATAACAAGGGAATCCTTGAATGAGAGGCAAAACTGTAAAGCATAGCTGATGCCCAGAGGAGAACGTATGAGGAATCGAAAAGGGAATCCCCAAGGTAGGTGTGATGACACTGTCATGAATGTCCATTATAGTATCTGCAACAAGTGCTCCTAGAGTCTCAATGAATAAAGCTAAAGGATCAGGTAGAGCAGAAGAAGAATCCCATGGAAGAGAAAATCCCTCAACTAGATGTGGTGTGGAAGTCAAAATAGGGATCTCAGGAACAATACAAAGGTTCAAATATCCTGACTGCACCACATGATGTTCCTACAAAAGAGAAGAAGTGTGCTTCAACAATGGAGATGGTGGACCAAAGTGTGAGAAGGTGTAGAGATGAGTGGAAGGATCAATGGCCCCTATAGCAATAAGACCTCCTATTGCACGATCTCGAATGAATACTGAATCGGCAATGAACTCAACTGTCTTCCCTGATCCACTACGTGTAATCTGAGAAATTAAGAGAAGGTTGGTAGAAAAAGATGGAACATACAATACATCATTGAATATACCATCCTGGATGCTAATTGAACCTTTCCCATAGATTGGTAGGATAATGTTATTCCCCATGTGAATATGAGGAATGGGAGAAGCCTCAAGAGTAGAGAAGACACTGTGAGAAGATGTCATATGGTGAGAAGCACCTAAATCTAGTATCCAAGGAACCTATGAAGGAGATGTAATGGTAGCCTGTAATGCATGACCCTTTCCAAGATCTGATGTAGATGGTGAAGATGTGGAAGAAAACTAAAAGGCAGACCCCTGTGAGGTAGAAGAGGATGGAGAAGAAATAGTGTTCTTCTGAAGAAGAGCTTGCAAATCTGCAATTTATTTCTTATAGCCATCAAATCTCTTCTGAAAAAAATGTGCCTCGTCATGAGATCCTTTTTGACAATATGAATAGGTAGGAATCTGAGTCTTCTTTTTCTCCTTCTTCTTAGAAGAAAATGATGAACTAGTAGAAGAGGGATCTGATATTTTCTTTGACTTCTATTCTTGTGTATCCTTGCCAAGAAATGTCTGTGACTGTAAACCTAAAATTGAATCCATCTAATTAATGTTGGACTATTCATGAGTTAACCAATCACAAAATATCTCAAATGAAGGCATCCTATGTCTATCACCCAAGGCATCCATAGTGGAGTAGAAAGTGGAAGAGAAGATCTGATACTATCCCCTCAATTTTGAGCGTATCAAAAAGATACACTCATCATTTGTCTTGGTTTTCCCACATCCCTACAAAAGTGTACGCAGAGATTTGAACTTCATCAAGAAGTCCTCAATGGTGAGAAATTTGTCAGGTGTCAAAGAAGTCAACTCTGCATCTAGCTAAAGTGCTCGGAACTCATTCACTTGGCCAAACAAAGTCTAAAATTTGAGCCAATAAGCTCGTGGAGTAGTCAAACCATCCAAGTGAAATAGTAGATTGTCTGAAATGTTTAGTGCGATCAATCCCATGGCCTCGTCCATTTTGTTCCTATGGTGAAAAACCTCAAAAGCTCATGTAAGAACAGGTTGATTCTCATCCAGATATGACCATAAGCCCCTTGACATAAGAAGTCGTGTCATTTGTGCCTTCCAGGTGTGATAGTTGTGTGGTGTGAGACAGGTCACAGATGGATCTGCCATTGAGAGAAAGAAGAAGATAGAAGTAGAAGGGTCTTATTCTGAAGTAAATTACAGAAAAGAAAATGTTCCCCCCTCCCCCACAATGTATAAATTGGGCACTCTTTACTTAGTGCGATTACAATACCAATTTAGGGCCTATTTCTGAAAGTAAAATTTTTGTCCATAGAACCTATAATCTAATTGCAGATCTGGAAAGTAGACAAAAACAATGCACTTTCAAAAAAAATGAAACCTGATTATGTGTCTAGATGAGCCCATACAAAGCATTTAAAGTGGCAAAAATTGGAATTTTTGAGTTGCAAAAAAACTCATGAACAGAGATGTCAAACCACCTACACCAATGTGTAGATCATGAAATTCTACCCCAAAACAAAAAAATTGCTCAAAAAAATGAGTTCGTACGAGGGAGATATCATTGTTTGAAACTCACCTCTGTAGTTATTTTTCTAAATCACCATCGTTGCACCTCCAAAAAATAAAGAAAAAATCCCAAAAAATATTAGATCTGTTATGCCAAATCCTCTTTATCCTTTTTCTCCAAATACTGAAAAAAATGCTCTTCCTCCCGATTGAATAAAAAATCACAAACAAACTAGGGTTTGTGTCTCTGAATCGTGGCTTCAAAAAAATCCTTCGAACAAGAAGTAGCAGGGAGGCTCTGATACCATGGAGGAGTTGATGAAATCCAACTCCGTAGTCGCTAAGCTCACCTGCAGTGCAAATAGCTTGCCGAAGAGAAACCTAAGGAGCAAGAGCTTGAAGGAAACAAAGCAAGAGAAAATATTTCACAATAGGAAAAGTGAAATTGCTATGTGAATGGATGATTTTACAATGAGAGAGAGACCGAATATAAAGGCCTCAAGGAATCTTGTAGAACAAGCTAGAAGGAGGTAGAAGATAGGGTTGACAACTAAGCTCTCTTCCACAAAAAGGTGGAACATGCTAGAAGGGAAAAAAATCACGTGTTATCAACAACTCATCACTACAAATAATAACTACTAAATATTAAATAAATGCATTAACCTAAGTAAGCTTAAGTAAATAGAATAAATAATTAATTATTTACTCTAACAGCCTTTGCCCTATTTCTTTAATCTATACCTATGTGTTGATTTTTGTATCTGATACTCTTTAATCATTATTTCTCCCCATGAAAGAATGTAATCAAAACTTAGTATTCTCCCCCTTAGATATATCTTCCTTATTGTTATTTCTCCCCCTATCTCCTTTTATTATTATTTCTCCCCCTTTTTGACACTTATGTCAAAGGGCTCTAAGGAGTAATACCATATTTCACCAAAATGTTGTGTTTACCTCCATTATCATTTTCAAAGTTGCATCCCAATTCTCCAAAGCAATGTCTAGTGACTTGTGCTAGATGGCAGTCTCTGCAGCAAGATGTACAAGTCTATCCAATGTCGAAAGATTTGGATCTTTCCTTAAGACAGTTTCAACATAGACTCATTCTTTGTGGAGGACCTCCAAATGTGGGGTTATGGAGGATTGAATTTGCATTAATTTGGCCTTTATATTGGCCTCTTCACTTGCTAATGCAGCTAACTCTCTTTGATTGTGAAGCGATTCGGCAAAATGCTTCTCACTTTGAGTTGGATCCCTTGGTAGTTGCAAGCTAGAAATCTTCAAATTTCTCTCCAACCTCAATATCCTTTGACTTGTTTCTTGTGTGAAGTTGGAAAAATCACACAGCTTTTTGTGCAATGAGAAAATGTTCTCAAGTATAGCTTTTCCCTTGTCAATTTTCTTGGCCAACTCTACCTGTTCAAGTGCTATACCACTTGATATTTTCTCATTCACCTTCCCTTGAAATTTCCTCTTAGACCACTCCATAAGTTCAACATTTGTATCCTGGTCTTCACTAGTCACCTTGTCAACTATATCAGATAGTTGTTCTATTATGGGCTTTGCTTCATCTAGTGACTGCAAGCTAAAGGCATCCATAAAGATGTCCTTAATATCATGTAGTGTTTTCTTGTGTTTATACTCTTTTCTGAGTATTTCCTGCCTCTTCCTTTTGTTTAAAGCATCTTGCATTTCTGTGATATGATCCATGGTGATGGTCTTCAGTCATAGGCAGGTATTACAATGTCTTCATCTAACTCAAGGTCTCCATAGTGAAGTAGCCTGGCCACTCTAGTTGAGCTTGAGCTTGGTGTTGAGATTTGCAAAGGAATGTCTTCAATGCTTGGCTTCTGAAGGGTCTTTGTAGGAGTGACTGTCTTTGGTAGTTCTACCAATGTTTGAATAGCTACCTGCTCCTTTTCCTTTGATGTATCCTCCTTCTCATTAGACTTCCCTTCTTTTGTGCTTGGCTTCTGTAAAGTATCACCTGCTACTATAGGTGGTGGAAGCATCAAAATTTTAGTGCTAGTAGCTGTATAGGTGAAAGATGGTTCCTTTGGTTTCACCTTTTCTCTTTGTGGTTCTACTACTGCCTTTTGTAGCTCATCAACACTCACCAATATAGGGTTTGTGCATAATTGTACCTATAGAGTGGATTGGTGAAGGATCTTGGAGAGATCCTCTGCAATTAGGGAATTGATGTTTTGAGCTGAATTTTCAGGAACATCCTTAATAGTTATTATTTTTGCAAGTGTGATGGTTACACGAGGAGGGCTAAGAGGTGGCATTTATGTTTCTTAAACACTTTATTCCTCTTCTTGTTTTTGTTCAATTGTTTCCATATCTTCTCCTTTTTGCATTTCTTCCTCCTCACCTTTTCCCTTATCTTCTTCTTCTTCCTTCTCTACTTCTCCTTTCTTTTCCTCATCTTTTTTTGTTGTTGCGTCCTCTTGCTTCTCTTCCTCTCCTTTCTTCTCTTCTATTTTCTTTTCCTCTATCTTTTCCTTGGCATTGATCTCTGCCTTATTTGTTTCCTCTTCCTTGTCATCAATTATCTTATAAATTGTTTTCCACAATTGTGTGGATTTATTCACTACATCCTCAATCTTATTTTGTAGGATGCTAAATGCTCTATACTTAGGTGCAAATTTTCCATTTATTAGCCTTTGTTATTTGATCTCTTATCAGGTTAGGCTTTACTTGAGCTAAGGTAGATTCTCTAATCTCCTTCTCCATTTTCAGACAATAATCTCATTTATTTTCAATTATCTCATATAGCTTTCTAGGCATGGTATTGTCTAGCTCTAGAGGTGTGTTTTTGAATTCAGCCATCATGGCATACACAGATTCCTCTATTCTATTTTTCTCTTCTCTACTTAGCTTGTTGAATTCAATGTTTTTCAAGTCATTAAAATTTGCATTCCTAACATTTTCACAAATTTTTTCTATAGAAAATTTGGGAGGATGACTTGCCACTCTGAATTGGCTTATATACTTTGACTTTGTTCTTTCCTCATCATCTGTGTCTGGAAGTGCCACATATTTTCTTCTCTTCTTTATCACTTCATCAGGCTATTTAGTGGCCTTCTTCTTCTCTTTTGTTGCCTTTTTGGCCTTTTGTGTGGATTCCCTTGTGCTAGCTCTTGTTGCTAGTGTTGGCTTGGCTTGTGTCAGCTTAGTGACCTTATTGGGTTTGGGCAGAGCTAGAGGCTGAATTTTAGCCTTTCTTTTCTTTTTCCTAGCTAGTGTAGGTGCTTCCTTGGCTTCTTCTTCCTCAACACCTTCCTCCCTGACTTCTCCTAAGCCCTGGGTCAACTCTATTGGGCCTTTCCCTTGCTCTTCTTCTTCCTTACTTTCTCCTTCTTCTTCTTCTACTTCATCTTCTTCACCACTTGCTTCTCCTTCAATATTTGCTCCAAATTTCTTCTTTATCTTTTTTACTAATTTATCTTTCCTCTTAATAATAGAGGTTATCTTCAATTCAATTTCAACTTTGGATTTGACAACATCATATGTGCCAAAATGAGGAGCTGCCTTATCTATTTCTTCTGTAAGCAATGTTGTGATTGATGATGAGGCTTCATCTATATCAAGCTCATGTCCCAATGGCCTTAGCCATCTTACTCTTGGTATTTTTGCCTAGATGTAGGTATAATCAATGTCAACCAAGAAGCATATGTCATTGATGTGTTTTTTCCACTAGGGAAACTGGTATACTCAACCTTTGCTTCATGGATTTCTTAAAATCCTCAAAATAGCTTGTCATTTGGGCCTCAAATTTATCACCCATCTGATCAATGAGCTCATTGATTTGTGTAATTGCAATTTTGTTAGGGTTTTAATTCACCTTTCCAATAGAAGAAAACTCTTCCATAACATAACAAAACATACACATAAGAACTAAACCAAATTTATATTGAGCACCTTTTGATCTCCTTATTGCTCCTAGGTTTTCATTTATTTTCTACAACATTAGTTTCGACAGATCATATGTGTGATCTTTCTTTACCAGTTTGTAGGCTACATCAACAACTATACATGGCACACTGTTCAATCTATTGGATTGGTAGAATTTATGAGAAATCACTCTCACTGCAAAATCTAGAAGAGGATTAGTTATAGTATCAATAGTCATACCCCTCTTATACCATTTGGCTCCTATATTCCTTTCAATGATATCTTTGGAATCATTGCGCAGGGTCTTAGGCCGATCTAGGGTTGGGGAACCCGTAACCCTATGAAATATTCTTTTGGTAATCTTTATTGGTCTTTTTTTCCAACCACAAACATCCATTGTGAATTCTAATGAGGACAATCTGTATCCATTCAGTTTTGAAACCTGTAGGGTAAACTAGGGCATTGGTCAAACCCTTTTTCTCAACTATTTGGAATCTGTCCTTTAGAATCTTATTTTCACATAGTTTTTCATAGGCTTGGAACATTTCAAGATCACCTACTGTACCTATCTTGCAGTTATAACACTTTCTCACATCTTGTACCATGAAAACTTTAGGTGGGATAATGGATAATGCACCAGTTGGATCATTTTTGTAGGCAACTTTAGGGATTAGCCTAAACTCAGGTTGTTTTACTTCATTACTAACTAGCTAAACCTCATGACCTTCCTTTCCTTTGGGGTTTCTTGAGCTAGAAGCCATTATACCAAACTAGGGAATTAATGTATTAAAAGCTTTAACACTGTGTAGCTCAACACTTGTTAAATACTTTAGACCATCGAAATGCATGTTGAATTTGAATTACTGTTGAGATTGATGCAAATGGCTTCAAAGTTGTTGTATGATTGCTCCTACTCTTTTCTCATCTTTTCTCTATGTTTAAATGACATGAAAATGATCAAAATTTGACCTTATAAATGTCAAAACCTAGCATTAAATGCTTAGTGCATACAACTGTAAACTCGGCACTTGAAGGATTCACCATGACTTGGCTCCCATTGTATTTTGTTTACTCGGCTTCCACTAGACTTCTACTTCACTTGGCTTCAACTATCAACTTGGTCACTGTTAGAAACTTGGCATCCATTAGATTTTTACTCGGCATCTCAGGACAATTTGGTAGTATTTGTAAAAACTTCAAATTTTTACTTGGCATCTTTGCTCATGCAGATTTCTTCCTTACAGTACTTCTTTTTCTTGGAACTAATGTATGATATAAATTTGTATATCACTCCCATACACCTATTCTTGCTTAGTTGGATGAGATGTGATCACTTGACCTTTTCGGTGAAGTGATCTCTCCATTTGATGTGCTGCACTCATCTTTCTTCTTCCAAGTCTTGTTCATTTTCCCTCTTATTTTTTCAACATCAACCTTCTCCTTTCCTTTGTTGACTTCTGTCTTGGATTCTTTTTACTTTGTTGGGAAATTCCTACTGATATGACCAATCTTCAAGCAACTAAAATATGTAGTTTGACTTAACCATCTATTGTAAGTCCCTCTAAAATGTGTCCTTATGCAATTTTTAGGAATGTGTCCATACTCCTGACAATAGTGATAGCTATACTTGGTGTTGTAATCTTAGTTGTAGTGATGACCGTGGTTGTTTCTTTTTGTAGGCTGATTAGGTGTCCACATAGGCTTTGATCTGCATTCAAATGCTTTATGTCCATACTTTTTGTAATTGTAGCAGTGACCCTCAAATCTTGGTGTCCTCATGGTCTTGGTTCTACATTCATGTGCTTGATGTCCTTGTTTTTTGCACTTGTGACAAAAGCTTGCATTTGTAGGCTTATCATGTTGATGATTGTTCTTGCTCCTGCATACATTAGAGGTATGTCCCTTTTTACCACATAAATGACAAGTAGGTTTAATGTTCTTACCTTTGTTACTCCTTCCTTCTGCAGTCTTGGATGATTCTCCTTGCTCAGTGCTGGTGTAACCAAGTCCTGAAGTATCATTACTAGCCCTTGGTGATTTCACTAGTTGCTCAAAGTACTTGATAGCCTCATTAGGTTTGTTGAAGCTTTCTGCTATCTCCTTCTCTCTTTTCAATTCATTATGCAATTGCTCATTTTGTATTTTCAATGTAGTTATCTCAATGTCCTTCATTTTCAATTCATGATGAGCATTCATCATTTGGCTTAAGGTATCAAGCTACATGTTTGAGATTCTTTCAAACTCAATTGTCTTCTCCTCCAATCTATTGGTAAGATTTATCTTATCATCTTCTATCATGACCTTGTCTTCAATGGCTTTCTTCTTTTGTTCAGTCACTTCACAAAGCATTATGGCTTGTGACTCTTGTTCAAGCTTGAGTATTCTGATTTCTTCAGCTTGTGCTCTATTTTTCTCCATCAATTTAGCTATTGTTGCATCAAATTCCTTGGAATCTCCATTGGAAAACACTTGTGTAGTATCAATATCCTTGTAGTGTATGTCATTTTCAGCTATGGCTATATCGTTCTTTCTTTTTAAGGACTTTCTCAATTCTTCTCTAGCTTTCTCCAATTTTTGTAGAGTGAGGTACACATCAATCACCTAATTGTCTATGATCTTCCCAAGTTTGAAGACTTCCATCTTTAGAACTTTTATCTAATTTTTTAGGCTTCTCCTTGTGAGAACTATGCTCTGATACCAATTGTTGAAATATTCAAAATGGGAAGAGTACTTCTAAGAGGGGGGGTGAATCAGGATTACCACACTTTGTTCTTTTCTAATCCTTTAAAAAAAAACTAATAGTAAACTACATGCATGTAAACATATTAAATAAACATAAAGTAAACACATGCATCAACACACATAACACCAGATTTGGTAACCTAAAAATCATCTAGGAATAAGACGGTAAAACTGGGGTAGGGATGATACCCACAAAAATCACTACAGCAATAATTGTTTGACCACTTCTGATGGTCTAACCTGTGAAAGGCATGCCCTATTAAAAGATTTACACTATGTAAATAGTGACCTGGTTAAAGGATTTACAAACACTTTACATGAAGTGCCACCCTGTTAAAGGATTTAGTCACCCCTTCAAAGGATCTACAAAGTAGCTGTTAGGCTAACCTATCAACATAGGATTTTCACTATCTAATACAATGGCTAGAGAGTATTAGAAACCTTTGACCTAATTGCTTACAATCTTCAATTGTTGATTTCAAGCACTTTATTTTCTCACTCTGATGTGATCCTTGCTTGGTCTGATATCTATTTGTATCCCTTGTACTATTCTGATCAACAAGATGTATAATTGTTGCTCGATTCACCAAGTCTTTAATTCCCCTGTTGTTTTCCCTGATCTACAATCTTGCTATCTGCATAGAAACTTCCCTTTTTCTTCTCTTCAGCAACATAAAATCATGGGGTCTAAGCCTTCTTATAAAGACTTCATAGACTTAGGGTTAGGTATGGATCTACGATCAATATTGAATCTTGAATTCCTGCTCATTCCTTGCATTTTCCTCATTGGTTGCATGCCTTCTCCATTTTTTTGATTGGTTGCATGTTGATTGCATAGGAAATGTAAAAGATTCATTCTTATCCTTATCATCCTTCAAAATCCTTCTATGTTGGCTCCAAAAATGGTTTACATTTGATTTTGTGAGGGCACAAACTCATATGTTGATTCTATGTTACTCGGTGCATACTAGACTACTGGTGCTCGACGCATATACTATCCTGCTTTGCTTGGCACCTATTGCATTTTGCCTTGCTTGACACATGTATGACTCTAGTTCACTCAGCATATGTAGCGTTCTAACTTGCTCGGCATCAACTGTGAATCGGCACCTGTATATTACTCGGCACCTATATAATGCTCGACACTTGTTGGAATTCTAACTCGGCACATATTGTAGCTCAGCATACATAGTGTACTTGGCTTCAATATAAAAATTGGTTAAGTGTATTGACACTCAAATGTCAAAACATTTCTAAGACCAACAATCTTAACATCATTTTATCGTCTTAGCTGAGCATATAGTTGCAGATTGCATCCACATTAAAATATTTTGAAGTCATTTTAGAAAGTGATAAGTTATGAGATAAAATCATCTAACCAAAATCTCAAAGAGGAGAAGAACAATGTAATTAAGCTTAAAAAGTGAGGTAAAAGAGGTATAATTGCATATTCTTGTTTATTTCTTCAAGTTTAATTTATTTAATTATAAATGTAGGATATTTATGTTAAAATGTGGCATAGAAATAGATTTTACAATAATACATTTTATAAGTATACAATATCATTTTGATGTCTAATATATTGTGACTAATTATGTTATGTTGTTTTGAATATCAAGCTATAATAAAGGAAGAGGATGTGAGAATGATAATACACTTCATGCTTCTAGAATCATGAATGAAAGGCAATGAATGATCATTTTTTGTGAGCAACTGATACATAAAGATTTTTATATCATGGGTAAAAAAAATGAAATAAGTATATAATACAAAGACTATTAGGTTGTAATCACAACCTTCAACAAATGTGGTACAAAGTGGATCCTTGTCACGAAATATTTTAGTCTAAACAAAGGAATTAAATATCATAGCTACGGTATGATGCTTCTACCATTAACCTTGGTAATTCCATACATTTAACTATTTTTACTTCCCATGAGAAGATATAGATATGGGTAATTTGGTAATACATCCTTACTTAATGTGGAATAGATAAGGTCTTGTCTATTAGAATTATTAAGTACCATCATTCATGTATATATATAGTATTTTTTGGTAATTTTAAGTGTTATATGACTATCACAACCACTTTAAAACCACATACACATGATCTATCCCTTGTTATAGAATCTAAAATTGGTAGTATCATGGTAAGCACTATTGAAACTCAAGGTCACTATTAAATACGCACACACACACACACACACACACACACACACACACACACACACACAATACACACATGTTAACTTTTAAGAGACACTTCAAAAACTTTAAATTCATGATTGTGCTATGTAGTTTGACTTGTGAAATAGGTATTCCCAATTTTGGGGTTTATGGGGTATTTAGTGATCATTTTGATATTTTTAATTTAATGGTACCTAATATCATTTTGATGTGTAATAAATCTTAGAAGTTTCATGTATGGCGCATGATATTGACTAGAAAATTTTTAGAGCGATAGGATCCAACTGCAAATGAATCTACTTACACTTTAACATTACAAAGATTATATGTGTAGGTCATGACATTAGTATTATATTTATATTGTGTTAGTCTAAAAATATATTACCCATAATTAAATTCTTCTTTAGTCCCCATTTTGGCGATTTCAAGATTTCATGTCTATTGTGATTGATCCAACTACCTATTTCTCCCTTGATCTAACATATGTCATACCTTCTCGACTCCCCATTTTAATTTTGATGATTTTTCCTGGGAAATGATCCCTTGCACTTTATGTTCCTAAGAACAAAATGCATATGTATTTTATTTCCCTTTGTTTAAGCTCAAATTTGAATTAGGACACCATTGTACCATTTTACTGGGAAATTAGATCTCGTGATTGGCTTGGCTCAATTTTGAATCCTAAAATGTATGAGGAGATATATAAATTCCGTATCACTCCTCATTTTTTAATCCACAATGCATCATGAATAACAAGAAAGAAATGAAGAACCAATCAATCAAGTGAATTCAATATTTTAAGGAAAGCATCCATTTTCTAACATTTATCCCCTTAATATCATCATGAATAGGAGGAGGAGGAGAAGGTGCATAAAAGAACTCTTGAACATCCTCATTGTGAAATATATTTTGAGCTTGAACATAGGGTTAGGAGGGTTTGGAGGAAAAGTGACATTTTTCTCCCCCTCAATATCATCATGAATAGGAGGAGGAGAAGAAGGTACATCAAGGAACTCTTGAACATCCTCATTGTGAAATATATTTTTAGCTTGAACATAGGGTTAGGAGGGTTAGGAGGAAAAGTGACCTTTTGATTCCCCTTGATATCATCATGAATAGGAGGAAGAGAAAGTGCACCAAATAATTCTTGAACATCCTCATTGTGAAATATATTTTGAGCTTGAGCATAGGTTTAAGAAGTGCTAGGAGATGAAGGAGAGATATGGAGAGGATTAGGAGGGTTAGGCAAAGGATCATCAACTAAGCTTCACACATAATCCAAAGAAGAAATAATCCAACTACATAAAGACCAAATGGTAGATTTGAAATAATTAAAAGATGTATTTGGTAATCTCATAACAGCATAAGCAAGGAGAGCATGAAGAGATGCTATAAAGAGATGTGAGGAAAATTAAGAAAGATAAAACATAAGTGCTATAAAGAGATGCAAGGAAAAGAATATTAAGAAAGTTATCCATACACACAAAGATATTCATATTAATAATGAAAAGGATGAGCTAACTCTAAAAGAGATAACCTAATCATGAAGATCACACAATGAAATGCAAAAATCTAATTCCAATATCAAAAATGGAAAAGTTGGGTTTGCCAAAAGAAAGATGAACACATAATAAAAAAGGAGGAGGAATCTAACACCACAAAAGGAAGAGTTCTCACATGTGAGTTCATCAAATGTATATGGAAAAACAAATCAACTAACCTAACCATAAGTGAAGGGTGAAAACCAAGATTCACCTCCTAATGTACGCTTGATTAACACAAGTTAAAGTATCAATTAGTAACCTACTGCAAAAGGGTAAATTGTTTGGATTTACTTCTCCTTCACCTTTACAATGAGAGGATTTTATGAAGATGGTTATGCAATAGGAGGTTTAAATATAGAGGAAGGAAATGGATATTGAAATTCAAAAGGAAAGAAGACTCACCTTGCAAAATAAAAACTTGTAATGGGTTGTCAAATGTCATTAGAAAGTGTTGAAATTAAAATTTTGGACCTGAAACAACGAGATCTGTAAAACCTAGAAACCTTTCTATCTTTTAGAAGAGTTGACTTGAGGCTACAAGGTCAACCTAAGGTACTAGAGTTGACTTGGTAGGGTTGTAGTGCATCCCTGCTTGGTAGTGTTTGAATGTTAAACAATTTTTGCATTTATGAAGTTTTATGAAAGGGTATCTGAACCTATGGCTCTATTTTGTCTTCTAAAATCTACAACGTGTAAGAAAGAAGGGTTTTTATTTTGTTTATGGGGGGTTTTCCTTGGTCAAACCCAAGTATAGGAATCAACCTTGAAATTGAGATAGAAAATAGAGAATGCTAGCAAGTAGTAGAAATAGATCTAACATGAAGCAATGTAATTCTATAAGTATGCTCTTGAAATTAGAATGTAATCAAGTATGTTAATGCAATATCCTTAACTCAACTTTAAAAACCATAAGAAATGAAATCAAAGTGAAACCAAAACCTTCATGAATGAGAGTGCTTGGACTTCACCTTAGGAATGATCTTGTAGAGATGAATATGTAAGATGCAAAAAATAATCTTTAATGCATAAAGAAAGATCTTGAATGATGAAAATGCTATGATAGATCTTGCATAAATTCTATCAATTTCTTGAATTATTGAATCCTTGATTTTCAATGGAGGACTTTCTTGAATGCCTTGAATGCTTGAAGACTTGAAGACTTGAGTGCTAATGCATGAGTGGATGCTTAGATGATATGGATATGATGGATGTGATATACAAAATGAGGCAAATGAATGGGTTGATATACGGTTTAGAATAAATGTTCTCCCATAAGACAACCAGGCATAAAAAATAACACCTTAGATCAACCCCAAGAAAGGGCTTGAGAAGGGGACCAAAAATATGCCTTAAGCAGGGGTCCACTGTGTCACTGAAAACTAGGTCCAGAAACCCTTGGGATTCTCTCAGGGTCCCAAACTAAGTCTTGGATTTGGGAAATTAGGTACAAGTCCTAAGAAAACTCAGTTTCAATGAGGATAAGAGATTTTGAGTGATAAGAAAGAGGAAAGGGATGACCCAAATGGATAGGTCCTACCTTGAGCTTTGTGTTGTGAAATAGGAATGCCAAGGAGGATCTATTAGGTCCTATCCCAATTCTATCTAGGAGAAATAAAGATATGTGAGAAGAAATTTTAAAAATACAAATGAGTGATGAAATTGCATTAAATGGGTGCTAAACCATCATTAAATTGATGTGCTTCTAATTTAAGATAGTATAGTTTTGAATCCCAAAAACTAGTATTTACAAGCATCAAGAACATTGGCAGCTTCAAGCATTCAAGACATTCAAAGATTCATTTGGAGCATTTTCTCCTCAAGATCTAGCATCCATTTTTGATCATAAAGCGAGGAGATATACATTGAATTCATTCATTTTCTTCTTATTCTTTGTTCAAGTAAATCTACATACATGGATCCATGATTTATTATTTGATTATATCCATTGCATCTGTGGATATTTCCTACAATCATATTCAACACTTGGCTTAAAAAAACCTAACAAGGAGTTCATTAAGGGAGGTGAATTATTTATATTTTATCTTTCTTCCTTTCATGATTACATTTTATTTCATTTCAAGATTAGTTGCTCAGTTAGGGCTTTACCAAGGCAAGCCCTTCTCCAACAAACAAAACCATTCTTCCTTGTGTGTAGGCTCAAGACTAGAGTTTTGAATATCTATAAATAAATTCAATTTAATCAATTTACCCTCACACAAAATATCTAAGATTAATTAACATTGCATAAAAGAGACTTGCTTGTGTATTTTTGTAGTATAATTTGAGTTTTGTATTAGCATCCCTTCATCTTACTCAGGTCTTGCTAATCTAACTTGGATTATATTGAGAGGTATGCTTGGAAGCCCCTCTTCCCCTTGTATTTGAGTTTTAGGTTGAAGATCTCATTTTATATACACTTATTTTTTTGAGTGCTTACATTTCCCCCTAAATAGTTTGGTGAAGTTGACGTGTTTCCCCTTTTTGGAATAAGAACTGCTTTGTGTGAACTTTCTTTGCAGCTTCATATTTTATGCATTATTTCACTTTATAGTTAGTACTTTCATTTCTAGACATATTCAATATGTATTTCATCTTTTTCTACATTATATGTATTTAGATTTACTATGGCTACATTCAATTTCATTCTTTCATTTCATGATTAAAAGACAAAAATGTATATATAACTTAATTTCATGCAATTAATAGTTCTCATTCCAATTCATTCTCATTGATGCATTTACATTCAAAATTTTTTTAAAAACCACATTTTTTTTAGATTAATCTTGCAATGCATCCATTATGTCAGGGTGATAGTGGCTTATCTTCCCTTTTATCACTTTATCCTTCTCCTAAATATCCTCTTCTTAATTATTCCATATTGATGCAAGAAAATGTCTTTAATCCTCATTTTAACCTTTCTCTTTCAAGAGAAGTATTGAAAATTTATGTTAATTATTCACTTGATATGTGCTTCCCCCATGGGTCAACATTGCAATGTTCCCTTTGTGATACTTTTTCTTATAGGAATGAAGCTTTGTTGCATTACACTAGTACTTCTCCTAAAGTTCACAATGATCTCACTATTTGGAATGAACCTCTAGATGATAATGTTGACTATCTCTTCCTCATAAAAATATGACATAATGATTGATAACTTTCCCATTTCTTTTCAGCATTACAAGCTTGATGTTTTTTTCTTCTCCTATAACATACCCTCCTACTAAGGATATTTTAGAGAAAGAGGAAGACATTATAAATTCTTTTATTAGTATGACTTTGCCTTTATTTGATGCTCCTAGTATAGATGTAGCCTTAATGGAGAAAAACTATTCCTAATCTAAGGACTCCTTGGAAAAATTGGATCATATAAAACTCCTAAATGCTTTAATTTATATTAATGAGTATATGAAGAAGAAAGATCCTAATCAAGTTAATGTTTCTCAACCCATGATTTTCAAAAAGCCTATTCTCACTCTCAAAGGTTACCCTCAATCAAATTCCTCACAACTTTCTAATAAACCTCACATTACCATTAAGCGTTGTCCTCCAATAACTATCAAAGGAAAACCTAGCGATTCTTTGGATTATCATGTTGTGGCCTACACCTAGCGTACAAGAAGTAATCATCAATCTACTACTTCTCTCCAAAATTCTCAAGTCGCTCTTCCTCCTCCACCCCATCTTCCACAAAATATTGGAAAGGACTATGATTTGGTAGAGCAATTACATAATACCCTTGCCAATATATCTATTTTGGAACTTCTTCAAACATCTCCTACATATCATGAAGCCTTGAAAAAAAACTTTAACCACTCTTCCAACTACACCTCCTAATCAAGATAATATCAATGTATTTTTGCAATGCATGAGTACTCCACCTATTCCACCTCCAATTGTATTTATTTGAGATGATTTTCTCCTAAACAAATTCAATATAATTGTGATGCTCAAGAATGGTAGTTGTCCTTACCAATGATAATCTCACTCATATGACCTTAATTGATAATGGGTATGGGCTTTATATTTTTAGTATGAACATGCTCAAAGAAATTAAATTCAATCTTTCAACTATTCAACCATATAATATTCTTATAAATGGCTTTGATAGTATTTCTAAGAAAACCTTAGGCATAATCACTTTACCTATTAAATTAGGTCTAGTTATTTTGGATACTCTCATTCATGTCATGCCTAGACCTCTTGATTACAACCTTATTTTTTATAAACCTTGGTTGCATAATATGTATGATGTCCTTTCCACTCTTCATCAAAAAAATCAAATTTATCTACAATAATGTGATGTATACTCTTCACAGGGATGATAAACTAAACAATTGTTTCAATGATAAGGAGAAACAAGATCAACAACCTAAAGATGATCCTCCTTCTACAAGTGTCCTTTCAAAAGATGATTGGGGATCCTTAGACTTAACACTAACTTTTATTAGAGAATATAGAGTTTATGACCTTTAATATATAAAATCTAAAACAACTCCTCTTTCTAAAATATTTTCATTTATTCCACTTTTGATGAATATGTCAAACCTAGTGGTGATGACATAGTGACTAAGGAAGGTCCATTATCTACTTCTAAAATAGGTCCTTATTATGGTTATGGTTATTATTTATCAGCAAAACATGGATTCACTGGAAATGAGTGTGGTCAACAAAAACATGGAATTTACATATCCTTGGGCAATAAGGGGCATCAAAATTCTTATGGGATAGGATTCAATCCCTATAAGCCACAAGAAACCAACACCATTGTCAACCATAATTCAAGGTGTGTACAACAAAGTTGTGAATCTCATTCTTTGATCACAACTCCCTCAGTTGATACATTTTCTTATATCACTATTAATCAAAACATAACTTTGGCGAAACTTCTTCATGAAAGGGTGATTACTAGAGCTAAACACAAAAATAAATATAGTAAAAGACTTATGACTCTTTCACTGTGCATGTATCATTTCTATCATGATCACTCTACTAATGATTTTCAAGATTGATATTACAAAATCAAACAACTCATTGATAACGAGGTTATTCACATATCATGTTGTTGATCTCAAATTGGTTTTGACAAGTGAGTATCAACACACTTAGTTATTTACTTAGTTCATGCCAAATAACTAGTACATGCCAAGCAACATGTATATTATAGAGCATGTCGAGTTCACAGTGAGTGTCGAGCAACTCATGTGCCGAGTCACTCAAGTTCTAAGTAGATAGTGTATGTTGATTGATTTAGGAGTCAAGTGAATAGTGGATATCAAGTGGTACAGATGTTGAGTCATAGCAAAAATATTAGTGTATGCTGAGCATCAAAGGCTTCAGGTGCTCAATAAGACAATTTTGACATAATTGTTTGTAATGGCACAAACAAACAACTACGTAAACTACTTTTGAGTCGACCTAAGGATGAATTATGATATTTTGAAAATAAAGATGAATCTCAAGTTGGATTCCCAATGCAATTACATGCAACCAATAAAAAAAAGGGAAGGATTCAGTAGAAAAATAGATGAATCTCAACCATAGATTCATACCTAGCCCTAAGTCACCAAAGACTTCTTAAGAAGGACAAACCCTAAACTCTTAAGAGAGTGTGTAAGGTGTTAAAGCAGGGTATAGATAAGTTTGCATGCACAAACAAAGCATTCATGGTGGCTAAGGATTTATTATCTAAGACTACATTGTAGAATCAATTAGAGAATAATAGAGGAAAGGAGATAGCATATAGCAAAGAGACATCTAATCAAGAAGGATCAAGAAGACATTAGTCTAGAGGTGATATATTATCAGGCAATCAAGTGCTAACCATAGGATCAAAGCTGAGATATTCTAACAGGTGATTTCAGTCAAAATCTCTTAATAGAATAGTCCTAATAGGTTGTATTGAAATCCTCTAATAAAATTCTTACTTAATTGTGAGTTAAAGTCCTTTAGCAAGGAAAACATCTAACAGGGTGTTGAAATCCTTTAACAAGGTGAGACCTAACAGTATTTGTAAGTCTTTAACAGGGCAAACCTTTTACAATGTAGATCATGTTTCATGGTCAAAACATTATAACCTTCATTGGATACACTTTATTACTATGGTAGTAAAGATTTGTGGGTGTCATCCCCACCTTAGTTATACCTTCTCACTTGGAGGGTTTCTAGATAATCATATATGGTGTTATATGTGTGTGAATGTTTACTTGCTTACATGTTTTAGATATACATGCTTTACATGTTATTTTAGTTTACACATTGAATGTATGAGATGGATGTGTGGTAAAAATTTTATGGGTCCAAGTTTAAATTGTTGATTCACCCCCCCCCCCCGCCCCTCCCCCCGCCCTCTAAAGTCTACCTTTCCTATTTTAATTTCAACAATTGGTATCAGAGCCTTGTTCTTTGAGAGAGAAGCTTTGCAGCTTTGAGGAAATATCTTGAAATGGAAGCCTACAAGTTGGGAAAGACTATTGAGAATCAAGAGATTGAAATACATCTCATTCTACATTAACTGAATGAAGCAAGAGAAAAACTAAAGAAATCTTTGAAGAGAAGGAATGAAATTTCTATTGTGGAGAATGACACACAATACAAAGAGATAGACACTTCTAAGCTATTTGTAGATGGAGACTCCAATGAATTTGATGAGGCAGTTACAGATCTAATGGAAAAGAATAGAGCCCAAGCAGAGGAAATTAAAAATCTCAAGTTAGAGCAAGAATCACAGGCCATACTACTACGTAAGGTGACTGAATAGAAGAAGAAAGCTATGGAAGATGAGCTATGATTGAAGAAGACAAAAGAGTTTTGGCCAATAGACTGGAGGAGAAATCATCAAAACTAACCAAGATTTCACAACATGCAATTGGATAAACTGAGTCAAATGATGAATGCCAACTATCAATTGAATGTCAAGGACATTGAAGTTAGAGAATGAAAAATTACAAAATGACCTAAAGAGGGAAAAGTAATTTGTAGAAAGTTTCAATAAGTCTAATGAATCCATCAAATACTTTGAGCAATTAATGAGATCTCCTAGATCCAATAATGGTATATTGAGACTGGGATACACAAGCAATGAAGGAGAGACATCCAAAAGTGCTGAAGAAAGGAACAATAAAGGTATGAACTCCAAACCTACTTGTCATAATTGTGGTAAGAAAGGACATATTTCTAATGTGTGCAGAAGCAAAACTACAAATTAGAATGTCAAGCAGAAGAGCATGGTTCACTACCATAAGTGAAACAAACAAGGTCATTAGGCACATGAATGTAGAACCAAGACCATGCACACACAAAGATTTGAAGGATACTACTACAATTGTCAGAAGTATGGATATAGAGCTTTTGAGTGTAGATCCAAACCCATGTGGTCATCAAACAGGAAAAAAAAGGTAAGGAACAATGGCAACTCTTATAACTAGGATTATAATACTAGGTATAGCTATTATTATTGTCAACAATATGGACATGTTCCTAAGAATTGTATTAGAACACACTTCAAAGGTGACTACTGTTGGAAATAATCAAGACTGGATAGGTTACTGAGAGGGGAGGGGTGAATTAGTAACTTCAAAAACTTTAAATTAATTCAACGCTTAATCCATTCATCATTCATTCATCTAATCTACTACATACATGATAATAGATAAACATTCATAACACATGAATAAAATATTTTAGTGACCTAGAAACCTTCCAAATAGAAAGTAAAATTGGGGTGGCGATGACACCCACAAAACGTCACTATTGCAGTATAAAGTTGGTTTGTTAGGGCTTACATTGAGCACTTCTAATGATCTACCCTATTAAGAGAAATTTGGACTGCTAGATCCACCTTGTTAGAGGTTTCACAAACATATAATGAAGTATGCACTCTGTTAAGAGATGTAAAGAAAGACTGTTAAGTCTACCCTGTTAGAGGATTTAGAAAACTAATTCACTTGTTAGGATGAAACAGTAGATCTGACTTATAACTTGATTGCTAATTAGATCCTTGAAGTATAGATCACCTCTTGTGATTGATATAACTTTACTACTCCTTGTAGACCTTGTTGAATACTCTGCTCTGGTGTTGATTCACATTCACTCTTCTCAAAACATTACATATCCATTCCTTGATACACTTATGCACACATTGCAAATGATACAATACATTAAATATATACCATTTCAATATTTACAATTACAAGGTCAGCTAAAACACAAGTAAACAAAATATTACTAAGTCAGCCAAATAGTAGAAACTTGGGTTCTAAATAGCTGACTTGGTGACCTTCTGATACTCGGTGTCCACTACATTACTTAGCATCGTCATGCACTTAGTAGAAGTAGAAGCTCGGTCCATACTAATCACACAACATAGCTTTGAACTTGGTAACCATTGGAGACTCAGTAGATATAGTATCACTTGGTAGATACTAAATCCTTTGTTTACCTTGCTTTCACTTGGTAAACACTACACATCCATCACTCGATAGACATTGGCTTCTCATCACACAAATTGATGACTTGGTAGACACTATGAAGCTCGGTGACCACTATCTTCTCAATGAACACTACTGGACTGCACACTCACTTGGTAGCTTCAGGAATGCTCGGTGTGAACTACTTAACTGATGATCTTAATTGGAAACCACTGAATGCTCGGTATAAATTGTAGACTGAGTGATGAGCTTGTAACCATACAGAATTGAATAAGTTTTGTCACTAATGACAAATGTAACATAATGCCAACAATCTCCCCCTTTGGCATTAGTGACAAAAACTCTTATAAGCCTTATGTACACTGACATACTGATTTTTTATTTTTCAAAATTGATCTTTGTAAAGCTATTGTATATACATTTTCACATATCTCCCCCATACATATGACATAATCTATACATATTCTTTCATCCTTTTTATTTTGTACATAAATCAATCTATTTCTCCCTTATTGTCTCCACAAGTCCCTTACCATCTCTTACTCCCCCTTTTTGACAATAATGCCAAATAGTTATGCAATATATTTAAATAGAGACACCAAAATGTGAGATAAATTTGGAGTGTACCTTGAGAATAAGAGCTAGTTGTCTTGCAAAATTTTGCAGGTGGAGAGTGACACTTGAACTTCTATAAAAAGTTCAATCATATGATCTACAATAGAAAAATTGTTATCCTGGACCAATGTTTTTGAATATGTAACATGTTTCTACATTGAGCCCATAACCAGGAGGATCATATTTTGGATATCTATCAATGTGGACCTAATCCTGGCTTCCTCTCTTAGCAATTCTGGCTACATATCTGACAAAAATCTCACCTTGAGGCGATGTGATGAGCTTGAACTGGGGTCAAGTTGTAGCCTTTGAGCACTAGCCTTCATATCTACATCAATCTTATTGATTTTCTCTTTGATCTCCTTGGTATACTTGGTAACATCACAAAGTTTAGCAAAAAGGAATGTCATATTGGTGAAAGAATGTTCAAGATTACTTAAAATTGAAGATAGTTCTACCTAGTTTATAGCAATGTGCTCAAGCACCTTATTATCAAACCTTTTCTCTACCTTTTCAATAAGCTATTCTTGGCCAGATGTATCCTCATTGAACTTATTGGCTACTTCTTCCAATTGTAGCAAAATGTGTTGAGAAGAATCCACATCAACACCTATGGCTTCTATTATTATATTCTTAGCATCCTCAATTATTGTAAACTCTCTATCTCTTTCAGCTCTGAGTTGTTTCTACCTTACCTTTTGCTCCAAAAGATGACTAACTAGTCTCATTTCATCAACTGTAGTAGTATCCAGATCCAACTTAGGAATCACAATTTCCTTGTCCAAATCAATGTCATCATCAATTTCCTTACCAGTATGTAGAATTTTTAGGGGTGTCCTTGGTTCCACTTCTGACCTTACTGTCTTAGACTTAGGAATTGAAACAATTGTAGAAATAGCTGGACTTGTAGTAAAAACTTGAATGGGTCCAACTAAAGGAAAACTAAAAGAAGTGCTAATTGAATCCAAAATTGATGTGCTACCCAAAATTGAAGTAACAATAGGTGGAGCACAAACTAGAGTACTTACAATAGAAGAACTAACTGAAACAAAAGTTGGTGCTATCAAAATTGTAGTAGAAAAAATTATAGAACATGATGGTAAACTTACTATACATGCTACAATTCAAGTTGGCACAATTGTAGAACAGGATCCTTCACATTCTGTTGATGTTGATGACTCGAGAGCTGATGAAGAAGGTTGCAGCTTGGTAGATGAAGTGGTAGATAGTTCCATTACAGATACCTGGAGCTATGAGGTAGAAAATAATAATTGAATAGTTGATGTGTCTATTGTAGTTGCTATCACATTTGCTGAAGTTGTCTCCAACCTTGATGATGTAGCAATCTTAGGTGGAGAGTGAAGAAGGGAGGCTATAACTTGTGCTGCTATTCTCATTGAATCACTTTCTTCATCTCCTTCCTTATCTTCCTCTTTAGCTTCTTCCTCTTTCTCTTCATCATCAACCTTCAGTGCTTGATAATCTTCAATATCAAAAGTGACACATGGAGTGTTATCTTCTTCTTCATTGTCACTATCATCATCATCATCCTTAATTTCTACTCGATCATCACTGGGCTTGTTTAGATGATAGATGTTTTCCCACATAGATGTGGCATCCTTCACTACGTGCTCAATTTCCTTTACCAAAATTAGACAAGTATGAAATTTCATCATCATTTTCTCTTCATTATTTTTCATTATTGCCTTAACCTCTGCATTTGAAAGATTTGGTAGCAATTTTCTGAAGGATTGCTCAAATATGTCTTTAGCTATCCATTCAACTAATTTCCACCTAACCTTGACTTTGTCTAATAAGACTGGATGGATTTGTGAAGCAAACTGATCAGGAGAGAATTTCCATCATTCTAGTTTGTCCATGATCAGATCTTCAACTTCCTTTTGTTCTGCTCGAGTTTTGGATTCATACTCGAGTGCTTTGAAGTTATTGATTCCAGCACCTACTCTCAATTGATTGAGTCTTTCTTGAAATGTGGGAGGAGGCTTAACAAACACAACTTCACTTTCTCCTTTCCTTTTAGATCTCCTTATGAATACATCTGTGGAAGCCTTGGGTGGCTTGGTAATGATTACCCTACCTTTCTTTTTCACTAGCTCTTCCTCCTTCTCAGATTCTTGCTCTTCTTCTTCATTCTCTCCTTTTCCCTTGGTAAGCATGAGAGGGGCACTTGAATTTTTCAACTTGGAAACCTTCCTCTTGCCTTTGCTTATAGCCTAGGGTAGCTTGATTTCAAGCTCAATTCTAGCCTTTGCCTCATCATATGTTCCAAAGACAGGTAGCTTTGGATCTACAGGCTCATTGACTAGTGCTTCAATGATATCTTTTGTTTCATCAATGTTAACCTCATATGGAAGAAGTTTCACCCATGCAATTCTAGGCCTCACTACCTGGATATACACTCTATCACAATCAACCATAAAACATGCATCATCTTTATAGTCTTCAACAAGCTTAGGAGGAATCTTGAACCTATTGTTCATCTTCTCCTTGAAATCTTCAAAGTAATTGTCCATAATACTATCAAAATTTATACCCATTTTTGCAATGATATCATTAATCTGATACAGAATTGGAGTATCTTTCTTCCATACTACTGAACCTTTTGATGGGAAAAACTTTTGAACATAAAAGAAAAGACATGTCAACAAAGAGCCAAATTTATGAGGGTTGTTCTCTGATGTCCTGATGTTGTCCATGTTTTTGTTCAACTGCTTCAACAATAACTCTGATAGATCAAATTCCAAATTCTTCTTCACAACCTTATATGCCAAATCCACTACCTCACATGACACACTGTTCAAATGACTGGAGCTATAAATCTTGTAAGTAATGACATGAATTCCAAACCTTAATTCAACGTCAGATACAGTGCTAATCTTCAGACCTCTACCATCCCACTTGTCTACGATTTTCTTTTGAAGCTCTTCCCAACCTAGGGTTTCAGTAGTTTTGGCTTTGCTCAACATAGGGAGACCTGTGATCTTATGGATCATTTTCTTAGTGATCAATACAGGTTTTTCTAACCACAATTGACCATTGTGCACACGACTAAGAATATACCTAATCCACTTAATGTGAAAGCTCCTTGGCATATGTGGAATATGGGTTAACCCTTTGGTTTCTAGATGCTTATGCTTGGGTTTCAATGGACCATCAACACATATTTCTCCTAGGGCACTATCCATCTCTAGGGTTCCAATTTCTTGAACAGAATGCTTAAAATGAGTGTGAATATCATTAATTAGGAGTACCTTGGGAGGAATTTGTGATTGAGCTCCATTAGGGTCAAGTGACTCCGCAACTATTGGTACTTACTTGAAGTTTGGCACTTTCCATTCGACACCTTTTACCATCTTAGATCCTCTTTTTGCCTTGTTTTTTTTGTTGCTTCTAGATGCCATGGCTGCTCGATAAATGAGAGAAATTTTTTGAACAAATTCTTTGCTGCAAATTCACTCAAAATTGCTTAGATGCACCTGGAATCGCTCTACTCTATGTATTTTGAAGTCACGGTGAAAAATGAAGTCAATTTCTGCTCTTTTTGATGAAAAAAATCTCCATTAATGCCTGGTACTATAATGATGTAGTGTGTGACAGACTATCATCCACTCACTATGCTTGGTAGAAGCTTGTGACTTGGCAATTGAACAAAATTCTTATTATGCCCAACCTAGCTCAATTGAGTCTATGACCAACCTTGCTCAGTATGACCTGATTTTATGTGATCCCTTTGTATCTAAAATACTAATTTGGATCTTCTACTTTCTTTCATTTGGAACTACTCGAGATATAACTTGAAGATACAGTTCCAATTTCTCCTTTAAGAATCTAATTGGAAATGGTGGAGTCACCCTCTTCTTGAGTGACATCGCCATCATTTGAACTAACTTGCTCGGTAGATTTGAGAATCCACTGCTATCGCATCTACTTCCTAATATTATCAGCTTTAACTTTCTTTTTATCTTCAACCTTTCTTATGTTCGTGCAGTTCTTAGCTATATGACTAAGTTCAGTGCATGTATAACATCTTATTGTTGTATCCTTCTTTCTCAAGTGATGCCTTTCACAATTTATGCCAATTTGTCCATATTCTCCATAGTAGTGACATCTAGTGACATCTACACCAAGTATTGTAGTCCCAACCAAATATTACCTTTACAAGTTGTTCAGCTAGATTGAACGATTTAGATCTACATTCAGATGCCTTGTGACCTTGTTTCTTGTATTTGTGACATTTACCTTCAAATTTTGGTTTCTCCTTGCATTCATTGTTGGGCTAGATTGAATGGTTTAGATCTACATTCAGATACCTTGTGACCTTGTTTCTTGCATTTGTGACATTTACCTTCAAATTTTGGTTTCTCCTTGCATTCATTAGCTTTATGACCATGGTGACTACAATTATAGCATTTTCCATTGAATTTTGCCTTTCCATTGCTCCAACATTTGTTTGATGTATGACCTAACTTACCACAGTGATTTCAAGTAGGTCTTCGATTCCTTTGGGCACCTTGCTTGGAAGATTCACCTTCATCTTTGTATCCAAGTCCTACTTTACCTTTTTGCCTATGAAGATTCTGCTCACTTTCTTGATTCAATTGATCTATGTCTGCTTGAGATTTCATTATCCTTTCATTGAGTTGCTTTTTAGAAATTAGATGTACTTTCAATCTTTCATTGATTTTTCTTTCAGTGATTAAATCATTCCTTAAGCTTTCATTTTTAGATCTCAAACTCATGATTTCCTCATTTTCATTGGAGAGCTGATTGATAAGACTTTCTTTATTGAAGGGGTTGACCTTGAGTTTCATTATTTCTTGTCTCCAAATCTTCACTTGCCTTATTCCTTTGTTCCAACATTTCACACATTCTTATTGACCAAATTTCCTGTTCTCTTTTCAATTTTCTTACCTCTTCTTGCAGAGAGCCATTTTTTTCTATGAGTTTTTTAATTGCCTCATTTGCTTCATGTAAACTATTAGAGGGGAAATAGTCTTCAATATTTTCTTCAACATACTGATGGTCATTCATTTTTTTTGCAAGTTCTTTTCTTCTTTTCATAGATTGAGAAAGATGTTCTTTTGCTTCCTTGAGTTGAGCTATGGCCATCTCCAGATCTAGATTTTCATTGTCAATAGCTTTGTCAAGTATGAATATCTTCATTGTATTTGATCTTTGCTCAAGCTATCAAACTTTATCCTAAGAGCCACAAAGCTCTGATACCAATTGTTGGAAATAATCAAGACTAGATAGGTTACTGAGAGGGGAGGGGTGAATTAATAACCTCAAAAACTTTAAATTAATTCAATACTTAATCTATTCATCATTCATTCATCTAATCTACTGCATACATGAGAAAAGATAAACATTCATAACACATGAACATAGTATTTTGGTGACCCAGAAACCTTTCAAATAGAAAGTAAAACTAGAGTGGGGATGATACCCACAAAACTTCACTACTGCAGTATAAAGTTAGCCTATTAGGGCTTACATTGACCACTTCTGATGATCTGCCCTGTTAAGAGCAATTTGGACTACTAGATCCACCTTGTTAGAGGTTTTACAAACATACAATGAAGTATGCACTTTGTTAAGAGATGTAAAGAAAGATTGTTAAGTCTACCCTATTAGAGGATTTAGAAAACTAATTCACCTGTTAGGATGAAATAATAGATCTGACTTACAACTTGATTTCTAATTAGATCCTTGAAGTATAGATCACCTCTTGTGATTGATATAACTTTACTGCTCCTTGTAGACCTTGTTGAATAGTCTGCTTTACTACTGATTCACATTCACTCTTCTCAAAACATTACATATCCATTCCTTGATACACTTATGCACACATTGTAAATGATACAATACATTACATATAACATTTTAATATTTAAAATTACAAGGTCGGCTAAAACAAAAGTAAACAAAATATTACTAAGTTGGCCAAATAGTAGAAACTCGGGTTCTAAATAGCTGACTTGGTGACCTTCTGATACTCAGTGTCCACTGCATTACTCAGCATCATCATGCACTTGATAGAAGTAGAAGCTCAGTCCATACTAATCATAGAATGTGGCTTCAAACTCAGTAACCATTGGAGACTTGGTAGATATAGTGTCACTAGGTAGATACTAAATCCTTTGTTTACCTTTCTTTCACTCAGTAAACACTACACATCCATCGCTTAGTAGACACTAGCTTCTCATCACACAAACTAATGACTTGGTAGACACTATGAAGCTCAGTGACCACTATCTACTTAGTGAATACTACTGGACTGCACACTCACTCGGTAGCTTTGGGAATGCTCGGTGTGAACTACTTAACTGATGATCTTACTTGGCAACCATTGAATGCTCAGTATAAACTGTACACTGAGTGATGAGCTCAGTAACCATACAGAATTGAATAAGTGTTGTCACTAATGAAAAATATAACATAATGCCAATAGACTACAAGAGGTGGTTGATTCAAACCACATGTCTTAATTGTTTGAATGCTAGTCACATTAGTTGTTATTTTCCAACTAGGTCAAATGCACCAAGTTGTGAATTTGATAAACGCAAAGACAAGGCAGATGTTGAAAATGTCAAAAATGAAATGAACAAGACATGGAAGAAGAAAGATGATTGTAGCACATCAAATGGAGAAGGGATCACTTCACCCAATGGGTCAGGTGATCACACCTCATCAAACTAAGTAATCAAGAGGTAGGTGGGACTAATATTTAAAATTAATATCATACATCAATTGCAAAGGACTTAGTACTAAAAAGATTACATTAGCATGAAAAAAAAATGTAAGATGTTATTAGGAATTCAAGAAAATTCTTTAAGTTTTTTATATTACTGTCGAGCATAAAATATTTCCTATGTGTGTCGAGTAAATGCTAGAAGATGCCAAACTAACAAACTAACTAGTTAATGTCGAGCTTGTAATGGATTCTGAATCGATGGAATGTTAATGGATGCCAAGTGAGCCCAAAATTGGTTGATGTCAAGCTTACAACTATGTAAGCACTCATCATTAATTAAAGAGTTTCAAAGGGTATTTTATCAATTTTAGCTCATTTCACATCATTTCAAATTTGAGAAAGAGTGAGGAGAGAAGAAGGTAATCTGGAAATCCATTCAACATAGTTGCAAAAGATTTTAGCAGGGATTCTACATCATTTCATCAGATCTTACAAGGTATTTATCAAGAGCTAAGCTATGTAGTTTATATATTTTTAAACCCTAGTTTCACACAAATAGCATCTAGTTCAAATAATATAGAGGGAAAAGAGGTTTTGAATGTCCAACTGGTTAGTAACAAAGTTAAGCAACCAATTTTCAAAGCTATTCCTGATATTTCTTACAAGCAAGACCCTTCTAGTGAGTTATCCATGATACCACCAAATGTTTTAATGGTGCAAGATGTAAGAAAATGCTATAACTAAAAAATTGGTAGCATTGGTGATATGGAGATCAGGGAAGCATACAATATACTATGTGATAATGGTGTACTAAAGGAAGAATTCAAAATTGTAGAGAGGAAAGGGTTAAATTGTGCCCTAAATTTCTCGAATTTGTTCAAGACTGAATGGATAGGAATTGTATTAAGCAGGATACATGATGGTTCATTATGGTTGGGTAATGGACCTATCAAAATTACTAAAAGGATAATCCATAGTGTTACTAGTTATCTAACCCTAGATCGGCCTAAGACACTGAGAAGTGATTTGAAGGAGGTGATTGAGAAAAACATTGGAGCTATATGGAACAAGAGAGGCATGACAATTGATACAATTACTAATCCATTGATAGAGTTTGATGTGAGGGTTATATCGCACAAGTTTTACCAATCTAGTAGATTAAACAGTGTGTCTTGTATAACTATGGATGTGGGATATAAAATTGTTAAGAAAGATCACACATATGATCTTGCATAATTACAATTACAACAATTAATGGAGAACCTAGGAGCAATAAGGAAGACTAAGAGTGCACAACGTAAATTTGGTTGTATATTGATATGCATATTCTTTTATGTGCAAAACACTTTTCCTGCTTTTGGCACAGTGTCATGGAAAACCAACAGATCAATGGCAGTACATATTGGTGAGTAAATCGAGAAATTAGGTGAGAATTTTGAATCTGTGATGACAAGCTATTTTGAAGACTTCAAGAAGTCAATGAAGAATAGGTAGAGAATACTAGTATCCTCAGTAGAAAAGCATTATGATGAAATTTGTTTTCTAGTTGACGTTGACTATACTTTTGTACAAGTTGCTACACCAAGGGTGAGATGGTTGAGGCTACTTGGATATGAAATAAATGTGGATGAAGCTTCTGTAGCTATAACTGCATTACTTGTAGAAGAGGTGGATAAAAATGCTAAGGTATTTGGAAACTATGAAATGGAAAAGTCCAAAATCACCATGGAACTAAAGACTACCTCAGTTATCAAGAAGAAAAATAGGTTGGTGAAGAAATTAAAGGCCAAGTTTGGTGAAGGTGTCAAGTAGGAAGAAGAAGAAGAGGATGAAGAGGAAGAAGATTCTCAGGTACAAGCACCACTTTCACTTACTCAAGGAATAAGAGAAGACCAAGAAGAGGAGGAGACTAAATTTACTAAAGGTGTCAAGGGAGAAGAAGCTGAGGGAGCACCTACTCCCACAGAACAAAAGAAGAGGAAGTGTAAGGCCCAACTAGTAACAAAAGTCAAGAAGGTAACCAAGTTGAGTTAGCCCAAACCAACAACACCTACTACAAGGGCTAGTGCATGTGCAACTACACAAATAGCTAAAGAAAAGACAAAACCTATAGAATAGGGGGGTCGAGTGCAAAAAAAGCCAAGAAGGAAATATGTGGCACAAGCAGAATCTAATGAGGAGAAAATAGAGTCAGATGACAATAGCCAATTTAAGATTGTGAGTCACAGTCCCCTATCAGATCTTGAGAACCTTTGTGGAAATGTTAAGAATACTATAGATCTATTAGGATTTTCTCATGTAGATTTTGACAATCTTGGTAAAATGGAGAAAAATCAAGTGGAGGAGGCCATATATGCCATGATGAAAAAATTCAAGACTACCCCACTAGATATTTCCAATTCGATGCCAAAGAATTTATGTGATAGAGTAGAGTAGAAATGGCACTATTGTCTAAACTTGGAGAGACAAATAAGAGAGACCTCACTTGCACAAGTGATGCCTCAACTAAGGGTCAAATTGCTAAGGCTATGAAGAAGTATGCAATTAGGTTTACACCTAAATACATAGCCTTCAGCATTTTGCAAAACAATATTGAGGATGTAGTTAAGAAGTCCACATAGATGTGGAAACTTACTTATGGGTTGACTACAGTCAAGGAAGGAGAGCAAGAACCCGTGGAGGTCAAGGATGATGAAGAAGATGATAAAAATGATGACACTATTGAGGGAGGAATAGAAATGCATATAGATGACAAGGCAATAGCTATGGTGGAGCAGCATGAAGAGTAGAATATGCAAGACACACAATTGCCTAGTGTTAGTCCTCAACATGTCACAAGTGAGAATATTGAAACTATCACAGTTAAGTATTTTCCTGATGTCATAGCTCAGAACATCAATCCCCTTATAGAGGAAGATCTCAAGAAGATACTAGATCAGTCCAAACTATAGGCAAAACTTTGTGATAATCATGTATTGGTGAGTGTGGATGAATTGTAGAAATCAATGACTGAAATAGCAAGGGTAGAGGTGAATCCACAAGAACCACTTTCTATCATCCATCAAGTTACTAATGTGCAACCTTTGGTCAAAAAACTAGAAGCTACATCTAAAAGGTTGAAACAATTGTAAAGGATATAGTGGAAACACAAGTCACTACCGAAGAATAGCAAGAAACTAGTCAAATAGAGTTATTTGCACCTACAGCACAAGTACAAGGTGCATTACAAGTCATTTTGGAAGTCAAAGACAAGCCTAAAGAGATAGAGCTAACACCTAGAGTGAAGGAGCAAGTAGCTATACAAGCCCTGGTAACCTTACCAGCATTTGGCACTCCTTCCACTCAAACTCTTTAGAAGTTGAACATAGATGCAACACCATTGTAGATCTTAGTGTTGAACCCAAGTTCATCAAAGGCAAAATAATTCATACAATATGGAGATGTAAGCCTTGATGAAGAAATTTTTCTACCAAAGTATGATTATGACACAATGACTATAGAACAGATGGGCGTTCTTCAACAAGTCCTAGCAAGGAAGAAGCATCAAGAAATGCTTAGAAGGGAGCATAGCTAGAAGTAGGCATTGTAGGATATCACAAACATCTTTTTAGATCCATTTAGTTTGCCAACTCCAGATGAAATCAAGCCACTAATTGAATAGCTAACAAACATAGTGGAGAAGTTTAGTGATGCAAGCGTAGATACAAATGCTAAGTTATTAGAATGGTCAAAAAAGAAATTTCAAAGCAAAGTGAATGAAAAAATATTAGGTGACATAGCACTTACACAAGTTTCATTGGCAACTAAGGTTGAGGGTGTGAAGAAGGTACTTGAGAAAAAATTCTCATTGTACACTAAATTGTGTAATCTAACACTCTTCACCCAAGAAACTAGAAGTCACATCTTGAGTTTGGAAAGTCAGATCAATTCATCAGGTGCAAAACTACCTATGAATCCAAGTCAAAGTGAAAAGCACCTTAGAATATTGCTACAAACCCAAAGTCAGTTAGTTGCATTGTCAGCAGATGAGGCCAACATAAGGTCCAAATTGATTAGCATCCAAACCACTCTAACCCCTCATATGAAAATTTTGCACAAGGAACTAAGCTATGCCAAAACCTTAATGAAGAAAGACCCAAATATTTCTACACTAGATGGTATAGTCCACCTTGCTACCAAGCTAGCCATCCAAATCAAGTCTTTGGATATAGCATGTGAGAATTGGGATGCAGCTCTCAAGATAATCTTAGATGTTTATAAATCTTTTTTGGACAAACACACTATAAGTGTATAGCCTATTGACATAAGTTTCAAAAAGGGGGAGAAATGAAGGAGAGAATTTTGGGGAGATATAAGGAGAGTGAGAAATGGGGAAGGGTAAGCAAAGAGGGAGACATAAAGATAAGAGAAACAAGAGGGAGAGAAAGAAAAAGGATAGAGAAAAGTTAGATTAAGCTAAGGGGGAGCAAGCACTAAACAACATGAAGTACAAAATTATGGATATAAAATAGACATATCAACTCAGGGGGAGTTATCAAATTTTGATGTATACAAGTTGTTACAAAATTTTGAAATTTTGAAGTTTTGTACATAAGCCAAGTTATAGATATGTTATGCTCGTGAGATTAAGGATATTATTTCATACTCAAGTGTTTCTGACACTCATGTCAAAGGGGGAGATTGTTGATCTTAGATTAGTTTTGACAAGTGAGTATCAACACACTTAAGTTATTTACTTAGTTCATGTTGAACAAGTAGTAAATGCCAAGCACAACACATATATTATAGATCATGTCGAATTCACAGTGAGTGTCGAGCCACTCATGTGCTGAGTCACTCAAGTGCTGAGTAGATAGTGTATGTCAAGTGATTCTGGAGCCAAGTGAACAATGGATACCGAGTGATATAGATGCCAAGTCATAGCAGAAAGATTAGTGTATGCCAAGCATTAGAGACTTTAGATGCCGAGTAAGACAGTTTTGACATAAATCTTTGTAATGGCACAAACAACTATGTAAACCATTTTTGAGCCGACTAAAGGATGAATTACGATATTTTGGAGATAAGGATGAATCTTAAGTTGGATTCCCAATGCAATTACATGTAGCCAATCAGAAAAAGGGAAGGATTAATTAGCAAAATAGATGAATCTCAGTCATAGATTCATTCCTAACCCTAAGTCACCAAAGTCTTCTTAAGGAGGACAAACCCTAAACTCTTAAGAGAGAGTGTAAGGTGTTGAAGTAGGGTATAGAGAAGTTTCCATGTGCAAACATAGCATTCATGGTGGCTAAGGAGTTATGATCTAAGACTACATTACAAAATTAGTTAGAGAGGATCAAAGGAAAGGAGATAGCAGATAGTAAAGAGACATCTAATCAAGAAGGATCAAGAAGACATCAGTTTAGAGGTGATCTATTATCAGGCAATCAAGTGCTAACCACAGGATCAAAGCTAAGACATTCTAACATGTGATTTTAGTCAAAATCTCTTAACAAAGTAATCCTAACAGGTTGTATTGAAATCCTCTAACAAGGTGCTTGCTTAATTGTGAGTTAAAGTCCTTTAGCAAGGCACATTTCTAACAGGGTGTTGAAATCCTTTAACAGGGTGAGACCTAACAATTTTTGTAAGCCTTTAACAGGGCAGACCTTTCATAGGGGAGATCATGTTTCATGGTCAAAACATTGTAACCTTCATTGGATACATTTTATTACTACAGTAGTGAAGATTTGTGGGTGTCATCCCCACCCCAATTTTACCTTCTCACCTGGAGGGTTTCTAGGTAATCATATCTGGTGTTATATGTGTGTGAATGTTTACTTGCTTACATGTTTTAGATATACATGCTTTACATGTTATTTTAGTTTGTATGAGATGGATGTGTGGTGAAAGTTTTATGGGTCCAAGTTTAAACTACTGATTCACCCCCCCACCCTCAAAAGTTTACCTTTCCTATTGTAATTCCAACACATCTTTCAATGAGTTTTATTTCAATCCTCATTTCTCTAAATAAAATATAAGTCCCTATTATGTTTCTCCATGCCATGTAACATTATTATCCTATACCTTGGGCACTTGTTATGCATGATCTACTTTGTGAGTAGCATAACATGTCATGTTTTACCTTGTTCCTACACTTGGGGGCAGGGGGACAAGAGAATCATATCCATCTTTCTCATTCTCCCAAGGGTCCACTTTTATATTGGTTAATATTTATTTTCCTATTATGTGACATCCAATCTTACATCATTTACAACCTAGTTTCCATATAAATAAATTCTTTACCTTGGAGCCTAAACTATGTGTTATCCTTCACAAGTTTTATTTTTAACTTCTTGCGTGATATTTTGTTGCAATCTTCCCTTCTATGACCTCATAGGAGTTGTGACCTCTTTGTCTTGGACTATGTATTGCTTGTTGTTATTAACTTGATTTTGAAATTTCTTTATCCTTCTTCATCCCTACCTTAAGATGCTAGAATAAGCACTTATTTTTCCATCTTAAGGGGAGGCATACATGGCCTCCTTATTCGCATGGTTTTTCTTCATTTCAAACATGGTAGATAAAGTACATTAATACAAGAAAAATGTGTATGGTGAGTTACTATCCCTTTTTATATATTTTGGATTGGATAAACAAAATAACACAATTTGATAGACCATTTGACCTATCTTAGTATATACACAAATCATCATTTTTAATATGAGACTACTATATCATGGGTTGTACACATGCAAAGGCACAAGAAGGCACATTTTTTTGTAGGATTGATCACTAAGCATACAACCCTACTAGACCATTCAATTCTACCTTTTTATAGGATTGACTACCAAACATACAACTCCACTAGACTATTTTATCTCGTCTTTTTTATTTATAGGATTGACTATCGGACACACAAACTTACTTGACCATTCAATTCTACCCCTTGATGTGGTTCATGATAAGGAACAAAAACCTTATTTGGCGAGTTGATCATGCACTCTCTCTTTCTCATTGTTAGTGACATGTCTATTAATATAATTTTGGAATTGGGAAAGGCTTGAGTCTATTATGATCTTGATAATTTCTTTGTCTCCTTGGTCATGACAAGGTTATCTCTTAATTTTGGTCTACTTTAGCAAGAGTATGAGCCTATTTTACTATGAGCATGAGTGAGGCTCATACTTTTGCTAAAGTGTTGGATAAATGTATCGTCTTTAATGGAATCACCCATTATTTAATACTTTAGCTCCTACCCTTTAGTGAATTTATGGTCCATGGATTTGTTTGTGGTTGAAGTGGCTTTTTTTTCTCGCTCTGATGGTTTATTTCTTTGTTCTTTTTGCACACTCCCTGAGACCTTGCAATCATGGACCCTAGATTCCCTTGGGTATAGGTCGACCTACACCTAGGTCCAAATGAGTTTTGGATCCCATGTCCTCTTAGGTTCCTCAATTATTTTCTCCAATGCTCTAGTCAGTTTGCTTTATTTTTTTAATCCCAAAAACTAATATTTAAGGGAGCTTTAACATTTAAATTCCATTCATAAGATCTCATACACATGTATAAGAACATCATACATTAATGAGATATATCTCATACATTCATGAGACATCTATAATGAAGCACATTGGCATCTTCAAGCATTCAAGGATTCATTTGGCCCTTTTCTTGTCAAGATCTAGCATCAATTGTTAGTCATCAAGGGAGGAGATCTAGATTGTATTATTCATATAATTTGTATTCCTTCAAGTACATCTACATCCATGGATCCATGATTTGGTATTTATTAGATCCATTGCATTGTGGAGGAAATAATATTCAAGATTTGGCATCAACAACACCTAACAAGGGTTTTATCGAGCAAGGTGAATTATTTATAGTTCATCTTGTTTCCTTACATGCTTTACATTTTTTCTCATTTCAAGGTTAATTCCTCATCTATGTATTTAACAAGGGAATCCCTCCCCCAACAAACAAAACCATTTTTCCTTGTGTGTAGGTTCATGATTAGAGATTCAAATATGAATCTAAGAACCCTTTTTTGCAACAACAAAAAAAAAAGGATTAATGGAATATTTTAAGCTTAGGTATACACAGACTTAGGTCAACCTATACCTCCAAGTTGATGTATACCCTCCATTACGACATATACATCGCCACAAGTTGACATGTACTTGGGACACATTATTTTCTGGATTTTGTTTCTCCTAGCTTCCTGATTCCAAATGTGGTCAATGTTTTGTTCTTGTTGTTTTTGGTCTACTATTTTCAGGCCTTCAAAGAGTCTTCCTCTTATCATTTTCAAGGTAAGTTGCATTATTATTTGTCCATTTTGTTCCAAATCTAAATTCTTGCATATTTAGGGTTCTACTTATATTTCTTGTATTTAAATCAATTAATCATGAGAAAGTTAATCAATTAAATTTAATCAATTTACCCTTGCACAACAAATTTAAGATTATTTAACATTTTATGAAAGAGACTTGCTTGCCTATTTCTTTAGTATACTTTAAGTTTTGTATTGGCATCCCTTAAAATTACTTGGGTCTTGCTAATCTAACTTGGATTATATTAAGAGTTATGCTTCAAAGCCCCTCTTTCCCTTGTATTTTTATATTAGGGTGAAGATCTCATTTGATATACACATTATTTGATGTGCACCCTTGTGTCCTCCTTAACATTTCTAAGGCTTGTTTCATTAGCTGCAATGGTTCATTTCATCATGTTTGCATGGTTAATTAGACATGCATCAACTGGTGGTTTGTGCTTCATAAGGTTTGTGAGGGATTTTTACTAAATATCACAAGGATTAGGTTGGTTTTCTTAAAGAGTTCATATACTTGTCAACACTAGTCGATCTTGCATGTTCTTCAGATTGACCACTTTCTTAGGGATACGTTCCTTGGTTTCCTTGGGTGGAATAAATGGGTATTTTGTAATATATGATTCTTACTTTGATATTTGAGACAATAAAACTTTCACTCTTTGATCTCTACTTCTTGAACACAATTTATATTTGTTACAACTAATGTGGTTTATAAGTAGGAGATAATTTCCACAGCAAGTCAAATTGTGATATTGCTATCAAGATTTAACTATGTGATTTTGAGTCAAACTCATTGACCCATGTTTCATGAGTAGTGATTCAACATGAATCCATCTCTCATAAGAATAAATGGAACACTTAGCACTCATTGGATCTAGGTGATGCTCACATGGGTGAAGCACTGGGATTTCCTGGGAGGTCACCCATCCCAGTACTACTTCAGCCTGAGCGTGCTTAACTATGGAGTTTCCTCCATGGTTAAACCCAAATCTTTCAACCCCATTTGCAAAACCTTCACCAATTGGTGTGCCTTATGAACCATTCATAAGAAATCCCCTTAAGCTCATCAATTGATAAGTAGGAGATAATATCCACAACAAGTCAAATTATGATATTGCTATCAAGATTTAACTATGTGATTTTGAGTCAAACTCATTAACCCATGTTTCATGAGTAGTGATTCAACATGAATCCATCTCTCATGAGAATAAATGGAATACTTAGCACTCATTGGATCTAGGTGATGCTCATAGGGGTGAAGCATTGGGATTTCCTGGGAGGTCACCCATCCTAGTACTACTCTAGCCTGAGCATGCTTAACTATGGAGTTTCCTCCATGGTTAAACCAGAATCTTTCAACCCCATTTGAAAAACCTTCACCAAGTGTTGTGCCTTATGAACCATTCATTAGAAAGCCTCTTAAGCTCATCAATTGATAAGTAGGAGATAATCTCCACATGTCAAATTGTAATATTTTTATCAAGATTTAACTGTGTGATTTTGAGTCAAACTCATTGATCCATGTTTCATGAGTAATTCAACATGAATCCATCTTTCATGAGAATAAATGGATCACTTAGCACTCATTGGATCTAGGTGATGCTCACAGGGGTGAAGCATTAGAACTTCCCGGGAGGTCATCCATCCCAGTACTACTCCAACCTGAGTATGCTTAACTATGGATTTTCCTCCATGGTTAAACTCAAAGCTTGCAACCCCATTTGAAAAACCTTCACCAAGTGTTATTCCTTATGAACCATTCATTAGAAAGCCCTTTAAGCTCATCAATTGATAAGTAGGAGATAATTTCCACAGCAAGTCCAATTGTGATATTGTTATTAGGATTTAACTGTATGATTTTCAGTCAAACTCATTAACCCATGTTTCATGAGTACTGATTCAACATCAGTCCATATCTCATGAGAATAAATGGAACACTTAGCACTCATTGGATATAGGTGATGCTCACAGGGGTGAAGCAATGGGACTTCCTCTTCACCCCTATGAGCATCGCCTAGATCCAATGAGTAATAAGTGTTCCATTTATTCTCATGAGAGATGGAATAATGTTGAATCACTACTCATGAAACATGGGTCAATGAATTTGACTCAAAATCACACAGTTAAATCCTAATAGCAACATCACAATTTGACTTGTTGTGGCAATTATCTCCTACTTATCAATTGATGAACTTAAGGGGCTTTCTAATGAATGGTTCATAATGCACAACACTTGGTGAAGGTTTTTTAAATGGGGTTTCAAGATTTGGGTTTAACCATGGAGGAAACTCCATAGTTAAGCGCGCTCAGGCTAGAGTAGTACTGGGATGGGTGACATCCCGAGAAGTTCTAGTGCTTCACCCCTGTGAGCATCACCTAGATCCAATGAGTGCTAAGTGTTCCATTTATTCTCATGAGAGATGGATTCATGTTGAATCACTACTCATGAAACATGGGTCAATGAGTTTGACTCAAAATCACATAGTTAAATCCTTATAGCAATATCACAATTTGACTTGCTGTGGAAATTATCTCCTACTTATCAATTGATGAGCTTAAGGGGCTTTCTAATGAATGTTTCATAAGGCACAAAACTTGGTGAAGGTTTTTAAAATGGGGTTGCAAACTTTGGGTTTAACCATGGAGGAAAATCCATCATTAAGCGCACTCAGGCTGGAGTAGTATTGGGATAGGTGACCTCTTGGGAAGTCCTAGTGCTTCACCCCTGTGAGCATCACCTAGATCCAATGAGTGCTAAATGTTCCATTTATTCTCATGAGATATGGATTCATGTTGAATCACTACTCATGAAACATGGGTCAATGAGTTTGACTCAAAATCACATAGTTAAATCCTGATAGCAATATCACAATTTGACTTGTTGTGGAAATTATCTCCTGCTTATCAATTGATCAGCTTAAGGGGATTTCTAATGAATGGTTCATAAGGAACAAAACTTGGTGAAGGTTTTGCAAATATGGTTGCAAGCTTTGGGTTTAACCATGGAGGAAACTCCATAGTTAAGCGTGCTCAGGTCGGAGTAGTACTGGGATGGGTGACCTCCTAGGAAGTCCCAGTGCTTCACCCCTGTGAGCATCACCTAGATCCAATAAGTGCTAATTGTTCTATTTATTCTCATGATAGATGTATTCAGGTTGAATCACTACTCATGAAACATGGGTCAATGAGTTTGACTCAAAATCACATAGTTAAATCCTAATAGCAATATCATAATGTGATTTATTTTCGTATTTTTATTAAATAGTTTCAATTTGAAGTTATGCATATATGTACAAGTTAATTTCAAGAATTGCTCTGCCAATATGGATGACTTACTAGAGTTCTTCCAATTTTGGTCATATGTTCTTTCAAAATTCACATGGTGTGTTATATAATTTAATCCATTTGGGGCCATCATTTAGAGAAAAAGTTATTGGAGTTAAAGTTCAACAATCATATTTGGAGATGAAGTGAAATTTCTCTTATCTTATATATGCCACAAGAGAGAAAGAATTCCTTGTCTTCTTTGTCAACATAGATTAAAATGAAGAATCCATTTGACAAGAATTATAACACAAACTTGTGTTTTTAGTTATATATTAACCAACATTCTATTATCTCCCTTGTCTATTTATAATCCATGAATAATCCAATTCTCACAATTTCCAACATCATTTTGTTGTTTATTTTCACTTCTTCATTAAGTTTTCTTTACCAAAATTGATAAGAGATATCAGAGTTCTTCCAATTTTGGTAAGACGTTATTTAGACCATCATTCAAGTGGTAGGTTACACAGTTTGATCCATCCAGAGACATTACTCGGTGAAAATTTGTTAGAGTTAAAGTTGGACACTCATTTTTGAGATGGAGAGTGGAATATCTTCCAATCTCCCATACACTATTAGTGACAAAAAATCTCATCTACTTTGTTGAGCAAGATTACAATGAAGAATCCCTTCGACATGACTTTTTAACACAAATTTTTATTTCTGGTTAACTTTTAGAAAACATTCTATGGTTTCCCTATCTATTTAGATCCATAAAATGTCCAATGTAACACCCTACTAGGGAACCCAAAAGAAATAAATCTAATATGTAACAAAGTTTACAAAACTATTTTGTTTTTTAAGTTTAAACAACATCAAAGTAGCAATGTGAAAGCAATATACACATACATAATATTTACACAAATGCAATTACAATATAGATTTCATTTCTCACTACTACATTTGGACCTAAATTACAATGGTAGGATATTGCAATTGTGACAGCCACCCGTCACTCAAGTAATAGAACCACAAATTGGCTCCCATCAGATAGGCGTCAAACTTTTTCTGTCATAAATTGCAACAATAAGGGCATCTGTCACAAGTGTGATCGACAAAACTATCGTAACTTGGAAGAAGGAAGGGGCAAAGAGGTCATGCTAACATCATCACAATTGTGACATCCATGTGACAATGTTTCATAGAAGTGATGTTGAACTGTTGGAACTGGCTATCGTAATTGCAATAGTTGTGTTGTCCAAGTGACGGCTAGCTGTCAAAAAGTGTCATCGCAATTGTGACGGATAGCTCAATTTTTTTTTTTTTTTAATTTTTTTTTTAATCATAAACTTAGGTTTTACCCCTCAATTTGATTACTAGGTGTGACCAAGAAGTTAAACAATAAGAAGTTAAATTCATGTTAAATAAAAGGAAGTTATAGAAGTCACCAATTATATCAAGGCACTAATGAATGGAATGGATAGTTGTGATGAGATGGCTACATATTCAAGCCCTTTGTTTTCCTCTTGCTACTAGAGAGCCACATGTGCCTGTCAAACATCTTATGCCCTTGTATTTCCTTTTCCTTTTCCTTGGAAACTAACCACCACATCCAAATCACTTCTTAACATAATTTGATTTAGACCATTAAAAGGAATACCATTATCTCAAAGAATTACCACAGTTCAAGATGGTGTACAAGAATCATAAACCCAAAACACTTCTTTCACTAGTGTGTGCGCAAAGAGAATTACTATATATGAAGAAGCCATGTCATCCATAATAATTTCCCTTTGAGTACGATGTTATCCCCATCTAGATTCAAAGAAAGAAAAATCAAAAGCATAGGTTAATGTTGAGCTTCACTTGGTTTCAAGAATAGTTTAATATCCTCTACTAATCAAGGCCAACCACGTGAAGGTGAAGCTCATTTGGCTCCAACCCCCCACCAACATCTGAATTCCCCCTTAACATCTAAAATCTTTAAGAAAGGATCAACTCTTTAAAGTACAAAAAAGGTTCCAGACCTACAAAAGTGACATCATTTTCCCATCTTCTAGAGCATGTCATTTTTTTGTCACCTCCAAAATAAGATTCTACCACTTTGAATCGAGAATGCACATGTGGTTGTGTTCTATATGCATGGACAATAGGTGGATCTAAAAAAATGCAGTATGATTAAATTTATTTAATAGGTCTATTAAGATTTTCAAATTATAGACCATCATGAACATTAGAACTCTAGTTGCAAGATTCAAGGTTATAATGTTCATGATGGTCTATAACTTAAAATACCTAATTAAAGACCTCTAACAAAAATGCAAACTTGTTGCATTTTTCAACTCCACCTGACGTCATATGCATGTGAATTGAGATTGCATATTAAACTATGGCCTTCTTTTACATTGCCTAAAACTAAGAGATTCACACAGTTAGTTGTCATGCAATCATAGGTTAATATCTATCTTTACTTGGTTTTGAGAATAGTTTAATATTCTCTACTAATTAGGGCCAACCACATGAAGGTGGAAGTTCATCCCCCCCCCCCCCCCCCCCCACATTTAAATTCCTTGTTAACATCTAAAATGTTTAAGGATCAATCTATAAAGTATGTGGAAGTTGGGCTACTCTCACGGGAAGTCCATCTTCATGCTCACAAGCAATTCATCACAATTCTTTAGTGTTCCTATACATCTAACATGGGTACATCCAGGAATGTCCTCATTGCCTCCTGCATAAAATGAATCCAATATTACAATGTCTCTTGTGTTTGTAGTCTGTACCTTGTTTATTTTGATTTGAGATACTTGATATTCTTATTATTTATACTTTGAGATGACCTGAGGGTCGAATGTTATACTTTGATTTAGATATCGTAGATGATATACTGCTATACTGTTCAGTTTGTCATATTTTCATGTCGATGCCATTTTGAGATGACAATATGCCTATGATGATATCTGGTTATTTGGTATTTTGGACATATCTCTAATTCTGTTATGTGATGGATTTGATGCTATGGATATGTACTTTGTTCTTGTTTCATTATGCTCTATGCGAACATGAGTGGTGTAAATGGATTATTTTAGTATAATTGAATAAATGGTTGAATTAGTCATTTAATGCATTTATTGCTTCAACTATGATATTATATGCAATTGCACCTGATCATGTGTTTTAGTGTGTAGGATTTATATACTTGGTAGTGGCACATGGAGTTAGTGATTCAGGTGTTCATATTTTACCAATTTCAGCCCTATATGGTTGGTGTATCCTTAATTAATTGATAAATTAAACCTTCCAGTGATTTTTTAAATCTGGACCCATTTGCATTACATGATTAGACCAGTGAGCATGTCTATGCATTTAGAGTTTTGCATTGTCATGAAGTTGTTAAGGCATCCTATGATTTTGGGTTCAGGGTTTTCGGGCTTTATTTTATTGATTTTTAATTTCTAGCAGCTTTGCCTTAAGTGAATTCCTATTACAAGGGATAACTTGTTTTCATTTGGGTCGATTCAGAGTCCAGCTAGTTTAACTAGCTATTTGCTCTAATTGAATATTCACTCAAAAAGTGAATAAGTATTGAAAAAGGTATTTGTTTTCTTATTTCTCACTTTTGGAAAACACAAATTTGAGAGCTTTTTTGAGAATCCTCTTCTAAAGGATCATGTTTTTGTTCATTCTAAGAGTTGTGGGCTTGGGATCTTTGCAAGGTCAATCTTATTGGATCCGGCTTGGGTAGTCCTTGCTTCACTGAGATTTTCAGTAGTTTCAGTGGGTAATTTATTTTATTATGTTGTTTTCAATTTCAACCCCTTTTGCTATCAAGTAGAGCTCTCCCATTTTCTTGTTTCAGCTTAGATTTTGTATCTATTTTTGGAAGTTTTTTGTTTAGAGGATGAGAACTAGTGTTCCTCTCTATTTTTGTTTGTTGGTTCTGCCCGATTGGTCAAGTATGAATATTTTCCCTATTTTCGAGATGGGGGTTTGGGGTTTCACACCGTTATGTTGGTCATTTTTGCATACAGTCTCTGAACCCAATTTTTATTGGATTTTCAAGAGTTTGGTCCCCAAAGATCAAATGGGTTTTAATTTCAAAGTTTTCTAGTTTTTGGGGTTTTTACCTCATTTTGTGTGTCACCCTGTTTTCTTGGCTTTTCTTCGCATGAGCTTGGTTGTGGATCTGGATCATCCATTTGGTGTAGTACAACTATTGTTTCACTTTTATGTTACATTGGGATGTGTGCCACATATGTTCTCCTAAGTCTATTTTTGATTGAGTGTATTTATTCATTATGTTCTCATCTAGTCCTTGTATTATGATCTTCGTGATGGTGGTGCACCACACACAAGTACATGCATGTACATCTATCGGGTGACTTGCGAGGCCCAATCTTTTGTGGTACTTTCAAAAGTTATGATCATTGGGTTTGGGTTGGGAATATGCATGCCTATGGGCATTCATCGTTGGATGAGCATGGGTAGGGTAGGGTAGCATATGGAGGGGCTTCTATTTCTGTAGCTTGGTGTCTATGCCCAAATCTTTACATGGGAAGTTTTAAGTAAGTGATAACTAAATAAAAATACTAGATGGTAATAAACTTAAGATAATTAAAATTGGATTGTGTGCCTTCCATTAGGGAGAGCAGCTACCAATACTAGCTTGGGCTTGTCGATGCCAAGTGACTCTCCATGATGTCAGCCCCTAGATAGTAGCCCACTGAGTGTCTGACTAGGACTTGTAGTTTATGAATTGTCTCTGATCTTGGTTTCATTCATCATTACTATCTAGCATGAGTGTTAGCCATGGACGCTATGTTTTTTTGTGTGTTTATGGTTGGATCATTATCTCCATCAACATGATAGGAGTGGACCTATGTGTTCCATGTGGTTGGGAGGCACAATTACCTTCACCACTATTGGGGACTAGTGTACAAAGATGGTCTATTGTCCCAGTGCAACCATTACTAGATGTTTTCTCTTAGTACTTTAAGTTTTGGAGTATGCTTTCTTGTGATTTATGCTTTTATTAGAATGCTTGTATATCATGTTTAGATGATGCTAATTTTGACACATTCCTTTATGATGATTTTTGGCATATCTTGAGATGTTGTATTTGCTTCGTTGGAGTATCTATTTCTTTTGGGTCAGCATGTTAGATTTCCAATTCTTATGATGTTATTATGCATTAGTAGTGACATCCTTATAAGATAGCTCTGACTATCGAGTTAGTAGTTTGGGATGTTACACGCAGGGGATGGCTAGGACCTTCAAGGTCTCATGATGTTATTATGGTTGGGAGGAACTGCGCACTTAGTTCATTTTTTTTAGTTCATTGCAATGTTGCTTTTAGTTATTTCCCTTCACTACTTTGTTTGAGTTTTAGATTTTGAATTCATCCTTTCATCTTTCGGTTATTTGATTGAGTGTCTTTCCTTGATTTTTGGATCTAGTACTCCCCATTATGGAGGAATTTTAGTCTTTATCTTTTTCTCTTTTTATGTGTTGGCGTGATGATTTGGATTCTCATGTGAAATTGTACATTCTCATATGAGAATGCAAGATCTCGTGTGGTGTGTTGGGTTTTCTCATGTGGCTTTTGGCACTTTCTCATGCAAAAGCCCACACTAGTGTTGGGGTACTTTGGTTGCTAAGCCAAGTGTTTCCTTGCACCATTTATTGCATTTTCTCGCACAAAAGATTATTTCTCACATGGCATTCTATACTTCCTCACACAAGATTTCTATTTGTTGTTGGTCCTCGTGTGAAAAATAGGGGATATCTCCATTAGTTTTTGGGGATCATTTTTTTGTGTTTCTAGTACCATTTGATTTGCTAGTATTTCCTTGTCTCTGTAGTTCATAAATTTTAGGTTTTGTGGTCGTCTTGGTTTTATTCATTCTTCAATTGGTCATGTCAATTAGGTAGTGGCATTTGAAGTTTCGTTGGGTCTGGATAGTTGGTTAGTCTTCCGTTGCGATCTTCATGATCCCTGTATGATGTTATTATGTGCCTTCATACTTGTAAAAAAAAATAATCTTGGCTTATATTTATCCTTGTTCCAAGGATCTCTGGGCGAGGCATTATAAAATGTCCCCTAAGAAAGAATAGTTCAAGTGAAATAGACACATGAAAAATGAGAGAGAGAAAGAGGAATCTACTTACCAATAGGCATTTCCAGCGTATCTGTGGCCATGCTATGTGTTGAGTGATTTTAATTTTTTTTGTGCCAAGATCTATCTATTTATATACATACATACATAAATAGACACACACACACATGTGTGTGTGTGTGTATACATATACATATATATATACATACATATGTATATATATACATTCATACATATACAGAGATCACAGAGGCATGACAATGAGATAAAGAGATCACAGGGGCAAGGCAACAAAATCCTAGATCTCTACTGATCTCCACCAATGTTTAGAGCTCTTCACCCTCTTTCACATGCAACTCTCCATAATCAATCAAAACAAATGGAGAATGATTAATGTCATATTTTTTTGTGTGTTTATAATTTATAATCCACAAGATCTCTTTGTATACATACATATACAGAGATCACAAGGGCATGACAATGAGATGCATAAATCACAAGGGCACAGCAATGAAATGAAATGATCACAAGGGCACAACAATGAAATTCTAAATCTCCACTAATCTACACCAACATTCAGAGCTCTCCACCCTCTTTCATGTTTAGCTCTCCACAATTGATCAAAACAAATAGGGAATGATTAATGTCATGTTTTCTTTTTTCTTTTTTTATAATCCATAATTCACAATCCACAAGATCTCTCTGTATATATACATACATACATGCAGACACACATATATGTGTGCGTATGTAGACATATACATACATACATACATACATACATACATACATACATACATACATACATACATACATACATATATATATATATATATATATAGATACATACATACATACATAAAAACAACCTATGCTACATTTTTTGGAAACATGGGAGAAGTTACTACCAACTTAAGTACTTAATAACATTTTGGATCATATAGTGGTGCCCAAATTAACAACAACATTGGATACTTGGAATCCTCACAGGGAGAGTGTGCCAATACATGCATGGTTACATCCTTGGATTCCATTATTGGGCCAACATATGGAGCCTTTATATCCAACCATTCGTTATAAACTGGAGAATGTGCTTCATACCTAGCATTCAAGTGATGCATCTGCATATGCAATTTTATCGCCTTAGAGAACTGTATTTGATCCTGCTAGCTAGGAACAATTGATTGTTCATTTTATCAAGTATCTAATCTGATGACATTTTTGTAAGAATTTGTAATCAACTCAGCCAATAAACAACTAGACCCATTTAGTTAGGTTATGACTTTCTTCTTTCTAAAAATATCTGCTATGATATTTTTTTTGTAAAATTTCTTGCAAACTTTGCCCATTTTTCTTGGTTTGCATTATTTTTGTGTAGGATCTTGAGGTAAGTCACTCAACGTGGGTTGAGTAAGTTTTATTGTTTTATTATTTGGATTCTAGAATATGTATATAGCTAGATCATTTTATTTTTTGTGCCAAGATCGCTCTGTATATATACATACATACATACATACATAGGCACACACATGTGTGTATATGTATGTATATATATACATATATATATACATATACATATATATGTACATACATACATATACATAAATAATAGTAATATATGTATTATATCTGCATTTGCTTTGTCATTGCTTATAAGAGTGTTTCAAGGTTGGGAACCACTTCAACATCATTTGCATGGTTTAGAGGTAATGTCATTGTGGTAGAAGCTTCTGTAAGGGAATGATCCTCATGATTATAGCATTTACATAGAAGTAGAACTCGCTTCTTCAACTCCTTACACTCAAATCTTCACTGAAGTTATTCTTCCAATAGTGAGAATAGTTGCTACAAATTATTAGGAGCCAAGGGATCCCCTGAATCTATGCTACATTTTTTGGAGACATGGGAGAAGTTACTACCGGCTTTGATACAAAATAACATTTTGGATGATATAGTGATGCCCAAATAAATAGTAGTAGAAGATACTTGGGATCCTCGTAGGAAGACTATGCTGACACATGAATGATTACATCCTTGGCTTCCATTGTTGGGCCAGCATACGTAATGCAAGAGCATCAAGACATGCAAGGATCCCTAAAGAAGACAAAAGAAGATGGATCAAAGGAAAGTAGGAGTTTAAACCAATCAATTGGCATGTGTTGAATCTAATCATGGCCTTGAAAGGCTTTAAAGATTATCATTATCAATTTTGAGTGCTACATAAAACAAGGAGGAACGACATGAGCAAGAAAATGTATGTTGGAAATTTTAGAATAAAAAGTTCTATTTGAATAAAAACTTTTTTTTTAAAATCAAGAGTAGAGATCAAAGACCTATGTAGGGGATTCAATAACAATGCCAAAAAAATACAAAAAATTACTCTTTCTATAAATACTTATAAAATATTTAAGTCTTGTCTCAAAACTGTAATTTACAAAGGAAAAAAGATGAATAGAAGTGAAGAAACATTACAAACCCTATCTAAAATTGATCTTAAAATAAAAGTTTAGAAATAAAGTGCATAATTGTACATTGAAAACCACTATTTTAAAAAATTGGGTAAGTTAAGGAATTATAAAGGTCCCTCTAAAAATAATTCTTAAAATTAAAATATAACAAATTGAGAAGGAGAAATTATACAAGCCCTGCCAATCTTGAGCTGCCCAGTGAAGAGTCTATGTTTTTAAAGGCAAAAATGAATTTATAATGTTTTTTCCGTAGTCAAGCATGTGAACTATTAGTGTTGGACTTAAAGGTTGGTGACAACACTTGGACTTTAAGTCTAATACAATGTGTTTTTTTTGTAGTGTTTGTGAGGGGATTTGGAGATGGATGTGCATTGTAGGAGTGCACTTGAAATCAAGCCATGAATCATGGCATAGGAAAGGTTTTTACCCAAGTTTGCATTTTGAAGAGGCTTAGAAACTTCAAATAGATACAGTCAGCAGGAATAGAGACCTTCTCAACACCTATCATACCCTAACTACTAGTAATGTAAATGCATTGAAGGTGTATTTTTAGATGGTAGAGCTCTTAAAGACATGTAGAATCATAGCCAAGGGAGTTTGATTATCTATCAAAATGGTTGAAAGGAACACCACTTTAGAATTTGAACCATTTCAGTAGTTTTCTTAAAGTAACAAAGAATTGTACATGCATATATCCCTAATGAGTTAGGTTTGTATTTAATAAACCTAAAATGGCTTTGTTGAAAATAGCTAATACCATTTGGAGGATAAAGTCTAAAAATATTGGCAAAAGCTTCCCAATGGTCATTAGAATCTCTAAGCAACAAATGGGAGTGTAAAAATGTAGTTGGAATTAGTCATATACACGTATATAAGAAGTGTGAAATCATTTGGTAAATACCTATGAACCCTTCATAATTATTTTTTGAGAAAATTCCTCAATGAAATGCGTTGGTTTAAAATGTATTCAAAATGCAAGGAGAAAAAATATTGGATAAAACAGTCCTTGTGTCCTTTATTATAGACTTGGAAATTTCCTCTCCATTTATTCTTGAGTATGACAATTACCAGATTTATAACCTTAAAAAATTTCATGTTGCATCATTGAAACATCTGCTTAATCTACAAAATTATGCATCCAACTACTTCTACTCATTAGCATTAGCTCTTCTAATTGTGGTAAAAATAATCACAATTTATTTATCTCTCTCTCTCTCTCTGTCCTACACAAAGAGCTTATAAGTTATATGAAAGGTTGTCAACAAAAAATACAAACTTATTACTATGAAAGGAGCAATGTGGTTGACTTGTTTAAAGATGGCAAATTGATTTTATCAATCCTTTTAATTTACATATGTAGCTTTTGAAATGTAGCCATATTTCATTTTTTTACTTAAAATCAGTTTCCCCAAAATGCACTACTTGTGAAAATGTTTCCTAACTAAAAATTGCCAAAATTGTTTTATGTTGTTACACAGAGGTATGGCAGTATATCTTTATTGTAGAGTTTGTGCTTCCTTATTTTGAGACCCTACCACATCCATGGACACACTTCTAGTGACACTATTATTTAATCTAACAACATCAACTAAGAGAATAAAATTGAGATATACATAATCAAGAAAATACTCATAGATAACATACTTTCATATGTCAATAGTCAAATTCGACACCATCTATACAAGGGCATCCCCTTGTATGCTGAAATAAAAGTTCCCTATGCAATCCATGTAATGACGCTAACTTAGAATTTCAAGCCTTAAATCATCCACATAAGACATGAATAGGCCCATAGTAGAAACACACAATTTAGCTATGGTAGAGCTTGATGCATTATTACTTAGGTATATGGACCTAATTGATCAGAATTTGGATTCCAACATTAGAAAGGAATGAAGTTGTAACAAATTTTCTCCAAAAATTCTAATGCAATCTTAAATTATTCTAAGATAGTTTATTGGGGATCATTTTACTTGTGAAGGTTATTCCAAACTAGGGTTGGCAAGATACACACTTTTAATTTTTGTTTAATTATACAACTATATAAACTTGTGCAACAAAAGTGCAAACTTAACCATCATTTTTAAAGCATGGATTATTATTTAATCTCAAGACAACCTTTCCTTGTTTCATTTGACATGTGCAAACATTTGAACAAGCTAACAAAATATTAAGCATGTGGCTTTCGCAAAAAATGGGCATAATAATTGTCTTCAAGAATTTGTTGCAATAGACAAATTATTGTACTTTATATTCTCCAAAATTGCAGAGAAATTTTGAACAATATATAACCTAAGAACAAAACAAGTTTCCATCTAAATTTAAAAACTAAATTTTGATTGTCATAAGCTTGTAAAATCTAAAACATTTACATGGTAATTTTAATAGAGAGAAAAGGACTATTTTTAGAGATAATTTGGTCACAGCCACATCATAGGCAATAAAGTAAACCATGGCTAGAAGATGAAAGCAATAATTAATAAAATCAAATCGTACTCTTTGCAATTTTTTAGTTTGTGCATGAGCCTTATGTAGACATAGTTCTAGTTTGAGGACCTTCTTTCTATGCTCCTGATCATCTCATCGTTGCTTCTCCAAATGTAGAACATAATAAAATTAGCATTATCGAACATTTACAAAAAATTCAAGGAGGATTTTTTGAATACTTTTCAATCTGAAAAAAGATTAATATGTAGAATAGAAAGCTGAAGGTATTGTCCAAGTTTCATTGACAACACAGATACATTCATTTAGAAAATTTAAAAGCCTAACTAACTTAACCAAAATTTTATACAATCAACTATAATAAATAATGAATATGAGAGTAAACTAAGAAGAATCTAAAAATCAAATTTATTGTCATATTAAAAATTCTTTGTTTTGAAATCCAATAGAAAACTTAAAATCACTACATTGCTTTCAAAATGTAATGTTGAATACAAATAGATACTCATGTTAAAATTCTATTATTTAATTTTATACTAGGTCTTGTTATGGTTTCACAATGCACACCCATTTCTCCTTGAAATGGGGACCCCCTAGTAAATTTTTTGTTTCCTAGACCCCTAGTCCAAGGCTTGGGTCATTTTGGGAACTCCACCTAGAGTTTGGGTCAAGCACTGGTCCTTTAGCTAAGAAACCCAGAGGTCATAACTGGAGAATTTGAGTGCTAAAGGGTGATTTTTAGTGCGCAAAAAACTAGTTTATTGGGGGAAAATTATCAATTTTGACTAGTGTTGACCCAATTTTGTCAATCTGAGTCCTGGGGAGTCCTCATTTGGGTTTTATAACATGAGCTAATTAATGTTTGCTTCTTTGTGCAGATAAAAATGCATCCTTAACTTGTTAGGGTCATAACTTTTGACCTAGAGCTCAGAATTCAAAATTGTTTACACTGTTAGAAAGAAGAAGTAAAAATCTAATTTCAGTCCCTAAAATAGTGAGCCTTTGGCTACCCAATTTTAGGGACTAATGAAAGTTTCAACTTGAAATTTTGAGCTGAAGACCTCTGAAAAAGCCAGTTAAAAAGACCTAGAAAATCTTGTTAAAAAGATATGGAAAAGTTTCAAAGATTTGATCGTTCTAGATAATTTGGATCACTTGCTGACTTGGAAGGACTGGGCAGTTGGACAGAAAAAAAAATCAAAGATACAGAGGTCAGAGACATGAATTAGAGCAGGTTCCTCATCTTATGCAACTATTAATGACAATATTCAACATAGGTGCCTTGGAATTTTAGGTAGAAGAAGCAAAAGGAGTTCAAGTCTTATGAAAGTGTTTGGCTATAAAGAGGGTATAAATCATCAAAAAGGGGCAAAGTAAGTACACAAAAAGTGATCTCAGACCTATCTGAGAAGAACCCAGAAACCATTTTCAATAAAGAAAATTTTGATTTTTTGGCAAATTGAGTTTTTGAGCTTCTCAACTTTCAAGCTTCCGAGGTGCACTTATTTTGAAAATGTTTGGCTATAAAGAGGGTAAAAATAATCAAAAAGGGGTAAATTAAGTACACAAAAAGTGATCCCATACCTCATCTGACAAAAACCCAAAAACAATTTTCAAAACAGAGAACTTTGATTTTTTGGCGAATTGAGCTTCCAAGCTTTTGAACTTCCAAGGTATGCTTCTTATGAAAGTGTTTGGCTATAAAGAGGGTATAAATCATCAAAAAGGGGAAGATTAAGTACACAAAAAGTGATCCTAGACCTCATTTGAGAAAAACCCAGAAACCATTTTCAAAATAGAGAACTTTGACTTTTTGGCGAATTGAGCTTTTGAGCTTCCAAGGTACGTAGGTGTGCCAGGTGTGTTGCTTCTGAGGTGCACTTCTTTTGAGGTGCACCAGAATTTTTTTGAATAATTCAAAGGTGCATCAACAATTAATTGCCAGTTCTAAATTTAGAGCTTTCCATGCACCGAAAATGCATTCTGACAACAAATTTAACTCTTACAAACATCTAGAGAAGGTTGAGCTTCTATTTTTGGCACCTCCAAAGACTCCTACATCATCTAATGGTTTTATTCTTCTTATTTTCTCATGTTTTCTTGGTTTCAAGATATTTAAATGCTCATGCATCCATTAAATGATATAAATAAGGATGGAGTCCTACTTAGCACCTATTAGAGAGTCAATTTGTACATAAATAGATTTGTTTTATTAGTTTAGAAGCATATATTTGCATAAAGATATCTCTCACTCTCAACACAAATTGAGGAGATGATTTCCTATAAATTCAAGAATGTAATATGTACTCTAGGCCACCATTATTTTGATGCAATAATATATTCTATTGGTTCTCACATTTGGAGTGTAGTGATTCTTGCCTAAGTGTGTTATATTTTGTGGATGTATGTTCATGGAACGTAACTAAGCCAATAGTTTTATTGCATTGTTTTGGTTGTGCGATCTTTTATTTCTGGTGTTTGCTATGGATCTACAAATTTTGCTGATGTACTTAGTTCGAGAAGAAATCACCATATTGTTCCTATATAGCCTTTCATCTCACATGAGCGCACTTTCCATGGCCTTGCTATTTGATGAAAAGTGAAACATCTTATGGTTACTAAATTTCCATCGATGATTGCATTAGTGGAATTAAGGAAGTGATGCTCCTATTTTCATTGGTTACCCACAGATCTTTTCAAAGGCTTAACTCACAAATGCATTGTTTATGTGGCTTATGTCCATTAGGATTTTACTTTTCATGTTATTTGCTGAAATCTCTTGTTACCCTATCTTTGTTATATGTTTTACTAATCCCTTGGTTAAATTATGAATTCATATAGTTGCATTGTTAGATTGCATTCATCAAAAAATAGAAAAATAGAAAAATATATTTCTTTTTGTGTGGTTGTTATTTTGAGATAGCAAGTAGATTCAAAATCTTATCTAAATTGTTTAAGAACCAGCAAAGGCCTCCTCATGAACACTAGCATTTATCTTCTATTGAGCAGATTCCAGTAGGTCACAAGATCGCTTGGAACCTTGGAGTTGATCCCAGATTAACTTTTCAAGAGAGGAGTTTGAAAGGATTCTTGTCGTTATGCATCGTGCAAAATGATAGCTCAACACATCCCTACATGTTCCCTATGAATAGTTTTTTCTTTAAAATTCCACTTAGTATTATTAATAAACCCATGTATAAACTAGGAAATAAAGTCAACCATGTTAATCTCTACTAAGATCATTCTAACTTGTTTTGATTCCATAATCTATTGATTATGCATTTCATCATCCATTCATCCTCTTATGAGATACAAGGGTAAGACAACAACCTCCCCAAATAAATATCATGTAAGTTTAATTCAAGTGGCATAATCAATATCTACTGACCTTGTCTATACGACCCTAGGTTCAAATCCTCTAGAAACTATGCTTGAATTTTGATTAAGGTTTTTATTTTACTTTTAATTGTTTCTTTTAACTAACTCCTTTTTATTTTTATTTAATATCTTATTTAATGTTCACTTTAAATTAATTTGAGCATAAACATACATTGACACAAGGAGATGAGAGAACTAAGACCCAGAGGCACACCTACTAGTCAACCAACCTTACAGAGTTAACATAGTGGAAGCAAAATAAGCACCTTAAAAAGATCTCTTTGTATATATATACATAAATACATAGACACACACATATGTATTTATATGTATGTATATATACACATACATATACATAAAGAGAAGCTTCTCTATATATATGTACATACATACATAGAAACACACATGTGTGTGTATGTATGTATGCATACGTACATATACATAAAGAGAAGTTTCTCTATTCACCTACTGAGAGAAATATAAAGAGATACATTTTTAGAAGGAAAAAAAGAACATTTACATAGGTACCTCTTTTCTCCTTGAAGAAAGTTGCAGAGCAAGGGCATGGAGATCACAAGGACATGATACGATAATGAAATTGTAGAGCAAGGGCACGAAGATCACAAGGGCACGTCAATGAAAAGTAGAAATCATAAGGGCACGACAATGAAATGCAGCAATAATAAGGGAATGACAACAAAACCCTAGATCTCCACCAACTTTTAGATCTCTCCACCCTCGTTCAGAGCTCTCCACCCTCTTTCATGCACAGCTCTCCACAATTGATCAAAAAAAATGGGGAATGATTAATGTCATGTTTTCTTCTTTTTTTTTGTTTATAATCCATAATATACAATCCACAAGATCTCTTTGTATATATATACATACATAGACACAAATATATGTGTGTGTATGTGCGCACACACACACACACACACACACACACACACACACACACACACACACACACACACACACACACACACACACACACACACACATATATGTATATACATACATACATACACACATATATACATACATACATATATGCATACATACATGGAAAAAATAATGCACTTTCTAAGAGTTTACAATTGTTCAACAAAATTAATGTTTTACAAGAAGATGCACCTAAAGAACTGTTAGCTCAAGAGCAAGAACATGGTGTTGAAACAGTATAGAAAGTGCTTGACATGAGAGATTTGCAAGTGAGGGTGTTGACCAATCTTGAAAACTTAAATGTTGAAATAAAATTTATCGATGATCAAACACCTATGTTAGAGTTATAGCACAATCTGAAGTTGATTTTAGATATGGTAGAGATAGATATTCAAAAGTTTGATAATCAAAAGTTAAGGCACGAGAGAGAGTTTGTGGCAATATACCAGAAGTAGAAGGAGCGGCTTTAGAAAGATACTACACAACAAAAACACCAGCTACACAATATAGAGGATGTTGTGGGAGCCACTAGATAGAATCTAGGAAAGTGTTGCAGTAGGTACTGTGACATTGGAATCACTTGCAAGTGTCTTTGAGAATTTACAATCCAAATATTGGGAGGACTACAAGTTGTGCAATTTGTCATGTATTGCATTTGCATTTTCTTATAAGAGTGTTTCAAGTATTGGCACAGTCTCCCTATAATGATCTCAAATATCCATCACTTATAAGAGTGTTTCAAGGTTGGAAACCACTTGAACATCCTTTGTATGGTTTAGAGGTAATGTTATTATGGAAAAAGCTTTTGCAAGGGAATGAGCCTCGTGATTATGACATTTACACAGAAGAAAAACTTGAAAGAGAACTTGCTTCTTCAGCTCCTTACACTCAACTCTTCACTAAAGTTATTCTTCTAGCAATGAGAATAGCTACTACAAATTCCTGAAAGCCAAGGGACCCTAAACCTATGCTACATTTTTTGGAGACATGGGATAAGATACTATCGGCTTCAATACTTCATAACATTCTAGATCATATAGTGATGCCCAAATTAACAGTAGTAGTAGATACTTGGGATCCTCGTAGGGAGAGTGTGCCAATACATGCATGGTTACATCCTTGGCTACCATTGTTGGGCCAGTGTATGGAGCCTTTATATCCTTGGCTACCATTGTTGTGCCAGTGTATGGAGTTTTATTTTTATTTTTTATTTTTTTATTAGTAAATGATTGAAGCCTTATGATATATATCAATGAAATAAACTTTACAAGATTCTCCATTCAAACAGGCACTGGTAGGAAAGAACAGAGAAGAAAATCTCCAGTCTTGCCCAGGACCGAAGTCCTTTTTAGAATACAATTGTAAAAGGGGCATACCCCAATTTAAAAATCTTTGACCATGGTCAAGTATTGTCATTAATATACATTGTTAATACAAATTTCCAAATACATTAAGGATTTGATACACAATCTTCTCTTACTCATACGAAAGGAATGGGTATCAATTTTATAAAGTGATGAAGCACTCCTAGTTTCTATGCTAAGATTTGGAGGAGACTTCTTTTCATGGCAGTATCCCATTTGGTTGTCTTCATATTCTGCTTCTTTGCATCTTATGACACTTCATACTCAATGTTAAATGTTAGTACTCAAATCATATATTAACTTTGTTTGCCAAATATAATTTAGACCTAATCATATTTAGACATCTTTATATGAGTTCCTACTACTAACCAACACTATTTTCAATTTTAATTTTATTAGATTTTAATTTGCTGCACTTGAGATTACTCCATTTACAATTTTCTTTTGAATTGTACCTTTTTAATTACTTGACAAATAATATTATCTAGCTTATGTTAATGTTAGATTAGAGTTGACTCTCACTATAGAGAGTCTATCCATTCCCCAAGAAAGGTCTCTACCTCAATTGCTCACCATTAGATATAGATTCAACATACAACACTTAAAAGGGGATGAATATTCAAAATTCACTTAATGTTTGATACGAAGATTCTATTTCATGCAACTATTTTTACAGATAATAGCTAGTCTCTACTTAACGAAGGAGAAACAAAGAGAGGCACATACTAAAAATAATTCATACTAATAGCACTCAATAGGACACCAAACAAGTAATAATATGCAGTATTTTATTATATAAAGCATACAAAGTCTTATTATTTCATTATTTGGATCTTGGAATATGTATGCAGCTGGATCAATTTTCTATTGTGCTAAGATGTAATAAGCACCTTAAAAAGGATCTCTATATGTATGTAAAGATATAGATGTTTAGAAGGAAATATAAAGAGATATATATTTAGAAGGAAAAGAAAAGAACATTTACATAGCCCCTTGAAGAAAATCGCAAAGCAAGGGCACGAAGATCACAAGGGCACAACATGGAAACAAAATTGTAGAGCAAGGGAACATGAAAAAAATGTAGAGATCACAAGGGCACGACAAAAAAATACACCAATCATAAGGCGTGACAACATTCAGACCTCTCCACCCTCTTTTGTACACAACTCTCACAATCAAAACAAATACGAAATGGTTCATGTTGTGTTTTCTTTTTTTGTTTATACACATGTGGGTGTCGCAATTAGGATGCCAATGTCAGTATTGCAATGACATCGGGGACAATTGCAAAAAAAAAAAATCACCACAAATTACACCACCATCACAAATTATTGTCACAATTTGACCCCAAATGTTGTAGTGTCTAAAGGGTTCCTTCGCATTGAGTCACATTTAAGAAAGTTTTATTAATAAGTTTAAGCCTCAATTACAATGTTCATAATCATAAAATAAATACACACATACATAATCTCGTATAAACATAGATAAAACAACTGATATGGTAGAGTACATTCAAATAACATCATTTACTGCTCAGGTCATAGGGTATGCAATAATAAATACAAGTACATCAATATACAATACAATATCCCATAGGATCTCAAAACACATGATACATAGATACATCAAACGAATAGAAGTCTCCAAGATAAGCATAAGAATGATAATGGTGTAACTATATCAATGAGCATCATCACGAAAACAAAATACACCGATCATAAGGGTGCGACAACATTCAAAGCTCTCCACCCTCATTTGGAGCTCTCCACCCTCTTTCGCATGCAACTCTCACAATAAAAACAAATGGGGAATGGTTTATGTCATGTTTTCTTTTTTTGTTTATACACACATGGATGTCGCAATTAGGATGCCACTGTTAGTATTGCGACAATGTCAAGAAAATTGCAAAAAAAATTAAAAAATCACCACAAATTACATCATCGTCACAAATTTTTGTCGCAATTTGACCCCAAATTTTGTAGTGTCTAAAGGGTTCCTTCGCATTGAGTCACATTTTAAAAAGTTTTATTAATAAGTTTAAGTCTCAATTACAATGCCCATAATCATAAAATAAATAAACACATACATAATCTCATATACACATAGATAAAACAACTGATATGGTAGAGTACATTCAAATAGCATCATTCACTACTCAAGTCACAGGGTATGCAATAATAAATACAAGTACATAAATAAATAATACCATATCCCACAGGACCTCAAAACACATGATACATAGATACATCAAATGAATAGAGGTCTCCAATATAAGAACAAGAATGATAATGGTACAACTATATCCATGAGCATCATCACAACGGGCTCAGAATCAACTTTTTGATGATATCTCATTTGCAAAAAATAGAGTACGAATGCATAAGTTAAGACCAAAAAACCATAGGTAGGTCAAAGAAGAGTCAAAAAGGGGGGGGGCGGGGGCGGGGGGGGCAAAAATCACCTCAAGACCTGTGCAATTTACTTGGGAAGCGTGCACACCAACAGAAGAAATTACCTCAGGAAGTGTGTTAGTTTGTACCAAAACTATCTCGAGAAGTACACAAGTTTCGCATCAAAACTACATTGAGAAGCATGTTGGTTCTGTACCAAAATTGCAATAGGAAGCGCGTCATTTATGTACCAAAAATTGTCTCTTTTTCCATGCCAAAAATCTCAATTTTTGTACCAAAAAATCTTGATCTTTGTGCCAAAAATAGCTCAAATTTCATTTCCAGAAAACCTCAATTTTCATGCCAAAAAACCTCAATTTTTGTGTCAAAAATCATAAAATCACTGCCTCAGAAACATGCTCATTTTGAGAGCAAGCTTTTTTTGCCTTAGATTCCAACTACGTCCAAATTGGACGTGCCTTATATGAAAATAGAAGTTTTTGGGTGCTAAAAGCTCAACGGTGAGGTCCATTTTTTCTCAAAGGGCACCAAACATCAGTGACCCCAAAATCCAATACAAGAATCCTCTTAGATATGAAACCCTTTGAATGAAAAAATGCATATCTAAAAGCAAAGCCAAACCTCTCATAAACATAACAGGGCATGAAGATTTGTAGCTCTGATACCATGTTGAAGTTGATGAAAGATCAACCCCATATCTCCCAAGAATCACCTACATGCAAACACCTATCACAGAAAGAGAGAAGCAAAAGCTTTGGAGGCTAGAATTCCCAAATCTATAGTTGAGACATTCTTGATGAGCATAAAGAGAGATTTTTATTATCAAAAGTGAATGAATTATTATACTAAGATCAATCCTTATAAAGGAGATCAAAACCCTAAAAAGGTAAAACCTAGGTCGCATGATGATAATTACTATAAGAATTAATTATTATATGCCTAAATTTTAGTTTAAGGAAACTAGAGATAATAAGTGACTTAATAATTAAATCAATAGATTTAATTAATAAGAAAATACTTTATTACTCTAACAACTATGTTATCACTTGTTACACAACTTATAATGAGTTACCCTGACAGCCACTTTGGGCCCCGACTCCCATAGACATGCACCTAGACTACCTTCCTAAAACTCGAAAACCACAATTGTGTCTTATACCACAGAAGTAATATTGATCAAATTCAGTTCTTTAATAGGCAACCCGAAAATAACCTTGGTTCTCAAAACCCAAGTTCTCATAAATGCTCATCAAAAGAAAACTCATAAAAGAAATCTCAATTTAAATCATAAAGTGCATCATGGAATCTAGTCAAATAATCATAAAATGAATCTCAAAAACACATATGGTGCACATCCGAACTTGGTCAACTAAACAACTCACAAAGAAAAACCATCATGAAAATAGACATCACAATGCTATAAACAAAATATTCAAGAAAATGCATAGTTTTCAGCCATATGATTTAATTTCATCATTTTCTCTTATTTAGTTTGAGCAATAAAGATGTGTTTAAAAGTAAAGTAAGAATATAAATATAAATATAAATTTTTATGCTAATATACTTATTTGAATCAATAAATATTTGAATGTTAAATCTCTTTGTGCATATAAAATATCATGCAATATTATGATGTTATTAACAACTAAATAATTTTAAATCAATAACATAAATGTATATTATTAGATTAAATATTAATATCAATTTCATTTCCAAAATATTAATTTGACTTCTATTTAAGTCCAATATTAATATTTACTTTTCCTTCAATTCATGATGCAACTAGAGACAACTCAAACTTGAAATTATCATTTTAATTAAGTTATCTATAATTTCTACCATAATACTAAATATTCATAATTAGATGATTATATAGTAAACTCCACTATAGCTTCTCTTAAAATATAACTAAATCAGAATTATATATTTATTAATTGTAACTCCACTTGCATTAATAAATATATAATAAGTTATATCCCACTAAGAGTTTTAAAAATAATTGATATTATGATGCAGGAGTATTCTAGGTTGCTCATCTATCCTACATGTTTATCAAGTTACTTAGTTTCTGCCAAGTTGCAATGTCTTGCATTGTCGAGTTCTCTTTGTTTGTCGAGTTCACAATTGTTTCCAAGTTATCCTTTGGTTGTTGAGTCAGAGAGGTTGCTGAGTTCTTTGGTTGCCGAGCTTTCTTTAGTTGTCGAGCTTTCTTTGGTTGTCGAGTTATCATTTAGACGTCGAGCTTTCTTTGGTTGCTGACCATTGCTAAGTTTGCAGAGTTGCGATATATGTTGGAGTCTTTATTTATTGAGTTTTCTATATGTGGTTTCTTGTTGGAGTCGACCCTTGCATTTAATTTAGTGATAGGTATATGTTGTGAGCCGACTTATGGCTTGTTTTAGAATTTAATTTGAGACTTTATTTTATTGTAATTGCAAGAGCCCAACTTTTGAGCATGCACATATTTAAAGAGGTCTTTGGTAGAGAGTTGGGATAGAAGTTAGAGGATAGAAGATAGTAGGAGCAGAAGCAAGCTGAGATACAAAGTTTGATCACTGAAGATTGTAATTGTTTGTAATATGGTTGTAACCCAAAAGGCCTTATAGGTGGGCATGTAATTGATGATTTTTGATGAATGTATGAAGGCATTTTGTTCCTCTATCTCCTAAGTTTTTTGTATTTGGTGTTTGTTTCTATTGTGTTTACTCTTGCAGGTGTTTTGAATAGTTGGGTGTGCCTTTGGCCCTGGTTATCTCATCCCTCCCTACATCAGGTGGTATCAAAGCCTAGTTCATCCTTGTGGAGATTGAATCGTGGAGAACCTTAAGTTGAATTTGGGTTGTAGGGTTATAGATCTACGGATTTGACCTATAACTTGTAGAGGGTTATGATCTTGCAGGAACCTGATTGTAAAGATGGTTCAAGGTAGAAGAAATGTTGACAATGTCATGTTAGATACATTGAGATAGATTGTTGCCAGATTAGATGTTGTAGAGACAACCCAGACAAGAGGAGTGCATCTTGATAATGTGAGTGATGATGAAGTAGTAACACCAAACCCTAATCCAAAACTTGAACAAGATCAATATGAGGCAAGATTGTTGAGAGTGTTGTCTAGGGCTAATCCAAAACCTGTTGTTGAAGTTTTTCCTTATGATGAGAAATTGGATACCAATGTTGTGTTGGATTGGATCTCTAAAATGGAGAAGTTCTTTGAGTATGAAAGCACTCCTGATAATAGGATGGTGAAAATTGCAATTACAAGGTTGAAAGGACATGCCTCACTATGTAGGAGCATTTGCAAACTGATAGACAAACGAGAAGAAAGGAGAAGATCAGGACTTGGGCAAAGATGGTGAACAAGGTGAAGAACAAGTTCCTACATGTTGATTACTAAGTTATCTTGTTGAGAAAGATGCAAAATTTGAGACAAAGAGACATGACTATGAAGGAGTATACTAAGCAATTCTATAGATTGGACATCACATCTAGACATGTGGATGATGATGTTAAAAAAATTGCAAAGTACATAAATGGATTGAGATTTGGAATTCAAGATGAGATAAGTTTTGTGAAATTGGAAAGTATGGAGGAAGCATATCAATATGCCTTGAAACCTAAGGAGATCTTGACAAAGAAGCATGAACAAAGACAAAGAGGTAGAGGTGGTAGATTCTAGAGAGGCAAAGATAGATCCTATGGAGAAGTTGGCATGTTTGACAGTTTTGTGCAAGATAAGGAAAAATATAAATGGAAGAATGATGATAAAGGCAAGACCAAGTGGAATGGTGGTGATTCCTACTAAGGAGGTACTAGTTCTCATCAAGAAAGAGGGAATTCTTATTCTAGAGGTGGTTTTTGTGGTAATTGTTTCAGATGTGGTAAAGAAAGGCATAGATCTTTTGAATGTAGATCCTTTGAAAGTGGACAAGGTAATAGAAATGTTTTGGTACAAGGAGACACTAAGGGTTCACCAAATGGACCTAAGGTTGAAGAAAATCTGATGGTGAGAAGAACCTTATGTAATAAGAGAAGTAATGAGGAACCTATCTTAAGAAGAAGTCTTTTCAAGACCAGATGTAAGATGGCTGGAAAATGTTGCAAGGTGATCATTGATAATGGAAGTTCTACAAATTTGGCATTAGAAAAATTGGTTACAAAATTGTAGTTGTAGAGGTTGGAGCATCCTAAACCTTATCATGTTTCATGGATCAAGGATGAGCATAAGATATTGGTAAGTGAACAATGTATTGTAAAATTCAAGAATCGACATTACTTTGATGAAGTTTTGTGTGATATTATGCCTATGGATTGTTGTCATATTTTGTTGGGCAGACCTTTGCAATATGATAGATATGCTATACATAATGAAATATTGAATCAATATACTCTTTGGGTGAATGGGAAAAATCAAATATTGTTGCCTTTGATTGAAGGTCCAGATGAGGTTAAATGTACTACTATGAGAATTTGTATGGTTAATGGAAAGCAACTTGAGAAGGAAATGAAGAAGAATCAAATCTATTTTTCTATAAGCCCTATGAGACTGAGTTGTGTCAATAGCAACCGAGTATCAAAAAATGGTGCTAACCGAGTGCCATTCAATAATGACCGAGTAACAATAGAAACAGGTAATTGACGAATGTTAGTAGAAATCACAGAATTGTTGAATGAGTATAAGGATATTGTTGTAGAGGATCTACCTGATGGTTTACCTCTGATGAGAAGTATAAGTCATTGTATGGATCTAATTCCTGGAGCTATTTTGTCAAATAAAGTGATGCAAAGATATAAAAAACAATAAATTTCTCTATAAAACCCTTGGTTTTCAAGAAAATTTAGACCTTCTATTAAAGATTTTATCATATCTCTTATATACTGGCATCTCATGACTTCAAACCTGATTCATTTGAAAGATATTCCAACCACCTAAACATTTATGAAGGATTCAAATCCCTATCCTTCCACACAAACATGTGAAAAATCTGGAAACAAGAAAAAAAATGTAAAGAACAATGCCCATAATTTAACCATTGTTCAGTAAATTTCAGTTTTCTCCCTCATACGAGAGAGTTAGAACCTCCAAATGGATTCCTTGGAAAGATAATTCCAATATATATCCAACCATATAAGTTTTAGACCTTAACTATGTTGCATATACAAATGGGAACTAGACAGCAGCAAACATTTTTTTCAAAAATCAGAAAATCTCTCTTGTTTCTATATCCAAACTTATCAAAAGAACATTTTTTCTATTCATACATTTTTCCTCTGATATAATTCGACCAAAAAAACATATATAAGTGTGACTCTTGGCCTTTTTAGTTCTTGTGTATTTAAAAGATGCTTATACTTCTAAAATTTCTAGAATTTCCTAGTTTTAAAAGTGCAACTTTGTATTCTGCAAGCAATATTAAACTACCATGCATTTCTATTTGTGTGACCCCTGTGAAACACTTAGATGATCCTAATATTGAATTAAATGAATTAATTACATGATTATAGGCTAGTTGACAAGTTGAACATGATGGCTTATAGGTGTGTCAAATCATGTAAATGCCTTACAAAATAAGCCTTTATTATAACTAAATGCAATTAAAAGGCTAGATGACATTAACACAACCTATCAAACATGAATAGAAAGATCTATGCTAATACATGATGGACATATGTACATGTGAAAATGAAATTAATTTTTTTTTAAAAATATTTATGTAGGTGCTCCTGCACCATACACCTCGAGAAAATTTATCTTAAGCCCACTTGAGATGAGCTCTTGTAGAGTGGTACCCTTCTTCTATATATCTTCCTTTGTCATCCACACAACATCTAGATCAGAATAGCCTCTAATTTTTACCAAGTACTTCTTGTACTCCTTTCCTCTTGTCTTCTTCACTACTTTGGTGTCAACTATCTTCTCTAGCTTTGGTGCCTCCTTTAATGGTAGATCTTTTATGTCTTCTACATCAGCAATCTGCCCTGTATCAAATCCTTCATTGGCTACTTTGAATGGTGTGAGGTCTGCTATGTTGAAGATGGGAGAGATTCCAATCTCAAGTGGTAATTGAATCTCATAAGCATTGGTTCCAAACTTCTTCACTATTTGGCAATGACCTAGTTTTCTCAACATGAGCTTGGTATGTTTACCTTTTGGTAGCCTCACCTTCTTGAGATTAGCCCACACTAAGTATCCAACATCAAATTCTAAGTGTCTCCTTTTCTAATCTAAATGCTTCTTATACTTTTTAGAGATTTTTTGGAGTTGTGCTTTGACTGCATCATGGATCTGTTTTATGGCTATAGCAAACTCCTCTCCTTGTGCACTAACTTGTTCTTATGAACTCATATCTCTTAACTCCAAGATCCCTCTAGGATGAATTCTGTACACCACTTAAAATGGTGACTTTCCTATAGTCCTATTGATGGATTCATTTTATAAAAATTCGGCTTGGGGTATGATTGTAACCCACTTTTCTCCATGTCACCTTGTGAGTGATCTCAGCAAATTTCCCAATGTTTTATTAACTACTTCTATTTGCCCATCAGTTTGAGGGTGATAGGCTGATGAGAATGATAAATTGGTTCAAAATTTTATTCATAAAGTCCTCCAAAAGTGTTCCACAAACTTCACATCCCTATCTGAAACTATGTTGAGAGGTAGCCCATGATTCCTTATGACTTCTTTGAAAAAGAGATCTGCTATATGGGAAGCATCATTAGTTGATTTACATGGTAAGAAGTGAGCCATCTTGCTGAACCTATCCACTACAACAAACACATTATCATGCCCTCTTTGTGTTCTTGGCAGCCCCATTACAAAATCCATTATAATGCTTTCCCATTGCCTAGATGGTATTGACAAAGGTTGATATAGCCCTGCATTTGTAGTCCTCCCTTTGGCTCTTTGACAGAGCATGCATGTTTCCACAAAGTTTCTAATATCATTCTAAAGTTTAGGCCAATAGTAATACCTCCTAACCAATTCTAAGGTTTTATCCAAACCAAAGTGTCCACCCATTGTTCCACTATGCTTCTCTTTTATAATATTTGACCTCATAGAGCACCTAGGTACACATAGTTTCCCTCCTTTGAAAAGAAGTCTGACTTGTATCAAAAAATTAGAAAAATCAACATGGTACCTATCACCAAACTCCATACATACCTTGTAGATTTCACCAAAATCCAGATCTACTACATACATGTCCTTTAGTGCTTCAATTCTCACACTTTTTAGCTGAATCTAGGAGACAGTCATGTTCCTTCTACTAAGAGCATCAACAACCTTGTTTGCTAGACCCTTCTTATGCTTGATGGTGAAGGTATAGGCATGCAAAGACTCCACCCATATCTTATGCCTATGACTTAGCTTGTGTTGGCTATTCAAAAAACTAAGTGCTTGGTTATCTATATACACAACAAACTCCTTTGGTAACAAGTAATATCTCCGCCTTTTGATGCCTTGAACCAAAGCATACATTTCTAAGTCATATGAAGATTATTTCTTCTTGGCTTCATTTAGCTTTTCACTTGAGAAAGCCACTGGTTTTCCTTCTTGACTAAGAAGAACCCCTATAGCAACCTTGATAGCATCACATTCTACTTGAAAAACTTTGTTAAAATCAGGTAAACAAAGAAATGGATGCTCACTAACCTTTTTCTTGAGCAATTCAAAAGCTTCATTTGATGATTGACTCCATGCAAACTTACATTTCTTTCCACCTTTAATAGTTTCTAACATAGGAGGGCATATATGAATAAAATTTCTTATGCATTTCCTATAAAATATAGCAAGACCATGAAAGCTTCTAACATCTCCAACTATTTTAGGAGGTGGCCAAGATGGTATAACACTTACCTTATCTTTATCCATCTTTAAGCTACCTTGGGAGATCACAAAACCAAGATACGTTAACTTCTCTTGCATGAACAAGAACTTTTCCAAGTTTATCACCAATTTCTCCTCATGAAGTCTTCTTAAAACCATGTCAATGTGTTTTAGGTGTTGTTCCTTTGTCTTTCTGAAAACTAATATGTCATCCAAATATACTATGATGAACTTACCATTGAAGTCTTTGAGCACTTCATTCATAAGTCTCATGAAGGTACTAGGAGCATTAGAGAGTCCAAATGGCATTACCTTCCACTCATAAAATCCATCATTGGTTTTGAACATTGTCTTCCACTCCTCTCTAGTCCTTAGCCTTATTTGATGGTACCCACTTTTTAAGTTAATCTTGGAGAAATACTTTGCACCTCCCAAACAATCAAGCAAATCTTCAATTCTTGGCATTGGAAACCTATATTTGATTATAATATTATTAATGGCTCTTGAATCAATGCACAACCTCCATATTCTCTCCTTCTTGGGTGCCAAAATAGTAGGTACAACACATGGACTTAAACATTTTGCAATTAAACCAGAATCTAACGACTCCTTTACTTGTTTAGAAATCTCCTCATTTTTTTGAGGTGTCATCTTGTATGCAACCTTATTTAGTAAAGTAGCTCCACAAATGAAATCGATAAAATTACTAATTTCTCTTATAGGTGGTAAAGACTTTGGCATATCTTATAAAATCAAACCTTCATACTTATCCAAAAGTGCTTTCACTTCACTAGGAATTGCCTTCTTTGTTTCAGCCTTCTTCTTGTCATTTTGAATTGATCCTTGTGTTTGTGGGTTAGGAGTCAAAATAAAGCAAGGCTTAGGTTTATCCTTTGTGTCTTGTAAGAACTCCTTATTATCAACCATCATAATTTTGGCTCCCCTCTCTTTGTTCTCTTTCACTTCTTCATGATCCAAAAATGGAATCAATCTAATCACCTTTCCATCCTTCTTGATGGTGTATACATTAAGTTTTCCATCATGTTGTGCCTATAAATCATATTGCCAAGGCCTATCAAATAATAGGTGGCATGCATCCATGTCAACCATATCAAACAAAATTTTGTCCTTATACTTTCCAATCTGAAAATCAACCCATGCTTGCTCATTCATAAGAGTTTGTTGACCCTTTGTTAGCCATGAAACCTTATAGGGAAAAGGATGAGGTACTCTCTTAAGTTTTAACTTCTGAACCATCTCAAGAGAAACTAAATTTTTAGTAGATCCTGAGTTAATAATGACTTTATACACCTTACCTCCTGATTTGCAAGCAGTCCTAAAGATGGTCTTCCTTTGTGGTGGCTCCATGGTAGTAGGCATCTTCAAAAGTGTTCTTCTCATCATCAAATTTTCTCCTCTTTTAGGTACACTATCTAAATTAGCCATCTCCTTCTCTTGGTATTCATCATCTTGTACCAAATGTGTTCTTCTTTCACCTTGTGAACTTGTACTAACTCTATTCGGGCACCTAGATGCATAATGTCCCTCCTTATTAAAATTGAAGCAAGTTATTGGACTTTCCCTTCTACCACCAAACCTACCTCTCGAATTACCTCTTCTACCTCTAAAATTAACTCTAAAATTTCCTTCGCTTTGATTGGTTTCTTGCTTTATCTCCTTATGATCTTCATGGATTTGTCCTCTTCCTTGGAAGTTTCCTCTTCCTCTACTATTTTTCTCTTATCTTCTCTTCAATTTGGCTTCCACCTTCAATGCTAATTGATAACATTTCTGAACTATATCAGGACACAATAGATTAAGTTCTTCTTGAATGTTCAATCTCAATCCATTGAGGTGTCTAGCAACTTTTACACTTTCAGATTCACTTTGTTTTGCCCTTAGGCTCAATTTTTGGAATTCTTTAGTATAGGCTATGACATCTAGCTCCTTTTGTCTTAAAATTTCTCTCCTTTTATGTAGTTGAATTTCATAATCCTTAGGTAGGTAATTTTTTCTTACTTTGGCACTCATCTTGCCTCATGAATTTATCACGTTCTTACCTTCTTTGACCCTTTCTCCTTGGGGGTGAAATTCCACCAAGTGAGGGCTGCTCCCTTAAACTTTGACTTGACAATCTTTATCTTATCATTTTCTACTACATTTTCACATTCAAAGTGGTTGTTCAAGGATTCTAACCAATCCACAACAACATCAGCATCCATCTTTCCTAAAAAGATGGCTAGGTCACCTTTGGCATCCTTCTTGCCAACTCTTTCAAGGGCTTCTATGAAGTATCTCCGGTCTGTAGGCAAGTTAATCACCTCTTTCTCAAGGGAATTTTCTTCTTCCCCTTCTTCCTCTTTCTCTAAGAAAACCTTTACTCTTTTCTTGTGTTCTGCATCTTCTTTGTCAATTTAGCATTAGTGACCATGTTTGATGTCTTGACTTCAGACTTTGATTTTGACTTATAACCCAATTATTTTAGGAGCTTTCCCTAAGCTCTAATACCAATAATTATACAGAGATATTAAAAACAACAAATTTCTTTGTAAAACCCTTGGTTTTCAAGCAAATTTAGACCTTCTGTCAAAGATTTTATCATATCTCACACATATTGGCATCTCAGGACTTCAAACCTAATTAATTAAAAGATATTCCAACCCCCTAAATATTAATGAAGGATTAAAACCCTTATCCTTCCGCACAAACATGTGACAAATCTGGAAACAAGAAAAAAAAGTGAAGAACAATACCCAAAATTTTAAGCATTGTTCAATAAATTTTAGTTTTCTCCCTCATATGGAAGAGTTAGAACCTACAACTAGATTTTTTGAAAAGATAATTTGAATATCTATCTAACCATATAAGTTTTAGACCTTAACCAAGTTGCATATACAAATGGGAACCAAATAGTGGCAAGCATTTTTTCAAAAATCAAAAAATCTCTCTTGTTTCTACATCCAAACTTGTTTAAAAAACTTTTTTTTTTATGTTCATACATTTTTCCTCTAATATAATTTGACCAAAAAAGAATATATAAATGTGACTCTTGGCCTTTTGAGTTTTTTTGTATTTAAAAGACTCTTATACTTCTAAAATTTCTAGAATTTCCTAGTTTCAAAAGTGCAACTTTGTATTATGCAAGCAATATTAAACTACCATGCATTTCTATTTGTGTGACCCCTATGAAACACTTAGATGATCCTAATATTGAATTAAATGAACTAATTACATTATTATAGGCTAGTTTACAAGTTGAACATGATGGCTTATAAGTGTGCCAAATCATGTAAGTGTCTTACAAAATAAGCCTTTATTATTACTAAATACAATTAAAAGACTGGATGACATTATCACAACCTATCAAACATGAATAAAATGATCTATCCTAATGCATGATGGAAATATGTACATGTGGAAATGAAATTTAAAATTTAAAAAAAAAAAAAAAAAAAACTCTTTATATAGGTGCTCCTACACCATACACCTTAAGCAAATTTATCTCAAGCCCACTTGAGATGAGCCGACAATAGTCTTGAGACTTTGAAATAAAAATTTGTTGACTAACCTATATTAGCTTTGCCTAATTTCAATAAGGTATTTCAAGTTGAATGTGATGTAAGTGGTAGTACAATAGGAGTTGTATTGAGTCAAGCAAGTAAACATGTTGCTTTCTTTAGTGAAAAGTTGAATGATGCTAAAAGGAAGTATTTTGTGTATGATCAAGAGTTTTATGATATTTTTGAAGCCTTGAAGAAGTGGAGACATTATTTGATTCCTAAAGAGTTTCTATTGTATACTAATCATAAAGCTATACAGTACTTGGGAATTCAACATAAGTTAAATCAGAGATATATGAAGTGGGTTAAGTACTTGTAGAGTTTCACATTTATGATCAAGCATAAAAATGAAGTCACTAATCAAGTTGTTGATGCATTGAGTAGAAGACATTCTTTATTGACAGAGATGGAAGTTGAAGTTCTTGGTTTTGATGAGATGAAGGAGTTGTATTATATTGATCCTTATTTTTATGAGATGTGGAGAGAGTGCAGAGCACCTAATTTGACATACTAACCAAGTAAGTTTGATGAGTATTTTATTCAAGATGGTATGTTGTTTAAGGGTATTTTATTGTGTATTTCTGGGAGTTCTATGAGGTTGAATTTGATTAAGGAAAGACATAGTGGTGGTTTTGATGGACATTTTGGAATTGATAAGACATTGAGTTTGTTGAAGAAAAAGTATTATTGGCCTTAGATGTATAAGATGTTAAGAAATTTGTAAAGAGATGTGGAGTTTGTCAAGTTACAAAACAAGTAAGTTAGAATACTAGTTTGTATACACCTATTTCTATTCCTGAGAAACCTTGGAGTGACATCAGTATGGATTTTGTTCTTGGATTTCTCTAAGACAGTGAAGGGATATGATTCTATATTTGTTTTAGTAGATAGATTTTCTAAGATGGATCATTTTGTACCTTGTAAGAATACATTAGATGTCAAGCATGTTGCTAAAATTTTCTTTAAAGAGATTGTGAGATTGCATGGATTACCAAGAAGTATCATTTCTGACAGAGATAGTAAGTTTGTTGGTTATTTTTGGAGGACTTTGTGGAAGAATATGGGTACCAAGTTGAAGTTTAGTTCTACTTTCCATCCATAAATAGATGGATAGATAGAGGTTGTGAATATAAGCTTGGGTAATTTGTTGAGATTCTTAGTTGGAAATGAATCACATAATTGGGAGATGGTATTAGCACAAGCTGAGTTTGCATTTAATAATTCTATGAATAAGACTATAAGGAAGACACCTTTTGAGATTGTTACTGGAATGCAACCTAGAGGAGTATTGGATTTAAGGAATATTGATGGTGAAAAAAAGAGAAGTGATGTAGGAGAAGATTTTGTTGATTTTATGGAGTCTTTGCATAAGGACGTAAAACTGAAGTTGGAACAAAGTAATCAAAAGTATAAGGAGAATGCTGATAAATCTAGAAGATGTCATGTTTTTGAAGTTGGTGATGAGGTGATGGCTCATTTGAATAAAGGAAGATTTCTTGTTGGAATATATAGTAAGTTGAAAATGAAGAAGTTTGGACCTTGTAAGATCTTGAATAAGTTTGACAGTGGTAATGCTTATAAAGTTGAGTTACCTAATGACATGGATATATCTCCTATATTCAATGTTGTTGATTTGTATAAGCATCATGAGTTAGATGATGAAGATGATGTATCAAATAATTATCCTAAGAAGCAGATTGAAGAGATTGAATAGGTATTGGATCAAAGAGTTGGTAAGAGCATGAGTGGAAAAGATTACTATGAATATTTGGTGAAATGGAAGAATAGACCTAGTGAAAATGCTACATAGATTTCTCAATCTGAGTTGGATTTAACTGAGGTTTTGACATCTCAATGGTTCAGGAGAATCATGTCTTTCAACCTCGGTTGTTTGATGAAGGAGCATCCTTGGTTTCTTGGCTATCCTACATGTTTATTGAGTTACTTAGTTTTTGCAGAGTTGTAATGTCTTGCATTAGTGAGTTCTCTTTATTTGTCAAGTTCGCAATTGTTGCCATGTTATCTGTTGGTTGCTGAGTCAAAGAGGTCACTAAGATTTCTTTGGTTCTTGGGTTATCCTTTGGTCATCAAGCTTTCTTTAATTGTCGAGTGTTGTTGAGTTTGTTGAGTTGCAACATTTTGTGGGAGTCTTCATTTGTCGAGTTGCTTGTATGCAGTTTCTTGTTGGAGGTGACCCTTGCATTTAATTTAGTCATAGGTGAATAGAAATAAAATGGAAACCCTCTTTACAACCCTAATTTCCAAAAGAAATGATCCAAATTGATTAAGCACAAGACAGTGTTCAATGCAGAAATGAATCAAGTGATGGAAAATAGAGAGAAAGGAGGTTTTATGGTCTTTCTATTGTGGGAGAGTATGTGCTTAAATATTGAAATAGATAAAAGACAGATACTAAGCTTCAATTTGGAAAAAGTTGTTTTCTAATGTCTATATGTAGTTTCTGGAAAATCTGCAACTTGTACTAGACTAAAATTGTCAAGACGGAGAAAACCTATAAATGTTTTGTCTTTTTGAAGGGAGGTCGACCTTGACCCTATTGGCAGGGCACAATCTTACCCTGGGGCACAACTGTACCCCAAAAATTTGACCTTGACTTTTACTACTTCGATGAAATGTTTGTTTATAGATCTCACAAGTTCGACAAAAAGGGTATTTGAATTTGCTCTCTAATTTTTTGTTCCACACGTGTATCTACAAGAAAAATGGTTTGTTTGTTGGATGGGGGGTTTGCCTCAGTCAAACCCCAATTTGAAATTAACCTTGAAATATAATTGAAGCAATATGTATTCATAAAAAAAGTAAATGGAACTATTCACCTTGCTTGTGTGGAAATCCTTGTGGAGGATTTGAATCCTTGAATCCACAAATATGGATGCTCCAAATGTATGTAGAATGTATGTAGGATGTCTCAAATCAATGTCATTAGATCTTCAACACCAATCTTGAATGTATCTTTGCATATAAGAAGGCTTGGATGAATGTGGATAGAAAAATCTTCAACAAGAGGGCTCCATAGAGATTGAATCCTTCAATGGCTAACAATGGACCTCCTTGATGAATTGGATGCTTGAACGCTTGAATTCTTGATAGAAATTCAATTCATGGAATAATGAATGTAGAAAGATAATAATTTGCTTGATATCATAACGCATCTTCTTAATTAGAGAAAAATGTGAGGAGGAGGCTTCCTTATATAGAGATCTAGGGCACTAACTCGTAGAGAAGGCTAACATAAGAGCATTAAATCCCATTTAACCTTAAACCCTAGGAATAGATATAGATTAGATGTAATTTAAGAGTCTACCATTCTAAAACCTGAAACAGTCAACTCAGAAGCAGGAAAAGAAACTTTCTAAAGCCCGAGATCCTGAAACTCCTAGAAATTGAAAATGAGACCTAGGGTCAGGGACAAGGTCGACCTTGCCCTTGGTCAAGGTTGAGATCAACCTTGACTCAGAGGCCAAAGTCCTTAGTTTCAAAAATTAGTTTTTCAGAAATAGGTTGAAAAGAGAGAGAGAGAGAGAGAGAGAGAGAGAGAGAGAGAGAGAGAGAGAGAGAGAGAGAGAGAGAGAGAGAGAGAGAGAGAGAGAGAGAGAGAGAGAGGTAGAATAGGGGGGAAACATCCAAATCCATGCAAATACCCATTCAAGGTGCTTGACATGACCCCAAACCACTTACTCAGAGGGCTAAATGCTCTTAACATAAAGTAATTCCATTTTAAGATGATACATTAAGCCCCCACTTTAGCAAGAGTGTGGACTCGATGCAAAATCTTGGTAAAGTAGATCATAATGAAAAGATAATCTTATTAAAATCAAAGGGATAAAGAAATCCTCAAGCCCCTAGACACTCAAGTCTTTGTCAACTCCAAGATCACAATAAGAGAGACATCTCTAGAAAAAGAGAAAAAGAAAAAGAGTGTGATTATCTCGCCCAGTGAGAACTTATGTCCCATTGTGAACCACACAAGGAAACTGTGCAACTAGAAAGATGGAATTGAACCACTTAATGAATGTGGCTACTCACTAGTCAACTCATCAAGGATTCACCCTCAAGAATATTCTATTCTATAAGAGTAGAACCAAAAGAGATCCAATCTCAAGGACACCTTTGACCTTAAGGGATCAACAATATTTGAAATTGGAGGGATCAAGAGATCCTAAAATATAAATCCATGCTTTAAGGATTAGTCACTAATTCGAAAAGGAAAAAAAGTTATCTTGAAAAATAATATATATGTATTGAAAAGTGCATGTGTGCAATAAGTGAGCAGAGCATATGCCCCCACATTAAATTTAGTGCTAACACTTTAACAGGAGCAATGACTTTGACGAAAACTAAACAACTCCATTGATTACGTTTCCACTATGAGATGCCCCTAGATGATGAAAAATCAAGGAAAATACCACATTAACATACATCGAACACATAAGGGATCTACCTAATGTGGGGTCAGCATGATCATAAGATTTTATATATATATATATATATATGATATTATTGTAAATGAATTGACATCATTCCCCAAAGAAAGTAGAACTACAATCACAAAGGAAATATCACATAAGAAATACAAAAAAGAATATTTTTGGACCATGACCTAGAGACCAAAAAGAATCAATGCTACCAAGTCACGAATCCAAGCAGATTACACAAGGAAACATGTACAAACAATAGCACAAGTACAACATAACATGAAACAACATATGGAAGAATAGAGATACATATAGAGGAATATTACAATAGGTTTGATAGGTTTGATTCTTTTATCACCTTGTACCAACAAAGAAACAAAGATCATATAAAAGAATCTAACAATATTTAGCAAACATATTAGGGGAAAAGCACAATACAACAAACAAACACACAACAAAGACTACCATGAAGAAGTAGTTAATCAAGTGTGCCACCTACTCTCCCCATCTCATTTTTTATCATTTAGGAATGGTGGGTAACTCACAAGAGGGACTATATTCAACACGGTAGGAATGACAGTCAGTTCCAAACAAGGATCCTCTTAAGAATCACAATGTTCAATACTAGGTGTAAGTATTAATTGTGAGGAAAGCATATTAGGTAAATCAACATCTATGTCAATAGTTTCATATTCATCACTAACATCATCAATATCATCAAGAGTATCTTCATCATCTAAATTAATCAAAATAGGATCTAAGATACAAATATAATCATCATAATCATGTAACTTAACATCATTATTAACAAAACTTCTTCTAACACATCATGCATAGTTGTATCCGAAGAACATTATTATTAACAAAACTTATTTTAACACATCGTCCATATTTGTATTTGAAGAAGGTTAAAAAGAATTGAAGAATAGAATTATGAGCTTTAGCTTGAGCATGATGATTCTTACAGCGTTCATTAGAAGATCAATTACATTTTTCTTTACTTGAAATTTGTCAAGAACTAGGATGAACAATTACTGAATCCTTCACAAGTTCTATAGGGGAATTAACAAGATTACTTGCTGACTAACAAGAAACAAGAGAAGCTTGATTAATAGATGTAGACACCATAGATAAAGGAGGTATAGAAGGTGTAGGCAAAAGATCACAGTTAAGATCCTTAGGAGGTAAGCTTAACTCAAAAATCTTTTTTTGCTTATAGACTTGATATGAACGGAAAAGATGATCAGGTCAAGCAGGACATGAATTAGGTAATGAAGGCCAAAAGAAGCCAATGGTAGCAGCATCCTTGGGCCTAGAAGTATGGTATAAGCTATGATTAACTGTCTTTACTTTATCATCATAAATAAACTAAAGACATTTATGAATAGTTGAAGCAACAACATGCATGGAATTTAACCATGGTAAACCAAGCTTAACTCGAAATTGATCAAAAGAAGGAACAACAAAAAAGGTGGTGTTCATAATCTTTCCACAAAGTTCAACCGGTAAATCAATAGAACCAAATGATGGATAAAGAAAACCATTATAAGTTTGAATCCATACATCCAATTTATTATAAAAATCACGTTGCAAACTTTTCATAATAAAAATTCTTCTATGATAACATCGACTGAAGAGGTAGGATCAACGAGACAACCACGAGTACATATCTCAACAGTCTTAGCATAAATATAAAGGGGACCATCAGGAACTTTAATAGTCTTAGAATCATCAAAGGTAATCAAAAGTTCCTGAGGTCATTTTTTCATTATTGTCGAGGTTTAGGTTGGGGCTTCAATTTAGGCTTAGGTTTTAGTTGAGGTAGAGTTGAAACTTGAGATTGAAGCAAAGGTTGAGATTGAGGTGGAGATATAAATGGAACCACATGCTCCACTTGATTAACCACATGATTAAGATCCTCTAGATTCAAATCACATACAACTATCCATAGAAGATGGTTGAGCAATAATATTAGTATCATGTGTAGGTAAAGGATTCGTATAGATTTGCAAATTTTGATTAGGAGGAGAAACATACTTATTCCCACTACCATCAAAATTATCAATAGATAAAGCATTAGAATCAATTAAGTCTCAAACCTTATGTTTTAAAGAATAACATTTCTCAGTATCATGACCATTTTGGTGATGATATTGAAAAAAGCTTTCGGATGAAAAGATTTAGCTGCCAATGTAGTAGGTAAAAGAGGATGAATAAGAAGTAAAGTAATCATATTAGTAGTTAACAACCTATTCATAATAGAATGTAAATATTTAGAGAGAGTACTAAATGTATGATTCAATCAAGAAATACTAGATGTAGAAGCGACATTGTGAGATGCAACAACAACTTGATTAGCAACTACATGTGCTTGCTTATTTATCTTGACATAGTTGTTAAATATTTGAGCTTTATTTGGATTAGCAGAAGTATCACTTTTACCAACAGGAACATGAGTCATTGGAGTGGTGCTCTCAAATTGACTCAATTGTAATTGATAATGATGAAGCATTGCATAAAGTTGTTGAAAAGAAGTAAATTCAATAAGCAGAATCTTATCTCTAATATCCTTTTGAAAATTTGAAATAAACATATGTTGAATATCAATATTAGGAACAAGATAGGAAATCTAAGAATGCAAATCCTTCAATCTACCAATAAATTCAGTCAAATTCTCTTTAGAGTTTTGTTTACAATGCATCAAATCAATCAAAGACACTTGCAAGCCAGTGTCATTTTGAAATTGTTGAATAAAAGCATTAGCAAGTTGAGGAAATGAATGAATAGAATAAGGAGTCAAAGAAAAAACCATTGTAAGGCCTTGTCATGAAAAATTCGAGCAAACAACTTCGCTAAAATCCTATGATCATGAGCATAATCACTACAGAGGATTTGAAATGTTTTAACATGATGAATAGATTCTCCCTTACCATTATAATTCTCAAGTCAAGGCATATCAGCTTGCTAAGGAATGGGAGTACAAATAATATCCTGAGACAAAGGACTTACCATGTCACAAATAGGGATACTAAAGTTGTTTTGAGTCAAGGATGCAAGCTATTTTTGTAAAGATGATACAGTTTGAGCCAAATTGATAATTCTAGAATCATGAGAATAAATAGGAGGAATAGCAACATTAAATACACTAGGTAAAGTATAAGAAGCTGCAAGAATAGAAGACACAACTGGGAATGAAAATTGGTAGAGGAGTAGAATAAGTAAAAGGAACATTATGATAAGAAGGTTCTGAAATAAGAAGGGACACTAGAGGAACACTCATAGGAATAGAGGGAACTATTGCAGTCACTAAAGAAGGAGCGTAAGTAGGAACACTAGGAAGAGGAATAGAAAAAGGTTCTACACAACTGACAGGAGCAAATAACCCTAAATCTTGAGCTTCTTGAGCTAAAGGTTTAACGTTGGAATGCACAAGGTGAGTAATACCATGCAAGATATTAACACCTTGATCATTATCACAAAGAACTTTCTTAAGAGCCTCTATAGCTTGAATAGAAGCTTGATTATGGTTTTCTTGAAGAAGTCAATTACCCATTTTATCAAGTTCATTTGAAATTTTTTTGACTTGTTTAGGAGGAACTCTTAAAGCATCATCCTCATCATGAGATGAGTGAGAAGAGTTTTGCTCCATAAGAGGATTAGAATTAGGAAGAATTAAAGTCTGATCCAGAATCCTAAGGAAAGGAGAAGAAGACTTAGGCTCAAAGGTAGCCATAAATCTATGATTGTGTCTAACCCTAAGATTAGAAGTAGGACTAAAAGTAATAAAGATCATAAACCAATGCAAGGCAAATAAAGTAAACTATAAAACAACAATATTTTTGAATTTTGAAAGATATTTTGTAATTTTTTTTGTATTTTTGAATTTAAAATGCAAGAGCATAAACTAAATCTAATATTAATGCAAGAAAAGACCTAATGAAATGAAAGGTAGTATAACACCATAAAGCACAATAGGGAATCTAATTCCACAAAAGAAAAGAGGGTAAGTATGTTGGGTTCACCAAAATGAATAGAAATAAAATGGAAACCCTCTTTACAACCTTGATTTTTGAAAGGAATGATCCAAATTGATTAAGCACAAGAAAGTGTTCAATGCGTAAATGGATCAAGTAATGGAAAATAGGGAGAAAGGAGGTTATATGTGTATGCACCCTAAAATGGTCACCTTGACTATGTGCCCCAATTTTATAATTTATATCAAGCTTGAATCGATATTTACATCACCATTTCCTTTTATCAAATTAAATTATTTGAATTATTTAATTAGTCATTATTATTTTACATAAATTTTCTTGATTAAATTGGAGTTAATTTATTTAATTAATTTTAAATAAATGGTTGGATCATCTTGATTTTTGTATTATTTAATTAAAAAAATTTGCTCCCTTTTAATTAAATAAAACTCCTCTTCACTTGATTTTATGTGCAACAATTATTATTTTAATTAAATAAATGTCACACACTTTATTTTATAAGAAAAGGGATTATTTTACATTTAATTAAATTAAAAAACCCCTCATCTTATAATTTTTATAGAGTTTTACACTCCCCATCTCTTAATTAAATGCTAATTGCACATTCTCTTAGGTGGGTCACACCTTTTCATTTCATTTTCATTTTCCCTCCAACTTGGGAATGCCTCTTGGCTTTGGTATATAAGGAGACCTCCTTCCTTCATTTGAGGAGGCAATTTTATTATCACCATTGTTTGGAGCTTTCATGTGATTTGCTTGAGGACTTGGAACATTCCTATGAGAAGATCATGACTTCTTATGCTATCGTTATGATAGACATTTTTTGAAGCTTTCTTGGAGACTTGGAGATATCTTGCATGTTCATGATCATTTGAATCTTCCATTCATTAGATGTACTTGTGAAGACCAAGGCTAACATTCATATGAGAGCCACCACTATAAACCTTTGAGGGTCTTTGTACATTGATGATAGGAAGCTATGAGTCGATTCTTGAGATCTTGAGCTTTCATGGTGTTATTTTAAAGGATTTCAAGTATAATGATTCATAGAAGTGTGTTTGCATATTTGTCCATATTTTTCACACACATTTTTTGTGCCCACCGTGGGGCAACCCACCTCTTTCATGTTGGTGTTGGATACTTTTGGAGCTAACCCCTTGTGTAGAGTTGCTTGGAGAAGAAAACCCTAGATTTTCAAAGATTTGATCATATCTCCCAAAGAGATTGGTATTTTGGTTTGAATTGTTTTTTGCAAGTTGACAACATATCATAGAAGCTTCAGTGAAATTTTCATATTTTTTGGACTTTTTTCAATTTTTTATGATTTTTTCTTAATTTTTCATGAAAAATCATTTTAGGATGCAAATTAGCACAATTTTATTTAAAAAAATCATTTTTAGAAAGGTCTCTAAATTCTAAATGGAGTTTGTTCTTTGTGTTTTGATTTTAGAGATCATATTAAGGCTTAATAATTTGATTTGCAAAAAATGGTCTATTTTGGCAAAATGGCTCTCTAGGGCAAAAATGAAAAGATCTTTTCAAAATTCTAACATTTTTGGAAAGCTCTTTGATTTTTGATATGGGTCTCTTTTCTAAATTTAGGTTTTTGGATCCAAATTCATATCATATAGGTCCAAACTTGTTGACTAGGTCAAAAATCAATATTAAAAAGGGGCATTTAATTAATATTTTGCATTTAATTTTCACATGGATCAATGCATGATGTGAGATTTCATTTGGGTTATTTTCTAGTTATTATCACTCTTAAAAAATATATTTTTAGATCTAACCCTAGTTTTGCATAAGTTGGATATATATTGCATATCTTGTGTTTGCTTATTTTGCTTGTTGCTTTATTCATTGTGAGCAAGCATTCAAGCATAAATAAAAAGTACAACAGAGAAAAGATGCATTGTAAGGATTACTAGATATTTTTCTAGATCTCTATAACATTTGGATTTGGAACTAAAATGAACATCTCATGTGTTTGGCTTGAGTGCTTTTACATGTTTTCATAGATTCACACTTCATTTGGTCCTCTCAAATTGGATCTCAATTTGCTTTCACGCATCTATGTTTCACATGGTAATTAGGCCCTATGAACACTATTTGGCAATCTTGAGGGAATGAGCTTCATTCGCTTGCTTTACATGCAAAGTTCCTCTTGACAATGGATCCCCTTGTAGGTAAGGAAGGATATTTGTCATTGTCTCACTATTCCACTTGGGTTTTTCCTCAACATCCATTGGTACTTTCTCTTTAGATATTGGTGTTATTTATTGTTGGCTTTTCCAAAAAATTGGTGAGGTGATTTCAAAGAATCTTGTTTGCTATGTCTGGGTGAGGTGAAGAGGCCAAAGGAGTATGTTATGTTCCCTTTTGGGCACATCAAAAACTTAGAACCCTTGTATCCAAACCAAGTCCCCTTATAATACAAATTTGTGAGTCTTTCTTGATTAGAGAGGGTTAAACCATAGTGGACATTCCCTTTACTAGGTCAACTACATAGACAAAACCTCAAGCAGTAATAGCCTTTTTTGACATGGTAGTAGCAACCGCTATATAAATATCCCTGTGGGGGAAATCCCTACAGTTGTAATATTTTGTTAGGTTGTCGAATCTCCTCAGTATCTTTGATTGATTAAATTCTTAGAATATGTCAAAACCATGGTGCACCAGGATTGGATTTCGCCCACTCTAGATTGCAAAAGCTACAAAGTTGACCATTACAAAGAACCTTAGTGTTGCCAAATTTTATTTTCTAGGACTATGTGCGTGATTGAAAAACATTTTGAGAACATACATAGTAGTGGTTCTAGGTATTAGATTCATACTACAACACTATTCTTGTTCATGTGCAAGGTTGCTTTGTCGCTTGCCCATTGCTTATAGACATTTGCTTGAAATCCCTGATTTCTATTCTATGTGCCTGATTATTATTTATAAATCTGAAATTGATCTTAGTTGGTTAAAAAAAGACAATTCATCATTCATCATTTGGACTCTACGGTATCCGGTTTTTTTTCATTCTTGAGTTGATTTGACCATTGTGGACCTAATCTTGAGTATCTAAACTTGTTGTCATTTTGGATCCTTGCATCATAGATGTCTTTGAGTTAGTAAGTCTTGTCTTATCTTATCACCAACATCAAAACTTGCAAAGTTAGAGATATCCACAGTGGAGAAAGTTTTCTTTGGGATTCTTTGATTTCATCCTTGGATTGTGGGTATTCACTTGTCTAAACATATCAATTTATCTCATATTATTACATTTTATTATAGAACATTATATCTTGGATAATTCCACAACTGTAAGACCAACAATGGCATATTGTGTTAACCAATCATGAGAACTCTATTGGTTGATTAAATTAACGAGAGTGATAGACAATTTCATTATTACACATTATTAATTGGACAAGTGATTACTTTACTACCCAAGAGTGATACCAATGCTTCTTGGAGTCTTCCTATTTACTATTGTTTTCCCTTTAATGTCGGTTATGACTAGGTTTCAAGTGAGTCACTGTAAACAACCTCAAGTTAACTTTGGTCAATTATACTTAGTTCCAACTCATCAAAAACGTAAAGGAAATGAACCTATCTTTGCTCAAACACCTAAGGGAAAAAAAAAAATTGAGTTTACTCTTCCTAGCAATCTTAGTAAATTGAACATATCTAGGCCGTCTTCACTTAAAATCAATATTAAAAAAGGGCATTTAATGAATAGTTTGCATTTAATTTTCACATGGATCAATGCATTATGTGAGATTTCATTTGGGTTATTTGATGGTTATTATCACTCTTAAAAATTAGATTTTCAGATCTAACCCTAGTTTTGCATAAGTTGGATATATATTGCATATCTTGTGTTTGCTTGTTTTGCTTGTTGCTTTGTTCATTGTGAGCAAGCGTTCAAGTGTAAACAAAAGGTACAACAAAGAAAAGACATGTTGTAAGGATTATTAGGTATTATTCTAGATCTCTAGAACATTTGGATTTGGAACTAAAATTAACATCTCATGTGTTTGGCTTGAGTGCTTTTACATGTTTTCATAGATTCACACTTCATTTGGTGCTCTAAAATTGGATCTCAATTTGTTTTTACACATCTGTGTTTCACATAGTAATTAGGCCCTATGAACACTATTTGGTGACCTTGAGGGACTGAACTTCATTCGCTTGCTTTACATGCGAAGCTCCTCTTGACGACAGATCCCCTTGTAGGTAGGGAAGGATATTTGTCATTGTCTCACTATTTCACTTGGGCTTGTCCTCAACATCCATTGGTACTTTATCTTTAGATATTGGTGGTATTTTTTTTTGGCTTTTCCAAAAATTTAGTAAGGTGATTTCAAATTAGCATGTCAAAGAATCTTGTTTGCCATGTTTGGGTAAGGTGAAGAGGCCAGAGGAGTATGCTCTATTCCCTTTTGGGCACATAAGAAACTTAGAATCCTTGAATCCAAACCAAGTCCCCTTTTAGAACAAATTTGTGAATCTTCCTTGATTAGAGAGGGTTAAATCGTAGTGGACATTCCCTTTACTAGGTCAACTACGTGGACAAAACCTCGAGCAGTAATAGTCATTTTTAACACAGTAGTAGCAACTACTATATAAATATCCTTGTGGGGGAAATCCCCATGGGTGTAGTATTTTGTTGGGTTGTCAGATCTCCTTAGTATCTCTAATTGATTAAATTCTCATAATATTTCAAAACCTTGGTGCACCGGGATTGGATTTCGCCCTCTCTAGATTGTAAAAGCTATAGAGTTTACCATTACTAAGAAAATTAGTGCTGCCAAAATTTCTTTTCTAGGACTATGTGCATGATTGAAAAATATTTTGAGAACATACACAATAGTGGTTCTAGGGATTAGATTCATACTACAACACTATTCTTGTTCATGTGAAAGATTGCTTTGTCCCTTGCCCATTGCTTGTAGATGTTTGCTTGAAATCCCTGGTTGTCATTCTATGTGCCTGATTATTATTTATAAATCTAAAATTGATCTTAGTTGGTTAAAAAAAGACAATTCATCATTCATCATTTGGACTCTAGGGTAACCATGTTTTTGTCATTCTTGAGTTGATTTGGCCACTATGGACCTAATCTTGAGTGTCTAAACTTGTCATTTTGGATCCTTGCATCATAGCTATCTTTGAGTTAGTAAGTCTTGTCTTCTCTTGTTGCCAACATCAAAACTTGCAAAGTTAGAGATTTCCCCAATGGAGAAAGTTTTCTTTGGGATTCTTTGATTTCATCCTTGGATTGTGGGTATTCATTTGTCAAAACATATCAATTTATCTCGTATTATTACATTTTATTACAGAAAATTATAACTCTTGGATAATTCCACAACTGTGAGACCAACAGTGTCATATTGTGTTAACCAATCGTGAGAATTCTATTGGCTGATTAAGTTAACGAAAGTGACAAACAATTACATTATTACACCTTATTAATTGGACAAGTGATTACTTTACTATCCAAGAGCGATACCAATGCTTCTTGGAGTCTTCCTATTTACTAGTGTTTTCCCTCTAATGTCAATTACAACTAGGTTTCAAGTGAGTCACAGTAAACAACCTCAAGTTAACTTTGGTCAATTATCCTTAGTTCCAACTCATAAAAAATGTAAAGGAAACAAACCTATCTTTGATCAAACACCTAAGGGAAAAATAGAAATTGAGTTTACTCCTCCTAGCAATCTTAGTAAATTGAACATATCTAGGCCCTCTTCACTTTTTGAGCAAGACATGTTATTCACTGGAAGCAAAGATAAAAGTATGGATGACATGATAAATGATAGATTACTGAGGCAACATGGGGTTGAACCTTTGGGATCTCGCATAACTCATGAAGATTTTGATGGAACTACCTCAACAAATGATTGTTTTGGAGGAAATCAACACTACTCTCCATTTCTTGCTCCTCCTGGATTATCACCTAAATCTTCTCACCCAATGGATGATAAAATTAGACAAGATGAATTGCAAAAGATAACATACTTGGAGAAGCAAGAGAAACAAGTAGTACAATAAATCAATGAAAGTTTGGCTAGGTCTCAAGAATTTCTCAACAAAACTCCACGAACCCCTAATGGTTAGTTTAGTAAAGCGAGTATGTATACGAAAGCCAAAGCTAGAAAAATGGCTAAAGATATGGCTCGACAAATGGTTAATTATATTCTTTCTCAGAGAGGTAATGTTTCTCCACCTCCTATATCTCCTAGAGGCGATGAGGAGAGACATCTTCTACAAGAAAAACAAGCCTACATGGATGCATTCATACAACGCGAGGCAGAAAAGAGAGCTCATGAAATAACACATCAGAAACTTTTTCTTGGTGGTGGTAATGGTTCTCCACCTCCTTCTCCTCCTCTAAGAGTTACTAGATATATGTCACCTTCACAATCTTCTAAGGGAAATAGGAGACAACCATCTCCTCCTCCTAGATATCAGCAAAGGAAAATGTCTCCTCCAAGGAATTCACAACAACACCCTCAATTTACTACACATGGTTTTGGTGTGGATTATGATTTATTAGAGCAAGACCTAGAATTCCACAATTACATGGATCAATACATTCAAATTAATAAGGATAAATACTTCATGGATTTAATCAAAAAAGGTGTTCAAGTACCTTATGATTTTGATATGAATAAGAATATTAAGAGACAAAATCCTTCATTCCAAGAACAATTTGAGAAAAATATGAAGATATTAATAAATTAAATTACACCTAAGAATCCATTTTCTCTACAAAGTGTCTGTCCTCTACCTTTTGAGAGGAGTATTCTAGAGGTTGAATTCCCTAAGAAAACATAATTTCCTCATTATGATAAGTACGATGGGAATGGAGACCCTAGTGATAATGTGAGACAATTGAATGTTTTGAGCTTGGAATTTGCACATAAAGATGCTTATCTTATGAGATTGTTCCCTAGGAGTTTAAAGGGTCAAGCTATGGAATGGTTCACTAAGATTACTCCCCCACTTAAGAATTTTGAGGACATTGTTAAAATATTTATTCAACACTTCTCTTACAATGTTCAAAAACCAGTTTCTATGTTGGATTTGCGCAACCTCAAACAAGATCAAGGAGAACCCTTTGTTACCTTTTTGCAAAGATGGAGAAAGTTATGTTCTCATTACTCTAGAGAAATTCCAGAAAAAAGAGAAAATTAATATACTTGTGAGTAATTTGGTTCCTAAATTGAGAAATGAAATTGGCAAATGGATGTTTGAGACTTTTCATAATATGGTAGAAATAACTTTCCATATTGAAGATGTTTTGAAAAATCAAGGAATTATCAAGCATAATAGCAACAAGAATAATAACAACAATGGAAATAAGAATAGGAGTACTTCTTATAAAGGGAATCAACATGTGGTTAATGATGGTATGGTTGATGCATCTAAGTCTAATGACCAAGCAGTTACAAGTTATCAGATAGTGTTCATGCTATGAAACTTCAAGCATCTTCTCAGCAAAATAATAGAGAAAATTCTAGATACAATTATAGAAATCCTCAAGAGAGAAGAAATTTTACAAAGATTGGCAGACCTTATGAGGATGTTTTGGAAGAGTTGATTAATGGCAAGCTATTAACTTTGATTGAGAATTGGCAACCACCTCTTGTGAAGGGTTCGTATTCGGATGACAATGCCTATTGTAAATATCATTAGAGCAAAACTGGTCATACTATGAAAAATTGTCAAAGGTTAAAACACAATATTCAAAATTTGATTGATAAAGGAAAGTTAGTAATTGATGGTGTTAGTCATGCTACTAATAATTATCATCAAGCTTATAAGGATCTTTTTCCTAAGCATGAAAAGGGTGAATCATCTAAGAACAAGAAAGCTCAAGTGAATTATACTTATTCTAATCAAAATTATGGATATTCTAATGCAGACAATGTTATCAACATGGTTACAGTTAAGGATAATGATAAGGATTTGAATCATCCACATAATATTGCCTTACATATTGAAGTCATGATTCACATAACTCTTGTTAGATGTGTGTTGATAGATGGGGGGTGTTGGGTTGAATATTTTTCCTTTCAACATACTTGAAAAGTTGGGATATTCAGAACAAGATATTGATACTAGACAAAAGGTTGCTATTAGAGCTTATGATGGTAGCGAAAGACAATCTAAAGGATTGGTTGTTTTACCTATTCAAATTGAGTCAGTTGAGAGACATATTCTATTTCATGTGGTTGATATTAGTACCCTTTCTTATAACATTTTATTGTGTAGACCTTGGATACATGAAATGAAAGTCATTCCTTCCACATATCATCGGTGTGTTACATTTGCACATAATGAAATTGAGATGTGTAATTCAGGAGTTAATACTTTGGCTATCAATAATATTTCAGCAGAATCACATATGCCTTTGGATAGAGTTTCAGATGAGACAGTTGAAGAATCTGTAGAATGTCTAACAAAATCTAAGACACTTAATAGTGAACTGGAGGGATGTGAGGTTGTTTCTTTGGTTGAACCTTTACTTCCTATGGAAGGAGTGGAAGAAGGAAGTGTTGTTAGAGATTGGATTTACAAAGAAGAAAATGATGATGGACCCATCTTTGATGTTTATGATGATGATGATGAGGAAATGTATATACTTGATCAACAAGATATATGCAATGGTTTGATCCCTTTTACTAATCTTCTTTGGGGAGATGGACACGGTTCAATTAATGAAGCTTCTTCTTAAAAAAATCAAAATGATTCAAATATACAAAACAACGATGAAAGAGCATATTCAAATAAGTATGAATTGGGTTTATCTTTAGAGCCTTCTACAATTGATTTGGGTATTGATGTGATTCACGTTGATGATTCTCAACCCAGTACAATTAATGAGATTTCAAGCTCACATATTTCTCATAAGCTAGATTCTCCAGTAATTAGACAACTTTATGATTCAAGAGAAATTGAGAGGAACTTGATAGACTTTGATTCTATAGTTGTCGGCAAGGATGTTATTCATATTTACAATATTGAGCCTTCAGAGGATGAGATTCCATCATTGAGAGTTACTCTTAGCAGATTAGTGACAAATAAAGATTGCAAAGTTACGAGATTACAAGAACTTGAGTTACTAGATGAGAAGAGAAAAACTACTTTTGATCACATGAGATTTTATTAGAAAAGATTGTCTAAGACTTATGACAAGATAGTTTTCCCTAGAGAGTTTTTAGTGGGTGATCTTGTTTTGCATGTGAATCCTTGGAATTAGAAAAATAGAGCTCAAAAAGAAAATTTTGAACCTAATTGGTTGGGTCCTTTTATTATTATAGCTACTTCTGGATCGGGTGCCTATTTGTTGTCTACACCTGAGGGAGATCAGCTCCCTGATCCTATTGATGTGCTATCCCTAATGTCCATTCTTGCTAGAGGCATCTGTACATATTTATGGGTCCTGAAAAAATATTAAAAAAGTGATATATTCCAAAAATACAAAAAAACAATTATAAAAGAAAAAAGAAAAGAAATGGTATTTTTCAATATCAACAACAGTGTTCCTTAAATATCTTAAACACCAAAATAGTGTTTCTTAACACTACCCTTAGAGTCTTGTCTTGATTATCATGCTTTAGTTTATACTTAATGTTGAGCTATGCTTTGATCTTTCTTTGTATGATGATTGTTCATTGCTATATATACATGTTTACTGCACTATATCTGTATGTTTTTTTTGTATTCCCTCCCTGGTCATTTTTTGCACTAGGGGCATGTGGTTTTTTTAAATTTTTAATGAGTGATTTGATTAGTATTGATGAGTGTCTCTATGGTTTTCTTCGGGATGCATAGCTGGAGAACTATGGACCATGAGACACATTTTTGGTTGATTTCTTGCTTGTGTGGTTTTGATCTCAACACTTGCAATGTTTCTCAACACTACCGGATCCCATTCACATCATCATAGTTTCCTTGGTGACTACTGATGATTGTGGGAAGCTTTCAATTACATTCACATCTTCAAATTACTTTGGTGATTAATGATGATTGTGTGATCTTTTTGATAGAGTTACATTCATATCTTCATGGTTCCAACCAAGAAAGGTTGTGTAGCTTGGCTCGATGATTAAAACTAGGATCTTAATCTTGGTTGAAATGAGTAAGTACCTAGAATGGACAGAAGTGTCATATGGACATGGACATGAATTTTATCCCCTTGCCTTTTTGGAGGTTTTGATTTGTTTGTATACCTTTTGGAGGTCTCCTTCATCATTTCTTTGTTATCAGTTTTGATCATGATTTGGCTTTTTAGTACACGTCACTCATTCGTGATCTCAATCGAAATGTCATATCTTGCATAGTTGATGGTTTTTGAGGCATTTTCCCTCTTTTTCTTTTCATCTTCTTGTCTTTCATTTGCCCCCTTTCTTTCTTTTGATTTGGGGCATGCTTTTCACGCTTAGTGATTTAACCTTGGTTTCTTGATCTATATCTTGTTTATCTTTCATCATGAACCTTTTTCTGATTTGATCATATCTATCTTGTTCTTCCCTAGCCTTTCCTTCATTTCGATTTTGATCTCAAGGGGGCAAGAACACTCCATTGAGCTTCATTTTTTGCAAAGTTGATTCAAAATCTACCCATCTTTTTCTGCCTAGCTTGGGGCAGATGATTATTGTACTTGGGGCAACTCAATGCGTGATTTTTCATTTTTTGGGTGTTGATATTTAGCTTTTGCCTTTATATATATTTCATGAATTTTATAGTTGCTAAAAACTCTTTGGGCAAACCTAAAATTATAAGACCCACAACGACATATTGTGTTCCAGGCACTGTAAGACTCCAGATGGCATGTTGAAGGAACAAGAGTTGGATGCTTAATCTTTATATATTTTTGACATAAATCAATCTTTATACACACTTTATTTTATAGTTCTTTGACTTAATGTGCTTGTCATGTATGTAGACACACATTAGTCAAAGAGGGGCAAATGTATGCACCCTAAAATGGTCACCTTGACTATGTGCCCCAGTTTCATAATTTATCTCAAGCTTGAATCGATATTTACATCACCATTTCCTTTGATCAAATTAAATTATTTGAATTATTTAATTAATCATCATTATTTTACATCAATTTCATTGATTAAATTGGAGTTAATTTATTTAATTAATTTTAAAGAAATGGTTGGATCATCTTGATTTTTGTATTGTTTAATTAAAGGAATTTTCTCCCTTTTAATTAAATAAAACCCCTGCTCACTTAATTTTATGTGAAATAATTATTATTTTAAAAGAAATAATCAAATAAATTTCACACACTTTATTTTATAAGAAAAGGAATTATTTTACATTTAAATTAAATATAAACACCCCTCATCTTATAATTTTTATGGATTTTTATGCTCCGCATCTCTTAATTAAATGCTAATTGCACATTCTCTTATGTGGGTCACACCTTTTCATTTAATTTTCATTTTCCCTCCAATTTGGGAATGCCTCTTGGCTTTGGTATATAAGGAGACCTCCTTCCTTCATTTTGGGAGGAGGCAATTTTATTATCACCATCATTTGGAGCTTTCATGCAATTTCCTTGAGGAATTTGAGCATTCGTATGAGAAGATCATGACTTCTTATGCTACCATTATGATAGACATTTTTTGAAGCTTTCTTGGAGACTTGGAGATATCTTACATGTTCATAATCATTTGAATCTTCTATTCATTGGATGTACTTGTGAATACCAAGGCTAATGTTCATATGAGAGCCACCACTACAAACCTTTGAGGGTCTTTACACATTGATAATAGGAAGCTATGAGTCGATTCTTGAGATCTTGCACTTTCATGGTGTTATTTTGAAGGATTTCAAGTATAAGGATTCATAGAAGTGTGTTTGCATATTTGTCCACATTTTTCACACACAATATGGTCTTTCTATTGTGGGGGAGTATGTGCTTAAATCCCGAAATAGATAAAAGACAAATGCTAACCTTGAATCTGGAAATAGTTATTTTTTGATGTTTGTATGTAGTTTTAAAAAAAATTGCAACCTATTCTAGACTAGAAATGTGGAGATAGAGGAAACCTAGAAATATTTTGTCTTTTTGAAGGGAGATCGACCTTGACCCTATTAGCGAGCCACAATCTTACCCCAGGGCACAATTGTACCCTGAAAAGTTGGCCTTAACCTGTACTACTCTAATGAAACTTTTGTTCACAGATCTTGCAAGTCCTTGACCTAGAGGCCAAAGTCCTCAATTTCATAGAGAAGTTTGTCAGGAATAGGCTAGAAATATATATATATATATATATATATATATATATATATATATATATATATATATATATATATAGAGAGAGAGAGAGAGAGAGGGGGGGGGGGAAACATCCAAATCTATGCAAAGACCCATTCAAGGTGCTTGACATGACCCCAGACCACTTACTTAGAGGGTTAAACACTCTTAACATGAAAGTGCTTCCATTTTAAGATGATACAATGGGTATTTGTTGTGAGTTGACTTGTCACTTGTTCTGGCATTTAAAATGAGAGTTTATTTTGTTGTAATTGCAACAGGTTGACTTGTGGTCATGCATGTATTTAAAAAGGTCTTCGGTAGAGAGTTGGGATAGAAGTTAGAGGATGGAAGATAGTAGGAGCAGAAGCAAGCTAAGATGTGAAGTTTGATCATTGAAGATTGTAATTATTTGTAATATGGTCGTAACCGAGAAGGCCTTATAGATGAGCATGTAATTGATGATTATGATGAATATAAGAAGGCATTTTGTTCCTCTATCTCTTGAGTTTGTTGTATTTGGTGTTTATTTCCACTGTGTTTACTCTCGCAGGTGGTTTGAATAGTTGGGTGTCCCTTTGGCCTTGGTTATCTCATCCCTCCTTGCATCGTATTAAAAATCCACTTATAAGAAAATAAATAATATTAACTTCTAATTTGCACAAAAAATGGAAACAAAAGTAGAATATGCAAAAACCACATACTATTCAAAAAAAGCAATATGCACAAACAAGATAGTCAAACCCGATAATTAGATATTATCGTGCCAGGGCAAAAATATTTAATTAGAACACTCTGTATCTCTCAGAAGGAAACCAGAATGATTGGCAAACCCACCTCAGTCTTCCTATCAGCGTCGTATTATCAAACAAAAAAAGGGAGATAATGCTTAGAAAGGAGATTCCTTCAACACCATAGTCAAATTACATGAAGCAAGACATAGGGAGATTATCAAAATGCAAGGAAACCCAAACTTTATCACCAAGGAAGAAGAGGGTCGGCAAAAAGTAAAATTGAGAAGGAATAGGAGAAGAAAGTCACATCAAAAAACAATAATAACTAGCATCAACAAACTAGAGGTGGAAGAACTCGTCAATAGACAAGAGCATTTCTTTAATAAAACATGATATGCAAAGAAACAAGCTAGGGCCATAGATCAGATCGCACCCATAGTTAAGTTAGACACAGAAAAAACTCAAAAGATACCAAAGCCTTTCAAAATCTTAGAAGCAAATCATATCCCATTAGGTTAAAACCAACAACACTCATTACCTAGAGAGGCAATTAGGGTTTATACTATTAAGTCTCAAAGCTTGAAACTATACATTCCTTTGCATAAATGAATAGATGAAAAGAAAGTTATTACTGATAAAGGACCCTCTCCTCCTATGGAGATGTCATCTAATCACAAATCATTTTTTGAAATACTAATCATAAGTGACAGGTATGTAGAAGAAAAAAATGAAGGAATGCTTAGAGCTAGGCGTATACGCATACTGGAGTGACCCAAGTATCTCTTAAATCTATTAAAAAGAATAGAAAAGATCTGCAAGTAGCAAGTAAGTATTAGTACTTTTTCAAAATCTTCATTTTACATTCACTACAAAAATAAGGAAATCAGGAATATATTAATTTCAATTTCTAATTTCTTTTATAAAGGATTCTTAATTAATTTTTTAGCTTGGGAACCAAACTGGAATGACGAATAGGTTAAGCAAGTACCCACCTGGATAGAATGTAAAAAATTTCCACCTAAAATTAAACATCTTCAAACCCTAGTGAAAATTGTTAAATCCCTAGGGAACTTATTAGGCATCGAAACTGAATATAACCAATCTAGCAATAACAAATTTTTAATAGAAACAAAGTCCAGTCAGGAAGAAATAAAGACTAAATAAAATAACAAATAGATCTATCTACAAGCTAGATTTTACAAAGTATGAGGGAGAAATCACAGGAATCATTAAACCCAATCTGTATATAGATTACAATACATCAAACATAAAAAGAAGAACTCAACAACACAAGAATGCATAAAAATAAGGAAAGAACAAAGGAATCAAAAGCTCCAAAGGAAAAAAAAAGTAGGGGACAATAATGGTAAGCAAGAAGGATATAAAACAGAAAGGGAAGTCATTGGTTAGAAAATTCATTCAATCGAGAGAGTTACAGAAGAGCAAAGAACGTAACAAAGAGATATGGGAAATAATAGTGAAATAGAAAAGAGAATTTAGAAGATCTTCAAAAGACTCAAAATAGATTTACCACTCTAAAGAAATGTGAGGTATGCCAAAAAGAGAATAAAGATCTAAAGGATACAAAGAAGAGTGTTCAAGAATTAAATAGAATGACTCACAATATCCTATTACTTCAAAATGACATTGAAGACCAAATTTTGATAGGTGAACAATATCACTTCGAGCATGGGTATAGACCACAACAGGATGAGAAAGAAAGTAAAGAGAATGACCTAATTGATTCAGAACTAAAGGGGAAGAACTTAACAGGCAAGATTAGAGGAGAATCTTCAAAAAAAATCAAAATCAAAGAAATTTAGAAATAGGAATTAAGTAATCAAGAGAATATAAGCAAAGAAAAAGAAATATTATTTAGACTGGGAACCAACCAAGATCAAACTATTGATCAAAATATAGTATCAAAATCCTACAGTCAATATTGTAGTGAAATAGAAGAGAGAAGAGAACTTTAGGAAGGTGGAAGCTCAATACTATCAGCTAACTCAACTCATTGGAGCAATATAACAATTTAGAAGAAATCAAAGAAAAGGAGTTATAAATTTTGGCAAACATTGGCAGATGGGAAAGACATATTTGGAGAAGAACCAAACATAGACCTAAGTGGAATAGAGGGATATTTGATCCCCTTAGAAGTAGTAGCCTTTATAGAAGTTCAAGAGCAGGAGAAAAAATCTACACATGTAGAGGAAAATTCAGAGGTAGAGCACATTGGTAATAACCAAAATTGGGAAGAATTTGGGATATTGAATGATATATTTAACTCATAGGGAAGTGAGAAGGCTAGAAAAGAAAAAGAACAAAAGCATAATGGAGAGGACAATGAATTTTTAAACAAACAATTAAAGAATTAACAGATGAGGATGAAGATTGGTAGGAAGAATGGAAATTGTGATAATTTAGTACTCCATTTTTATGTTACTAACCTTCTCCTTTTAAGTACAAGACTCTTTATTTTGATTCCTTTTAGATGGATTTTCAATGATTGCTATCTATATATTAACTATGTTGACCATTCAAGTTTTATGTGCCCAGAGGTAGTCTTGGACATCAGAGTTCCTTTTCGGTTATTCCTAGTGGAAGTTATTACTCGTAACAGATATTTTATTGATAGGGGTATGTCCCTCGCTATGATGTATGTCAAATTTTAACATGACAATTATGTAACTTGAAATTCAATATAATAGGTTATGTTTCGATTGGGGTATGCCCCTTTTAAGATGTAATTATATAGGACTTATGTCCCGAGCGAGACTGGAGGTTTTCTTCTCCATTCTTTCCTACCAGTGCCCATTTGAACGGAGTTAAGCTAATGTAATTTTATTTTATTTAATAAAATCATTCAAGGACTCGACCATTTATCAATAAAAAAAGAAGAAGAAAATATAGGGAGGAAGAAATAAATCCAAATATCAATCATAACTTAATAGATAACTTGGGAATTTCTATAAACCATGAAGGTTTAAGTACTCTGAAATGTGGCAAACGAAAAATGAAGAGAGGAAGGAAATCACTAAAGGAACTAAGAGAAGTAGATGGACAAGCTAAGGAGTAGAAAAAAGTATTTGAAGTTATCAAAAAAAGGAAGGGGAAGAGCCTTCCAGTGATCAATGAGGATCATAACATGGAACACTAGGGGTCTGAATGCCCCTAGTAAGCAACAGTTGTTAAAACGTAGTCTTAACTTATTTGAATAAGATATAATATTGTTACAAGAAACTAAGTTAAATAAAGAAGAGGGAGACAAATTTAAAAAAATATTAGGTAGATGGAAAATAGAAATGAAATAATCAAATGGGGCCTCAAGAGGAATGGGAATCATATGGAACATGCGATCAGTAGATATCAAAATTGTAGAATCCAATAACAATTGGATGAGGAGCAAAGTAATCAGCTATAAACACAACCTCCAATTAGTAGTTATTAATGTATATGGACATAATAAAAAACCATATAAGAAAAAAGTATGGGATGGAATTAGTACATTCATGAGGCTATACCCTAATGAAAACATGATTATTGGTGGAGATTTTAATGCTATCTTGGATCGCAATGAGAAATTTGGAGGAACTCAAATGACTGCTAAGGCAATTATAGACTTCAGAGACTGGGTCAGGGACAATAAGCTATTAGAAATTCCAACTAGCAATAGAATTTTTACTTGGAATAATAGAAGAAAAGACTTCAATTATATAGCAGAGAAGCTGGATAGATTTTTCTTCAAAGGAGAAGTAGCAAAGTTGGATCTAACAATCATAGCTAATATTCAACCTACAGTGGGCTCAAATCATTTTCCAATTAAAATTAAATTTATAAAACCTAAAAAACTAAATAGGAATCCTTTCAAATGCAAAAAAATGTGGTTCCTAGATAAAAACTTTATGGAAAACATCAAACAATGGTGGAAAGAAGGTAATTTCAACGGTTCAAAGATGTATTGTCTTGTATCAAAATAAAAAATGATTAAAGAAAAAATACTAAAATGGAACAGAACACACTTTAACAATATTTTCAAAGAAAAATTGGATACGAAAGAAGAACTCAAAAATTCAAATGAAGAAGTTATTAAAAATGACATGGATAATGAGAAATTCAATAAAGAAAAAAGAATTGTTAGCTAAGCATGAAGAAATTTTAGCAAAAGAAGAAATATTTTGGAGGCAAAAATCAAGGGAAAAATGGCCTGCGGAAGGATATAGGAACAATAATTTTTTCATAATAGTACTGTCCATAACTATAAGTCAAATCAGAGATAGAAATAGAAATTTGATAGATAATCCATCAAAAATAGATGAAACCTTTTTTACATATTATGAAAACTTACTTAACAATTATGACTTCTCTAATCATACTACACAAGAAAAAGTGCTAAGGGTTATTCCCAAAGTGGTACCAAAAGCTGATAATATAGCACTTAATAAACCATTTACCAAAGAAGAAATTAAACTAGCCCTCTTTAATCTTAGCCCGAATAAATCTCTGAGGATAGATGGATTCCAGGATTTTTTCTTTAAAAAATGTTGGGACATCTTAGGAGAAGAACTACGAAGGGCAATTGAGGTAGCTAGAAATGGAGGATCAATTATAACTGAAATTAATCACACATTTCTGGCCCTAATTCCCAAAAAATCAGAAGCGGACTCACCCTTTGACTTTTGACCCATTACACTTTGTAACACTATTTATAAAATCTACTCAAAAGCATTAGCAAACATAAATAAATCTATTATCCCAAAGCTAATATTTGAAGAAGAACAAAGTGGATTTGTGCGAGGAAGATCTATTATGGATGGAATATCCATAATTCAATAAACTATCCATAATTCAATAAACTATCCATTCAACAATCAATAATAAGGAAGCATGCATGTTCATGAAACTGGGTATTCAAAAAGCATATGATGTAGTGGACTGGAGATTTTTATGCAAATCTCTAGAAGCTTTCATATTCTCTCATCAATGGATTAATATAATATTCAATTGTATATCAACACCTGAGATATCTCTTTTAATCAACGGTACCCCAGAAGGATACTTTAATATCTTAAGGGGTATCTCACAAGGTGACCCCATCTTGCCTTTTCTATTCATTATCATGGTTGAAGCTTTTGGGAGATCAATAAAAAAGGCTCAAGAAGAAGGTAAAATAAGAGGAATCACAGTGGTAGATAATATTTCCAACATTACTCGTCAACAATTTGCTGATGATACAATTTTTCCAAGTGTTAGCACTAGGGAAAAAACTCAAGCCTTCAAACAAATCATTCTAGATTATACTGTAGCCTCTGGTAAGAAAGTGAACGTAGATAAGTTGGAATTTTTTTATTTTTCTTTTGAATACAACAAGAGATATGGAAGAATATTTATGTAATTAGATGGGATATAAGAAAGGAACATTCCCTTGTAAATATTTAGGGATTCATCTAGAAAAAGGTGCAAGGAAGAATAAAGGATGGGACAACATCCTAAATAAAATTGACAAACAAATAGAGACATGGAAAGGAAAATGGTTAACTAAAGCAGGCAAAGCAACTAAAATTAAATCCATTTTTTTAGTTATCCCCACATACCAACTTTCATGTCTTCCTTTACCTAAGAAGATGAATAAAAAATTGGAAGGAAAACTCAGAAATTTCTTTCGAAGTGGAATAGAAGAAAAAAAGAAGCAAGCATTAATCAAGTGGGAAAAGATTTGTCGTCCAAGAAATCAAGGGGGATTGGGTATTAAAAACTTTAGCTTGCAAAATGAGGCATTGGGGAAAAAACTAGTACGGAGGATCAAGAAAGGGATAACAAATGGGAAAATTTTTTATATAATAAATATTTAAATCCGAAAGATCCAACTTCTTTATTTAGAGTTAGCAATCCTCCGATAAGATTAAAAACATAGAACTTCATGGTAAGATGTCAATTAATGATCAACAAGTATGTAACCTGGGATTTGGGTAGAGGAGATGAGGCTTTCTTTTGGGAAGATTCTTGGGATGGACAAGCTCCACTCAACAATTCAAATATCCCTAAAAGTGTCACAAAAGAAAACTCATCAACTTACGAGGTCCAAAGGTTTTAGATTATATAACCCTTAAAAAGATAGATGGGGAGGATATCTGGGTGTGGAAAACATTGGAGAATGTTGATATATCTCCTTTAGACAAAATCAACTTCACAAACATTCTCAAAGATCGATAGGTGAATCATAAAAATAAGGAAGACAAACTTATATGGGGAGCATCCAAAGATGGATCATATAAATTCAAGCTAGGATACAATCTTATTATCAATTCACAAAGATGAGAAAACCTTAACCTTCCTTTGGATTTATGCTAGGATACAACATGCCTACCTAAGGTTGGTATTTTCCTTTGGGCTACAATTCAAAATTGTATTCTAACAGCAAATGGATTCACAAAAATGGGATCTGAAGGTCCGTCAAGATGTTGTCTTTGTAAATAAAACTTTGAAACATCAGAACATCTCCTCTATAATTGTCCATTCGCTCAAGAATGTTGGATTTGGCTTGGGAATAAACTCAATTGGTCCTCTCCCCTTCCCATGGATTTAGCTAGCCACCTAATTGGATGGCCTACTAAGAATAAGAATAACATATATGTTAAACTTTGGAATATAACTCCAACCATCTTAATGTGGGAAATTTGGAAAGAGAGAAATAGATGAATCTTCAATAACTCAAAACTTAGCATGAAATCTCTTCTAAATAAGGTTGAAGCTAGTATAACAGAAGTTATGAATAGCCACCTAAAGAAAATAGTAAAAATTGAAGGGAGATTTTCTGAATGGGATGAGAATATGAAAAAGAACTAGATACACCTTATCAACCCTCCACCAATATACGAGAAAAAGGATTGAAAAGTCATGAAAGAATGTAGATGGGAAGCAGCCCCAAAAGTATGGAAGAAATTAAACTTTGACGGAGCGTCAAGAGGTAATCCAGGAAAAGCAGGAATAGGATGTATAGTTAGTTTAGAATCTAGAGAATGAATCATCAAAAGAGCCAAAACCTTGGGTATTACTTCAAACAACATAGCAAAATTGGAAGCTCTCTAGGAGTTTAAAAACAAGATAACAAGATACATTATTGAAGAAGACTCAAATTATTTTTAATCCCATTAGAAAACGTTAGACACCAAACTTGGTGATGAATTTCAAACTCAAAAATGTTCTATGTTTAATTGATCAATTTGAAGAAACTAGATTTCAACATATTTATCGTGAAGGTAATACGAAGGCAAATAAGCTAGCAAATAAAGGAGTCATAGGAGAAAAATTTAGTCTTCAACATTATAAAATCTTAGAGATCAATTAGATGTCTAAAGTCTTTATATGTAACCCCAATAAAAATGAGCATTTATGCTTTCACCTTATTTTTGCTTATGACATCATTTTTAGGTGCTCCCAATTTACGTAGTACTAATATTTAATTAGCCAAAGGCATGATAATTATGAGCTATTAATACCTCTCATCACGTATGTTCATGATTATTTAGTGGGAGGTATGTTTAGCCCTTCCCCATAATTTGATTCTAGAGCCTTCCGCTTTTTTGTAGCTTCCTTATTTAGGCCTCTTTGGTTCTTTTGTGGTGGTATTTTTTCCTTTTCTTAGTTTTGTTTGAGCTTAGATGGAGTTTGTCATTTTGCTTTTTCATTCACTAGAAGTTAGGACTATGGATCTTAAGGGGTTTGTTAAACATGAAAGATGGAACAAGATCCTGAATCCCATTGATGATTTGTCTAGGTTTATGATTTCTTGGGAAATTGGTGAAAAGGCATTTAACTGCGATTTTACTTGGTGCACCAACAATTCAGTAATTAGACCTTTAAAGGGTGTCTAGCTAGGGCAAACGTAGATAGTGAGGAGATCATTCGGCTCTGCTATAATGTATTTGACCCAACTTGGTTAGAAGGTCTAGAAATGCATTGCTTAGCATAGACTAGAAGCATAAGGTCCCTCTTCCAGAAGTTTATATGGCATACTTGTCGAGTAGTCTTAGGCATGCCATTGTGGCTAGAAGGCTGTCTCTTTATATTAGGGACAACATTCAATTCTTTTCAACCTGGCCAAAAATGGAGACATGCATTAATTTTCTACTCTGATGGAGAGGTATTAGAGAGGATCAGGGAAAGGAGTGGCTGGTCAATTTTCTACAAATGTTTGAAGCTTACGTCGAGCCAGATGTTTCCTTCGATGATCTTGAAAACTGGAATTCATTCTGCCCAATATGTTGAAAACCAACAAAGAAATATGAGCTTATATTTTCCCTCTAGGCTCAAAGGTAGACAATGTGGACAAAGTGACATATATCATTATGGTATGTTGGAGGAAAGAGGAGGAAGCTCAACCCTAAATGCATGATAGTGGTTTTTGGTCTAGCGCATATGTGGTTTTATCAAGGATATCAGATGTATATATTTTTCATGTTGCTAGTAGGGTTATATAGTTTAGTGCTCTGCCGATATAGGCCTTAACATCCTTCCCCTATTTTAGGTTATTGTGGTGTAAGTTTCATAACATTTGCCTTGTTTTGTCAAATGGACTCTACTTCCTTCTTACCCTTCAATATAGTTTCATTTTGGTCAGTGTATATGGCGCCCTATTGGGGTTGAGCTAACTTTCAATAATGTAAATATAATGAAGTATATTATTAGACCTCTCAATATTATGTAGATCTAAGACACTCTCACAGTTTAATTTCAACAAGCTTTGCTTAGTATTTTGCTCTCATGGTTTAGTACAAGGTGTTTGGCATTATAGTTACTTCATGAATTATGTATTCAGCTCATGTATCCAGTTGTGTTTTATCTTACAGTTACATCACAAATTACATATTCAACTTTTATTATATTTAATTAACAGGCCAATGGCAGTAATATATCTTTATATGCACACGGGTTCCTCAATTTATTAACACTAGTTTTAATCTGCTCATTTCCACCTTAAGTTTTTCTTATTTATCACGTATGATTTGTATCCTGTTCTAGTATTGCATTATGGCAGTTTTGTTGTTTCCCTCCTTCTGAAACTATGCAGTGGTGTTGAATTTCCTTTTATCTTCTACTCATTATGTTTTTCTATCATTCTTATGGTGTTGGGACATGCTATGTTTTCTTGGCTTGTCCTTTGGTTTTGGTATTTTTTGGTATATTCATATTATTTGACTCTGATAACTAATATCCAATTGGAAGCTAGTTGTGTTTTATCATGCATATTTTATTAAGATTACTATTCAGAGAGAAGGTATTCGACATTAGGAGATTGGAACCTAAGCTTCTCTTTGAACACTCAATTCCAAACTCAAGTATAAGATCTATTGTGGCAAAGAATTTAATAAGTAATGCAAAAATTTGGAAGAAAGTATTTATAAACACCAATACTAGGGTATGCCCCTTTTACATTTGTCCATCATATAGGACCTTAGTCCCAGGTGAGACTGGAGGTTTTCTTACTGCATTCTTTCCTACTAGTGCCCGTTTGAACAAAGAATTTCTATAATTTCTCATTTATACTTATAAATATAATATACAAGGCTTCAACCATTTACCAATAAAAACAAAAGAAAATAAATAAACAATTTTATTTTTATTTTTTTCAAAATTTCCCAAATTAATAATTAATTATAATTTTTTATTAAAAAAGATAAATTAAAAAATTGGATTATATTTTAATAAAATAAAAAATAAACACACATTTAATATTTCCACATGCCTTTGATCTCTCAAATCATGCAACCATATTATACTTAGTTTTCTATCTTTAGTATATTTGTTTTCACATGCATGCATAAGTTTAATTACAACAAGCTTTCCTCTTATAATTCTTTATTTTTCTAATAAATTTTACAACCAAATTAGTTTAGATATAAGAATAATATATATCTTTATTTAAAAAATTCATGATAATCACATGGTTTTAATGGCAAATTTAAAGTTGAAATCTTAGCTTTTCAATTTGTTGTTTTCTTCCAATTTTCTATAATCGAATTTTCCTTATATTAGAAATGATTTTAAAACTAGTAGCCGCATGCTTTTGTACATGCAACGAGTGCACCAATAGAAGATGAAATTTAAGAGAAATATATAGAATGAACATTAAATAATGTAAATATAAGCTCTTTTAAAATAAAAATACAAAAAAAAAGGGTTGAAGATTAAAACATAGATATAAAATTTACAATAGTTAGGAAATTTGAATATTGCTTAAGAAATGTGTTCAATAATTTCAATATTTTACAATTAAATTCAATTTATCAAATCTGAAAAAAAATCATTTAAAAAAAAACCCTATTACGAAAAATTAATAAGAGAAATACAAAAAAATAATATGAAAAATAACGACATAACAAATATTCTATTGACTAAATAAATTATAGAAATTGAAAAAACAATATTTAAAGAAAAAACTAAACTAATATAAAAATAATAATTTAAAGTAATTTAAAAACTAAAACCTAAGTCAATTTAAAAAATCAAAAGTTTAATAAATAGAGATCACAACATAATCTAATGTGGAGATCACAAGTAATTATTTTTTAAATAAATAAGAAAAGAAAAACAATAGTTAGAAGTGGAGATTTAAATTCTAATTTTATGTGAACAAATTAAATTATTAATATATTTTTATTTAAATAACGTAATATTTACTAATTTTTTTTAAATAGATTAATAAATGTTATTTATTTAATTAAATTTATCAAATATGAAAAAAAATCATTTAAAAAAACCCATCAAAAATTCTATTATAAAAAATTAATAAGAGAAATACAAAAAAAAATATGTTTAATAAATATTCTATTTACTAAATAAATTACAGAAACTAATAATTATATTTAAAAAATAAAATTAGACTAATAAAAAAAATTGAAATAATTTAAAAACTAAAATCTAAATCAATTTTAAAAATCAAATGTTAACTAAATAGATCACAACATGAGCTAATGTGGAGATCACAACTAATAAATAAAAAACGAAAAACAATAGTTAAAAGTGGAGATAACGAGATTTTCCACTGGATGCCAAATTCTTGTACTATGAAGTGTAATTAAATGACACGTCTTAAGGGGGGAATGGCATGTGAATGGATGATCACTGTGGCTAGGGCTTGCGTGCCCTAGGTCTGGTTGTTTGGGCGATTCTACTGTGAGCGTGTTCGTTGGGGAAGCGGTTGGCAGGGACTGGGTTCTATAGGCAGCGTTGAGGAGTGTGTGGAGAGGCGAGGGAAATTTGAGCGACTGTTTGGGGTTGGGGCCAGCGAGGGTTGGTTGGAGACTGCAGGGCCTTCATTCGGTGGTTGCGTGGGGTCAACTACAGGGTGAGGGTATTTGAAGTTAAAAGATTTTGGCTAGGTGATTGGGTCTTTGATTTTGCTCATGGGGCAATCAGAGGTCCCATCTCACATATTATCTAATGATTTGATGATGGCTGATCCCTTTATTTTGATGCAGGGAGGGGCTGAAGGCCAGACTAACAATCTTCCATCTAGGGTGAATGCTCCACCGTCGAAGGGTTATGTCTGTATTAAGAAGATGAATGGGTGTTTGGAGCAATCTAATGATCGACCAGTGTTAATTATTCAACCAGAGTAGATTTTAGAGGATGTGGAGTATTGGGGCAAGCATGCGCTCATATGTAAGTTTTTGGGTATTCAGCTTTCTCTCCCTGTGTTGGAATCGTGGGCGCATTGGATTTGGAACCCAGAAGGAGATATGGAAATTCTTCTGGCGACCAACAATTATTTTATGGTTATTTTCTCAAGCATGTCAGACAGGAACAAGGTTTTTGAAGGAGGCCCATACTTCTTTAACCAAGTTGGACTTTTCATCAAACCCTGACATAGTGGATTCAACTCTGCTAAGGAGATCCCGTCTTGGGTCCTTGTGTGGGTTTGGCTTCCACAGTTGCCTCTGGACTTTTGGAGGGAGGATATTCTTCATTCAGTGTCACTTCTACTTGGGAAACTGGTTGGGTCAGCCACACAAACCCAAGATCAAAAGGTAATTTCATATGCACGAATTTGTGTTGAGCTTGATCTTAATAATCTACTACCTAATTCTATGGAAATATGCTTGGGCCCTTCTTCATGGATTCAACAATTGGACTATGAGACTTTACCCTTTAGATGCAAGATTTGCCATGAGTATGGGCACTTACAACACAAATGCCCTTGGAATAAATTTCCTCAATCATCAACGACCACTGTGCTGACCCCTAAGGATGACAAGGGTAAGGCCCCTATGCTAGAAGGTCCTTCTGCGGACAAGGAGGGTTTTATCCTAGTGAAGCTGCATAATAAAGGAAAGGGGCAGAAGAGAACTTGGACGGATAGACAAAGTGATGGCACCTTTAATAGGTTTAATGTTATGGAGAATTTGGTACAGGAGGAAGGTATACCTATTGAGATATCCACAGGCGATGATTCCTTTTCGGGACCATAGATAAAGGAGGATGGGAATCTAGTCCAGGTTCTTGAGAAAGAACAAGGCCAGCCAGTTGGATTAGATGGACTGATTCAGGAGATAAGTTGTAATATTCTTGGTGGGTCGCATCCCTGTGACGCCCCAAATACCATAGCTTCTACCCATCCTGGCAAGAAAGGGGTGCTCGACAACACAAAAGGCTCTAAAGCTGCTTCCACTTTAGGCTTACAACAAAAGCCCTTTAAAAAAGGGACCTCAAAGAAGTCTGCTAAGCGTGGAAGGAAGACGGATTAGGAGAAGGTTAAGATGATGGGAGAGACTTTGGTTGAGGCAGGGTTTGTGAATCCCATTGACTCCCACTTTTCACAGTCTTCTAAATGATTATTCTTTCTTGGAATGTGAGGGGGTTGAACAACATCCCTAGACAAAAGATTGTTTGTAGATTGATAGATTCTCATTCTCCAGATGTTATTTTCATTCAGGAAACTAAGATTTCAGTTGATGAATTGGATAGGTGTGGGCCAAAGTTATGGCCCCATGGTAGCTGGTAGGGAGTAGGTGCTCAAGGGAGCTTGGGTGGTCTCACTTGTCTTTGGAATCCTAAGAAGGTGATTCCCTTGTGGTGGATTGTGAGTAGGTCTTCCATCTCTTTTATGGCTTCTCACTTTGAGACAGGTGGAAGGTGCTTGTTCTCCAATATTTATGCTCCTAGAGATTTGGTAAGTAAATCTCTTATGTGGTCACATATTATATTTGTCCGATCTCTGGATCCTTTCCTTCCTTGGATTATGGTTGGAGATTTTAATGCTGTTACTAATCTAGAGGAAAAGAGGGGCAAGATTTCTCGATTGGGTCCTTCTTCTAGTATGCTTAGAGATAATATTGGTTATTTGAATCTTATTGATGTTAAACCTAGTTCTGGTATATTCACCTGGAACAACAAAAGGAGTGGGACAGAGGCTATTTCAGAAAGGCTTGATAGGTTCCTGGTATATTGTTTTTGGATGGATATTAGATGGTCTACTAGTTCAAAAATTCTTGATTGGAGAGGCTCTAACCATTGGCCTATTAGACTCTTTGTCACTCCTTTCAAGACTTCTAAGAATCCCTCTTTCAAGTTTTAGTTGATGTGGTTGAGGGATCCCTCCCTACAGGATCTTATGATTGCCTAGTGGTATGAGGGCAGGCCTACTCATGGTACTTCCATGTACACCTTCGAGAAGAGGCTTCAACATGTGAAATTCAAGCTGAAACAGTGGAACAAACACTGCTTTGGAAACCTTCAAGAGCATTTGAGAGGAGCCCAGGCTAGGTTGGACAATGTCACTCGCCATATTAGGGACCAAGGAATGACTCCAGACTTGATGTCTGAAGAATCCTCAGCTTTGAGGAATGTTGAAGAACGGGAGCTTCGGGAGGAAATATTTTGGAAGCAAAAGTCTCTGGTGGACTGGTTGCAGGAGGGAGATAGAAACACTGCTTTCTTCCACAACACTGTTAAAGCTCGTAGGTTTGGAAATTCTATCACTTCTCTTATTTCTGCTTCTGGAGGAAAACTCTTTTCCAAGGAGGCAATTTCTTTAGAGGCCACTAGTTACTTTTCTCAACTCTTCTCTAAGGAGGAACCTGTTTCTTTGGTGGAGACAAGGGCTATTTTAGATTGCATTCCTTGTCTTGTGTCTAGCAGTATGAACAGAGATTTGTTAAAACCTATTATGCTTGAAGAACTAGAGAAGGTGGTATTTGGTATGACGAAAGGTAAAGCCTCGGGCCCAAATGGTTTTCCCATTGAATTTTTCCAAGAGTTTTGAGAGATTATTAAATTTGATCTTCTAGAAGTTGTCCAAGAATCATATCAAAATAAACAAATGCTCAAGTCTTTGAATGCCACTTTCCTAGCTCTCATTCCCAAGATTGATGGGGCTAATAGGTTGGATCAATTCAAACCTATTGCTTTATGTAATGTCACGTACAAAATTAATTACTGAGAGGCTTAAGCCTTTTCTCACCACTTTGATTTCCGAGGAACAGGGAGGTTTTGTTGGTGGTAGACATATTCTTGATGGGGTGGTTATTGCTTCAAAGGCTATTCACTCTATGGCCACGTCTAAAGAAAAGGCTATGTTTATTAAGCTGGATTTAGCTAAAGCTTAAGATCGAGTCAGTTGGGAATTCCTAGGTCGTGTGCTTCTAGCTTTTGGATTTGATATGGAATGGGTTGATTGGGTTCTTAGTTGTGTGACTTCCCCATCCTTTTCAATTCTTATTAATGGAGAACCTACTGACCTATTCTCCGCTTCTTGAGGACTTCGACAAGGGGATCCTATCTCTCCATATCTATTTATCATTATGACGGAGGGCTTGGGCAGATTTATAAAGTCTCAAGAAGAACTAAGACTTGTTCAAGGGTGGAAGTGGCATAATGATATTCCGGCATACACACATCTCCAATTTGTGGATGATACTAGACTGATGGGCTTGGCTACTATTAATAAGGCAAGAAACTGCAAAATGATTTTGGATACTTATTTAAAAGCTTATGGACAACAAATTAATGAAGGTAAATCATCTATTTATTTATTTAATACCCCTCAATTGATTCAGCTTAGGATTGCTAGGATTCTCAAGTTTCAAATTGGATCCCTCCCATTGATCTATCTTGGAGTACCATTAGCTCTAGGGGCTCAGCTAAAAGAATATTGGCAAGGTCTTTTGGACAAATTTCGTAGTAGGGTGAGTTACTGGACTCATAGGTGGCTCTCTTCTGCTGGAAGGGTTATCCTCCTCAAGACTGTGATTTAGGCTCTTCCCATTTATAGGTGTGTAGTGCAAACTCCTCCTATTGGAGTTATGAAAGATTTTGATGCTTTGTCACGACAATTCCTTTGGTCAGGCAATCTCCTCTCTTCTAAATGGAGCTTAGTCAACTGGGACACTGTTTGTTTGCCTAAGTTTGCTGGGGGACTAGGCCTTAAATGTATGACTCTTGGCATCAAGGCTCTAGCGGCAAAGTTATACTAGAGGTGGTGCAAGAATCAAGATCGAGATTGGGCTAAGATTTTGGCCCAGAAGTATTTCTCGGGAGTGGAGTTTCAGGATATTCCTAGACTGGAGCTAGATGGAAAGGGATCCTTTATTTGGGACACTCTTAAAAGGGGTGCTCCTCTTATCAAGGAAGGCCTTTTCTGGATATGTAATGAGGGGTTGAGTGTGTTATTCTGGCAGGACTCTTGGGATGGCCACCCTCCCATTCTCTCCAGCTACCCCCACCTTCAGCCTTTGTGTTAGGTATTTTCTGTTGCAGGATGGACCAAGGTAGCTCACTTCAAGACTATTAAGAGGTGTGGATTGATGGATGTGGCTAATTGGAAGGATCCACAGGATTGGCCCCTAGGGGGCTCCTTAGAGATTCGGGCTGAGCTGGCTAATCTTCTCTCTGTTAGGTTATGTAGCTCTTCTAAGGACAAAGACATCCTGGCTTGGGGTCCTTGCCCTAAAGGAAAGTTAAGTGTGGCCTAAGGATATGCTCGACTAGATAGTCAATGTAATGGAGTTCAGGAGGTTTCCTGGTGGAGGAAGGTTTGGAATAAATTCTCTTGGCCAAAATGTAATTTTTTTCTATGGTTGGTTGCTAAAAAAAAGTGTCTTACTTGGGATAATCTCTAAAGGAGAGGGTTTCAGGGTCCTCCTTTCTGTCTCCTTTGTATATTGAATGGAGAGGATGTTTCTCATTTATTCTTCTTATGCCTTCTCTCTAGAGAAATCTGGCATAAGTGGTGGGAGGTGTGGTGTCATGGATGCATTCATACTGAATCTCTTATTGAATTTTGGGATAGCCTTGGCAGACCCCCTGCGAAAACTTCATACCTCCAGGTGGCTTGGGCTGTTGGACCTTATTTCATTCTTTGGAATCTTTGGCTGGAGCGTAACCGTTAGATTTTCTATAATTCCAGCTTGGGAGTCACTAAAATATGGCAGCTGATCTTAAGTAGGCTTCAGGGGACTATCTATGCTAAATGTGATATGATTGAGCCGGTGGATCCTGGTGACATCAGTATAGTTAGGAATTTGGGATTGGTGGACAAAGGATTGGGAGGCATAAGCAGTAAGAGATCTTAGCCGCTCAAGAGAAAGGTTTGTAGGGTGGGGAGATGGAGAACTCCACTAGATGTAGTCCTAAAGATTAACACAGATGGCTCCTCCCGAGAGAACCTTGGACAGGCTGGTGTGGGGGGGATTGAAAGAGATACAGATGGCAATGTTATTTTCATATTCTTTGTGCACAAAGGAGTTCATTCCAATAACGTGATGGAGGCCTTGGCCATTAAGGTGGCTATGGAGCAGGCTTGCTCTCTTGGATGGAGGAGAATTGTGTGTGAATCAGACTCTCAGATTATTGTGGATATGATAAATAACCAGAGAGTGGATGACTCTAACTGGCAAATTGCCTTTCTTGTTAGAGAGATTCTTCAATTGACTAGCTTTGTGGATGGGATCTCCTTCTGTCATATTCCTAGGGAATGGAATGGAGTAGCTGATGTCTTGGCAAAATGGGCATACCAGAAGGGTGTTGGTTGGGATATTTCCGATAGGGATGATCTTCCTGCTAATTTTGTTGGGACTTTCGAGCAGTTAGTGGAAAAGGATAGAACTTAATTAATTTTAGGTATGTGATTTGGTTGTTTGGTCCTGAGGCCTTTTGTAGTTTGGCTTTAATTGAATAATTTTTTACCCCTTTTCAAAAAAAAAAGTGGAGATAACAACTAGTAAATATCAAAATAAGAGTTAAAAGTGGAGGGAGAAAAAAATTGGCCGGTAAATAATTAACGGGAAGGATTTTCAATTTTTCGGCCGAACTCTTGCAAAATTTTCGATAATACAATCATAATAATTTCCTAGATTTTTCTACAATTTTCCTCAAACAAGTTTTATTGATTAATAAATTTTACTTTTTCAAAATCCACAGCATAATTCTTTATCCAAAAAATTAATACAAAAATTTAATAAGCATTATGCAAGCACAAATACATGAAGTAGACACATATTTCAAAAAAATTCTACAGTGGATTTTCAAACCCTATCTCAAAACCACAACCAAAATATGTGAATGCATGCAAATCCTAACCCTTAGAAACTTTCAACAATTCTTTTGATCCAATTTTGAATTTTGCTCTCTAAACCTTATGTGCATATAAATAAGCTTGAATATTTTAATAAAGAGTTCAACTTTAGCAATGACTTTGATTTTCGAACATGCAAAGACCTCTCCTTAAAACAAACTTCTACTATTTGATCCTTTAATGCACACTTAAAGAACTTTTAAATTAAAATATTCTTTTATTTATTTTTTCTCCACTTCATTAATCATTACAAACACTATTTAAAGCGTAGTTTATTATTTAAATTAATAATAATAATTAAAACTCATTATTTAAATACAACTCTAATTTAATTATTATTAATTAAATATTTATAATAAAATAATATTAAATCTTTAATCTTTTAATTCTCTTTTATCCAACTTCTTAAATTAGAGTTTTAAATTAAATCTTTTAAATTGAAGCACATATCATCATGCTCTAATTTCTTTTTAACAAATTTTCTAAATTAGATTTCTAAATTAAGTCTTTTAAATTAAAACATATATTTAATTAATTAAATATTCTAATATTTTAATTTTTTTTAATCAAACAATATTTAATAATTCTCAATATTATATCACTAACCGAAATGTTATAGTTCATTCATTCACCAAATAAATCACATAGTCAAATCCACATAAAAACAACATTACCAAAATTGACAAAAAAAAGTAAACAACACAGGCATAGATAAACTCATGGGTTTAAAAAGGGTGGAAAGTCAGATACATGCCCTCCTCCTTAAGACAAGTAATTAGGCTATGGCTGGAATTGGACGTAAACATTATCTCCCTATTCTTACCATTGAGTTATTGCGATAGGACACTTATTTTGACAATTCAGGGAAGTCGATGTCTAATACTTGCAAATCTGTATAAAATACAAGCATGGATAGATTTAAGTTAAACAAACAATGGTGGGCAGTGGTACATTATGTAGATTTTGACTAGTAAGGGACTACGACTCCCTCCCTCAACCATGTCAGACACGTCAAGCATAAATATAAAACATATACACACACCATACACATGCAAGTATGTAGTAAGTATAATAATAAATCCTAAATATAAATAACATCATATGCTAACATCAATATCTATCATCGCCAGGGTACACTAAACATTTTTCTAAGACACACCATATGACATTATTATAAAAATAATTTCATTTACTAACCGAGAGAAATTAAAACATCATCACTACCACTAGAAAATTGTTACAACTGACATAATCAATTACTCAACATATTAAAATATTGCATTTCAAATATCAAATAAGGATTAACACATCTTAAAAAGAGTCATATAGAACTATAACAATTGAGTCTGCAATGATAACAAAAGAAAGGTATTACATCCAATGATCATAATTTCTAAGAACATTTTAGTGTTTTGACTCTATAAGTTTTTTAATTTCTTTTTTTGTTCTTGACAATCATTCATTCATCCAATATACACCTTGCCGCAATACCATTTTAGGACCATGTATAAGGCTTCATTTTCTTGACGTGTAATTAAGCATTTCCTAAATTAGAGGTAAATTTTAACGCGTATTCCCACCAGGCCCATACAATTGAAATTCGCCGAAGCCGACGGAACACAAATTTGTCGTTTTAGGCCATCCGTTCATTCTCGAAACACTTCACTTGCGCGCCAAGCAAAGTCGGTTCCTAACTCGTAGTTTCCTTAACTCGGAGTTAACGTCAACATCGAATGGTTAAGCTGTTGTACACGTCACCCACTACTTTGTTTCTTTCTCCATTTGATAAACACACCACACATGCGAGCAGAAGCACAATCTTAGTGTTACTTAATGTCCCGTCGTTTGCCACATCATCGATCCGTGCCTCGACAAAACCGACGGTCTAGATGGTATGGATGCTGGTACACGTCATCGATCCGTGGATGGACCGATCCAACGGTGCAGATGATTTTGGGAGACTGATTGGGTGTGCGCGTATGAAGTAGAAGTAGAAGGCGTGTGAATGTTGCTGAAGAGAGGAGAGTATAACTGCTAGCGGTTACATTTCGGTCGACGCATGTGACCGCTATGGGGTTTGCGGTTGGGTGAACCAAGGAAAGCGGAAACCTAGTTTTATGAAGAGGAAGAAACGGCTGTCACGAACGCATTTCATTTGGAGGAAGAGGAAGGATCGAGGATTTAAGGATTTTGAGCTCGGATGCGGCTTTTAGTAACCCTGGTTCGTAGTCCATTGAATTTGTTGTATCGATACGTGCAGTTTGAGCATTTCAGATCGCAGTTTGGTCAACATTTTGTGGGGTTTTCTTCTGCTGTTGGATTGTGTTGGGGTTTGAGTGAAAAGGAGTGGGGTTTCGGAGGTTAGGGTTTTGATTTGGGATGGACGAAGTATGGGAAAGAGCTGTCGAGGCAGCTTTGGACGGACAGGAAAGTTCATCTGCAGCTCGCAGTTTAACTTTGGACGGAGCAGTTAAGTGCGTCCATGGGCGCCTTCCTCCGCCGTCTCTGCTTGAGAAATTTCAGCAATTAAGGCATCTGTCTATTGCAAGCGTCGGAGTTTCCTCGCTTGCCGATTTCCCCCGCCTGAAGCATCTGGAGAAGCTTATTTTAAGCGATAATCGTATAGCTGGGGGATTGGAGTTTCTGGTGCAGGCAGGTCTCGAGTCGCTTCGAGACCTTGATCTGTCAAACAATAAAATTCAGTATATTGAGGACCTTGAGCCATTGGCACAGTTGAAGCTTGTTTCGCTTGACCTCTATGAGTGTCCTGTAACCAAAGTCGCGGATTACAGGGCTAGGGTTTTTGGATTGATTAAGACTTTGAAGTATTTGGATAAGACGGATGCTGATGATAACGAGCGGTTTGAATCTGATGAGGAAGAGGAGGATGAAGAAGATGACGACGATGTAGGCAGTGGAGAAGTGGAGGGAGAGGGGCTAAAGGCAGGCGTAGGGCCGACAGAAGAGGAAGAGGACGATGACAGTGAAGAGAGTGACGAGGATGAAGAAGAAATTGTCAGAGTTGCTCCAAATAACAATCTTACCTATGCAAGGACTAATGGGATTGGTTTCGGAGGTTCCGGGGTTGATTCCCGCGGAAATGATGAAGACGATGAAGAGGAGACTTCGTCGGAGGAAGAGGATGTCGAGGATGAAGAGGAGGAGGCCTCTCGATTTCGACAGTCGACTTTGGGTGCCAAGGCGGCGAATTTTGGTGTCCAAGTTCATGAAGTGAGCTCTTCTGACGGTGATGATGTTGAAGACGAGGATGATGAGGAAGATGTGGAGAATGTACAGGAAGTGCAGGACGTGGAGGAGAGTGACGACGACGACGAGGATGATGAAGATGAGGACGAGGAGGACGTGGAAGAAGAAGACCTCGACGAAGACGAGGACGATGACAGTAAGCGCGCTAGCAGCGGACAGGTCGTGAGAAATCCTGAAGTTCTGGTTCAAGAAATTGACGAGGAGGATGAAAATGGGGAATTGGGTGAGGAGGATGATGACGCGGAGGAAGAGATTGAGTACGAGGAAGAGGAGGTTGACGAAGAGGTAGGTTTGGGAGATTGCATGTTATTGTAGTGGTTTTCATTATAGATTTGTGTATTTGAGAGCGCTAGGGCTTGCAGTTGCTGTGGAATTAAATTTCTTTTTACGCAATGTTGGATTTGACGCCTGCTGTTCTGTTAAATGAAATCCCCTGTGAGGCTTTCCGGTTGTTTGTTTCGCTTTCTGCTAGGATTTTCATTGAACGTTGTGCTTCTTTGCGATTTGTTAGGGTTATCATTGAACAAACTCGTTTTCTATGCTGCAAGAGGTTCTGTTTCTACTGGGTATGAATTCAGTAGTTCATCTGTGGTCTTTAAGTGGCTCTGATTGTATTGGGTGTGCATTCAATAGTTTATCTGTGGTCTTTAAAATATATGGTCATGTTTGTTCTTTTTGTTTGTTCGGCGTTCCATTCTATTGTTCCAAGAAGAAACATAAAAGATTCATCTAATGTTTTGTCTGATTTAAAGGGGCTGGTTCTCAGCGATTGAATATGGGATGACGTATATATGGATATTTTCTTCCTTTTCGTATATGGCATTTCGGTGGGTCAGCTTGTGTGGAATAAATTTTAAGATTCTGAGTAGGGTTTAATGTCTTAAAGAACTCGGCTCGTTTGTGTTAGTTTTAAAACATTTCTCAATGTTTTTCTGCTACATTGCTGAGGTTTATTTTGATAAGTAGGAGGTTTGTTTTGTTCGTAAGTGTTCTCGTAATTACAAAGGGTTAAATCTTAAGGACTTGCAAAGTAGCGTGAAAATCCGTTTGGGCTTTCTGTTTCGCTCAAAGGGGGCTTTTAGTTGCTTTATTTATTCATGAAACTTGAATGGTTGCTTTATACGTTTTGATCAATACTTGGCCCTTTTAATTGCTGTTTTCTGTGAATTTTGTATTCAACTGATGGGTTGCCATTTAAAATCATAATTTTGAAGTTATGCTAAGGATATGCACCCTCGGCCTTTAAGTGGGCCCTGAATTGTGCAGACGGGTGTAGGGTTTTGATAAATGTCTTTACTTGTTAGTTTGTCTTTGGTATTATGGGTGGTGTGGCGGCTCACGCATTTTATTGTCTCATGTAATTCCACAAGGGATTGGGACTTATTAAGGTGAATAATTTGGCAGTAGTAGTTTATGGGGCTTTTTTTTTTGGTCAAAGTGGGGAGGAAAGCTTACTATTCTGTCTAAAGCTACGGTGTAAACGTTTTTCTTTAATTGTGGTCAAGTTTTGCTTTCGATGGGTTGGGTAGGAGGTGTCTCAGGCAGGTCAGTTTAAATGGGGTTTAGTGTAGGTTAGTTGGTTTAGAAGCCACGAAGATGGCTATGGCTGTAAATTTTTTGTGATATTAATATATTTTGACATAAAATTTCCACGGTCCATCTTAATGAGTACTAAAAGATTCTGCATTTGATTGGGTGTCTCTTTAAACTGCCTAGGGTCTTTAGTCTTGTTTTTGGAACGATGACAGCCTGACTCAGCAATCGTGTTTCAGACTTGTTTGTCTGTGAACTTGTACAAATTTTGATAAGGACAATCTTGATGGAGCCACTGCTGGATGTATGCTTACAGCAGGCTAGTTGTGTCCATGCCACAGGTCCTAGCATACACACTTGGTGTTTTTAGATGGGGTGAAAAGATTTATTTCCAATGACAAGATCTTGAGATAGATTAGGTCTGTTCTCATGATACAGTGTGCTGCAGTGGGTAATTTTCCCAAATTGTTTCTTTTCGTTTTGTTTAACGTGATGCAGATTTGTTTTGGGCTCAATCAACATTGTGTTCCTTCTTTCCATTATTAGAAAACTCGTTTTTTTAAGTTATCCCGATTTGTTTATTAAGTGCCGTACAAAAAGTACACCCTTATGAACACAATCGCGAAGGAAAAGTCGAATAATTAAATTTTGAGATGTCTGTATTTTATGAATTATTCTATTCATTTTTGTTTATATGTTAATTTTTTATCTTTGTTGGATGCCGTCATATATGGTTTTATGCCCTAGAATTGCCCTTTGAATTGTGTGCATTTCACAGAGTCGTTGGTGCCTAAATTCGGGAATCTCTCATATGATTGGCAGTCTTCATTCTAATCGGCTCCTTATGTCAAACTACAAATTTTTTATAATGACTTGCATATTTGTTTTTAGAACGATTTTGTGCAAGAGATTAGATGTATACTTATTAATTGAATCTTTGACGTGCTTATTAGGAACAGGATTATGGCACAGAGTATCTTGTCCAGCCAGTGCGACAAGCAGAAGAGGAGGAAGAAGCCAGTGACTTTGAACCTGGCCTTGAAAATGGGGATGACGAAGATGAAGATGATGACGAGGATGATGATTTGGAAGATGATGATGAACAGCAGCAGAAACAAGCAACAACATCAAAAAGAAAGAGAGATGAATCTGATGAAACAGATGATAGTGATGATGATGAGAGACCAAACAAGCGCTAGTACATTTCTGTTGTATTCACGTTCACTGATATCCAGCTTTTGCCTCTTATTTCGCCAGGAATGGCGTTAGCCTGGATGAGTAGAGGAAGGTCTCTCCTTGCTGTAAACATGTTAGCTCATACAGAAAGTACATTCAATTTTTTACTTTGTAACAAATGTAAAATTCAGCACAGCATGGTAGCCACGGTGGAAATTTGGCTTGTTGGGTTGCCTGTTTCATCTTTTTTGTTACATGTCACTTTGGCCAATATTTACCCTCCTATACTATTTATGTTTTTCTGACATTATCTAGGAACTGAGCAGTGAATATCTTGCTATTGGGCGGGGGGTTCATATTCATCTTTATTTGTTTAGGGGTCTTATATTTCTTTATCCTTATTTGTTTAGGGTCTTATCTTTCAATGGTACAGCTGTTTTTTCAGTTGTATAAAGTCAACTTAATGGAAAAACAGGCTCTGATACGTTATCTTAAATTTCCTTAAATGTTAACTCTGCAATAGTTAGGAGCCTTCGGTCTTAATGTCCCTGGGACTTAGCGTGGCTTTTTCCTGTGACAATTCTCCACAAGTTTTTGACATGTAAATCAGCAGGCTAGATGTTATATAGTCTGATTGTGACACAACATTTGCACATTCCTAAACGTTAAAGGTGCAAATTCATTCCAGAAGTTTTCTAATGCATGTACACCGTACTATAATTTTGACAGGAAATTTAGCTCTTTTAGGCAATTCTTAAATGATTGGGTTATGCATGGCTGTCATTTTCTCTTAACCTCTGGGGTGCGACCTAACCAGACTTGGGTGCTTCGCTGCCTGAATTTGAATTTTGTATCCTTCTGCATTTATATTCGGATAATTTTATTTTATCCTTGGGTAATCACCTGTCATTTTGTCCTATAAATGGTCATAATAATCAACTTCTCGAGGAACAGTTTGTGAAACTCAGAAATTGACTTAAACAATGCATAGGGTTGACTGGATTTCCTTTGTTTCTGTGAATTTCAAAGTTTTTGCATGTTTTTAAGGTGTTTCATTGATTCTGTGCTTGAGATTCTACAGTAATCTTGTTTACCGGTTGCAACATAGGATTTAATATGAAGAATGTGTGGCAGCCACTTCATTGCTAACTTTTTGTCTGGTTAGCAAGATCTTTTTGCCTTTATATTCAGTAAGATAAAGCACTTCATTATCTTCCAGCATGTAATATGAATGTCTACTCAAGCACCATGCACGTCAGCAGCTTCAGTTTTGGGGTCTAATGTCAATTGGTTACAGAAGACTGTCCATTAGACAACCTCTATAGGTTACTCCCTCTACCCAAATGGCGTATCTTTTGTTGGGCTCTTATTTCATGCTTAGATGATTAGGATGGCTGCCGTGTTTGGAGCTTTATGTTGCCTTAGAGCCCAGTTTCTAGGGGCTTATGAGGTTCAGTCTTGGTGTATTTCAATTTTTTTTAGCTGTCCCATATGACTGTGGTCTAAACCTTCAGGGCAACAGGCCTAGGTATTTAATCATTTATTGTGGCAAAAAATTATAAATTGGTGTGAAATTATGCCATATAAAATGGGGAACGTTTTATGGATGTCGAGGCATATGGGAAAAAACATACTTTGTATTTAATTTTTAACAGTGGTATAACTTTGAAGTGACAAACCAATCTGGATTGCAGTGGGCAACGAAAAGCCAAGAACATATCGTCATTAATTTTGACAAGCAGTTGAACGTGAAGCTGAAAATTATGCATATTTCTCCACCTGGTACATGCTTTGTCATGGTAGGCTGTCTTCAACGGTACACAATATTGTGAAGTGGGATAAAATAAAATTAGGAAATTAATATTCATTGATTAGCTTTAGCCACATCGGGTTTCAGTCAATTTTCCCTTATGAGGATGCTACTGGATGGGGGGGAATTGCCAAATTCGTGACGATATAATTGCAAATTGCAATAATCCATGCTCAAAAGAGTTTGAGCCTTGGATATAATATATGCTGTGTGTTGACTTGTAAAGGCACCCCTTTATTTCCAGGTAGATTTGGTTAGATTAGATGCCAGGTGGACTACAAAATAAATCCATTGTGATCTGTCCTCATGGCTCATGCCATGTATGCTGAATGCTATTCTGATATTTTTAATTATTTTTAGATATCAGAAAAGGGGATAAATTATGTTAGTTATTAATTAGTTTCTTAAAAGCTTATTGCGTTTATGTGGTTGAATGAATGCAAGTTATCTTTCCAATAACCTCTTTCCAGCTGTAACTTGCCAGAAGATAAGCATACCTAGCGTCAACAACCAAAATATCCCAAGAACATATTTTAATGAATCATGGTTGTCTAACAACTGTTTTTAATTTCACGGGAGCCCACTGCTCTTTCGAGGGCGGTCATACTCAGCAGAGTTTTGGTTTTACTTTGAATAATGTTAGTGTATCTTATGTTGGCATCTGTCTCTAGCAATCCTCTGAGGTGGAAATGTGATTAAATGTGTCTTGTTGGGGGAGTTGAACCTTGGCGGGGGATATATTCATGATCATACTTGGCCAATCGAACTGCATCCATTATTCATCCTAATGAAATATGTTTGAACTAAGTGAACTATACCGGGTTGGCAAAATGACATTATGAACCAATTGTAACCAACCACGTAGCACGGTAGAAACAGGTGTTTTTGGCAGGTGTTAATAAATCTATTCTGAATTCTGATGCTGACCTGGGTAGAATTTATTAGTCGAATATCCCAGAGAAATTGATCCACGGTACGTTTTAATAATTGCTTACCCGAGTTGAGTTTCAAGGACGCGTTATGTGAGGCGGTCAGGAAGGGTTCACCGTGTAGGTGGAAAGTATACTTTGAACAAGGACGGAACTCAAAATTGGGATTTGCAGTTGTAGCTTAGAAATGCGTTGAAATTAGGAAAGGCGTGAATGTAGTTATTAACGCAAAGTAGGTTAGAGATATGGTTATCCTGCTTACAACTTGTATAGTTGGTCAATTTTTTTTGCTTAAAATTTTGGCATTTTCGTCTTTATGATTTGCATAGTTTATAATCGAAAATGGGAAAAAGTACTATGTTTTCGTAAATATAAATAAATTTGACTTTGTTTTGTTTTTAGTGCATTTTCTCTCCGAATAATAGCCTGTATTGGGTATGTAAAACATATTTATTTTTGTATTTCATTTATGTGTGAATGCAGAGGAAAGGTAAAAACTTAGAAAACACGTTTTTTTTTTTTTATGACTCAGATAATCGGAATATTGGGAAAATTTTCTAGGAAAATCGTTTTCAGTGGAAATTAAGTGGCACATTATATTTGGAGTGAGAAATTTGGTGTGGCATCTTTTTTATTTCGTGAATTAAATCTGAAATTAAACGATTTCAGGAAATCAATTTGTGGTTTGTCAGTTGTGTTATATATAAGTAGGAAAATAATTGAACTATGGAGGAAATGGGGTTGCAAGCTTTGGGTTTAACTATGGAGGAAACTCCGTAGTTAAGCGCGCTCAGGTTGGAGTAGTACTGGGATGGGTGACCTCCCGGGAAGTCCCGGTGCTTCACCCCTGTGAGCATCACCTAGATCCAATGAGTGCTAAGTGTTCCATTTATTCTCATGAGAGATGGATTCATGTTGAATCACTACTCATGAAACATGGGTCATCGAGTTTGACTCAAAATCACACAGTTAAATCCTGATATTCACATCACAAAATAATTGAAGTCAAAAATAATATTTATGATTTTTTTAATGAACATGTCAAAGGATACATCTCCCATCATTATTGAAAATCGTGTGCTTATAATCATGAAAACACTTTTCCAACTAAAATATCAAAAGGTATACTACAACCCAACGACACTAACCATCCAATATTTAGGAGCATTTGATCTAGAAAATTGGATGTACTTTATCGCTTTTTATAAGTTTTTTAATTTTGTGGAGGATATTATTAATATAAAATTAAATTGTTATTAAATTATTAAATGAATGAAATAATTTTATTGGTTTTCCCATGTCAAATAATGAATTAAAATATAAATATTTTTTGAAGTAAAAAATTAGTCATAGATCGGAGAACCCTTTTTGTTGTTTATCACAATTGCAACATTAAAGTCAACATTACACTCATTCCATTAGGGCCGACCAAGTCACCCTTGACACATCAATGTTGACCATGTAACCCTTGATCATTCAATCAAACTTGACAAATTGTTAAATGATTTTTGGGTTTTGTCCGCCTCATAATTTCAAGCTTAGATCTAACTTTGTTCATCTCTAGAAGCAAAACAACACAAAAATCAAGGTTCAAATTTCTAAGATGAGTTTATTTATTCCCTTTGATTATTTCAGCATTTCATACAACACTTCCATTATTTTGCATTTGTATAAATTTTGGAATAACTAGTTAAGATCTCAAGGGCAAGTGCATTCTTTTACCTATCTTCATATTCGTTAATCTTAGTTTGTGTTGATGCTCCTTTATCTCTTGGATTGCATTGACCTATTGAGATTTAATGCCTTTGCTCTATAACTACTTTGGCTTCCACTCTACAACCTCCAAGAGAATGTTGTCGCCATCATGCATGTTTCCTTTCTTGTATATACAATAATGGAATAAATCAATGATTGTTTGAATACCTTCCATTTCATTAAAATGTTTAGTATTTGGTATGTGGTAGAGGGTTTCATTTTGTTGTTAAATGATTATTTTCTTTTACATAATTATCTTAATGCAAGTAAATTAAGATTCATGGCATGAGGTAAGGGTAGAGGTAGAGGTACAAAGGGAAAGAAATATGAATGAAAGTAGACTCTTGAAGAGAATGAGGTAGGAGGAAGGGGTAGAGAAGTTATCATGGATCTAGCGGATACAATCCTCAACAAAGAAATTCATCTTTTTGATTAGAGGCAAGAACCAAACATTGGATGTGACCAACAACCTAATATTTGAGTGGAGACCATTATTGAATATGTTGAACTTGTTAATCAAAGCGAAGAGGAAAATGGTCCAAGCATAAAATGACACAAGGAATTCTCTATGTAAAAAATAATGTGATGTTAATCAAAATTGTTTCAATCAAGTATGGTGTCCCCAATGCTAGTTTAAATTCATTGTTGACAAGGGTTACAACAAGAACTAGTAGGGACTAATGCACTATTTTATCTAAAGAGGATGGTGAAATTGTCCAATACTCCAATGAAAGGGAGGAAATTAGGCACGATCTGTTGATAAATCAATGACAAAAAAATGTTGCCCAAATTTGTGGGGATACGCCCAACCCCTTCAACGGTGTTTAAAGGGAATCGTGATGGACTAGAGTTCATTGTAGGCACTTTGATTTGACTACATGAACAACTGAAGGAGTGAACAACAATGACCTTCTATTGTGTCATCATACTACGACAACTTGGAAATCATCTACAACTTGAACCATTATGGATCTAGCAGAATTTGGAATTACAAGATTGGTGTTCAAGTTGGTAGGAATCGTTGAGTGAGAGTGATTGCTAGATTGAGGTAGAGATGTGTACCTTGCTTGATGCCAAAAAGTAAAGAGTGATGTGATACTTCTATTGGGATTTAACTGTGTAGTTTTTGAGTCAAACTCATTGACTCGTGTTTCATGAGTAGTGGTTCACATGAACCCATATCTCATGAGAATGAATAAAACACTTAGCACTCATTGGATCTAGGTGACGCTCAGAGAGGTGAAGCATTGAGGCTACCTTGGAGTTCACCCATCCTAGTACTACTCCATCTTGAGCATGCTTAACTGTAGATTTTCCTCCATGATTAAACCTACTCTTCTTGCAACCCCATTTGCAAAACATTCACTAAGCATTGTGCCTTATGAACTATTCATTAGAAAGCCCCTTAAGATTATCAATTGATAATTAGGAGATATGTTTCCATAGTAAGTCAAATTGTGATACTACTATTAGGATTTAACTTTGTAGTTTTTTAGTCAAACTTATTGATCCATGTCTCATGAGTAGTTCTTCACATGAACCCATCTCTCATTAGAATGAATGGAACTCTTTAGCGCACAGAGGTGAAGCACTGAGACTTTTCAGGAGGTCATCCATCATAGTACTACTCTTGCTTGAGCGAGCTTAATTACAGATGTCAAGCAAACATTTCTTGCTCATTGCCTAGAAGCACTTCCTACCCAGCAAATAGGTGGTACAAGTGGGACATACTTTGTTGCCCATGGATTTGTGACCTCTAGTACTTTGCAAACTGGTATGGATAATTGAGTAGGAGATTTATGTTTTATATTTTTATTGAAGTTTTTTTGGCCATGTCATCCAAAATAGATCACACATAATAGAGTGATAAAATTTTATTTTTGTTAATTCTACAAATTTATTGAAGATATAACTCTGATATGATTATAAAACGTGTTAATGTCATTTCTAGTATACAATACATAACTACCATTCACTAGAGGAATTTAAATTGTGTGCCATGTGATACAAGTAATCAATATAATGCTGTTGAAGAAGTTATATTTGGAACCTAATTTGTTGTTGTTGTCATCTATCCTTGTCTATTTTCGAAAGAGAGTTTGATAATGCAACTTGTATAATGAGCTTGAGACTTACAAAAATAATAAAGCAACTATTATATTACGTGCCATGTGATTTAACTATAAAATGTCATATTACAATGGTTGTTATATATTTGGGACTTGATTTTTAGTTGTTGTCTATCATTGCCTAAATATGATTGTTGTACACTTTTATCACATATACCGTTGTCTATTTAAAAATGATATACCACATTTTCATACATCTTTTGTAAATGCACACTTAATTCAATTATGCATTGCATCCATATATATGTATGTATGTATGTATACATATATGTATATGTATATATGTATGTACATATACATGTACATATACATATACCTATATGTATATATATTTGTATATGTATATATGAATACACACACATATCATTAAAGTAGTAATTGAATTGAAATGAAACCTATACAACTTTGTCAACCACAAGAGACATATTGAGATCTTTTTGGTGTTAAATTGTGTTGGAAAAATAAAGCTTAATGTGAATAGTCCTAACACAACATAATTCAACAACACAAAGTCTATACAAAATATTTCACGATTTATAAAATAAATTTTAAAAAATGATAACTCAATGAAATGTATGCATAATATTTGTTACAAAAACACAAAACAAGAACAACCATTATAATATACATCTAAAAATATGATTACTCCTAAAGCAATTGAATTCAACATGCAATTCAATAAAGTAATAAAGAAACAACATTCCATTTAAAATATAAAGGACTATCTACTAGGTCATTGACAAAGTAAAGCATGAAATATTTGACTTGTGATGCAAGATTATTCCATTGCAGTCTTCTCCAATAGGTTCCTTGAAGCCTGCAAAAAATGTGATGCATAAAAAAAATCAACATATTAGAAGATCGTATATCCAATTACATTAAACCAATCAATACAAAAATGTTCATTCATAGATAGATATATTTCCCAACAAAAATGGTGTATTGACAAACATAATTGCATTGAATCATCTAATATCCACGCAATTGGTTCACTTGTCATACATCTCTCACACCTATGAAACCAAAATTATAACTGGGGTTAGTGCAATGTTGTCACATCAAATCATATTTACAATATTGCATGCACAAAAACAACTATCTCATTGAAAATAGATATGACATTTTAATTAAAATCACCCTACAATTCCCTGTTATGATTTCATTTGATAGTGGAAAGAAAATGCATTCATTGTGATAGTTAAATTTTGAATTAGAATATTGGTGAGAAACAATTAGTGATTTCATACTTAATTTAATTTACAAAGGTTAACTCATATTACTTGCAAATAATCAATCATTTCATTCTTGCATATCCAATTTTAATATGATATATATGTACACACACATGACTATGTATGCATGATTATATGTACATACTATTGAAAATAATTAATCAATTGCATATTGTCATTGATGTTACAAAAATGTCATGTTCTAACCGAGCACAACTAGTAGTAACTGAGCTTAGTTGGGCACTGAAGACAACTCTTGTATCGGCCAAGCAAAATTTAGAAGAAACCTAATTTAGAGAACCATTGTTGACCAAGTTAAGTCGGTCAATGAAGGATTTCAATACTAATCGAGTTAGGTTGGTTACCACAGGTGCTCAATGTTAACCAAGTTAAGTTGGTCAATAAAGGATTTTAGTACTAACCGAGTTAGGTTGGTTACCACAGGAGCTCAATGTAAACCGAGTTAGGTCAGTTACTAAAGGAACTCAGCGTTAACCGAGTGATTCGGTTTAGTATCAACTGACCTTCAACAGAACACTTTTGTTTATTAAAAGGTTAATTCAAGCCGACTCAGTGAATGTTAATTGTTTGTTTGAAAAGGGTTTTCAAGCCGACTTGACTTGAGATTTCATATATATGGAAGGTCAAGTTGTGAATTGAAGAATGTAGCTTTTGAAGAAGAATGCATGATGCAAATTAAGAAGGATATTTGATTGAGGATAAAGTATCTAGGGAGCCGCAAAGAATATTCTAATCAAGAAGGATCCAAAGGATAAACCAAAATGGTGATTTGAATTTGTAAATCAATTTCTTCATCAATCAAGCCAATCATTGTTACTCTCTAACAATTGTAATAGTGAAGAAATCTCTTAATAGAGTTGACTTAACAATCATTTTTGTAAAACCTCTAACAAGGTGGCATTTCTAGATTGAAGTGTCTTAAGACCTCTAATAAGGCCACTCCTAATAGGGTCACACTTAACTGTGTGTCTTGTAACCTTTAATAGGGTTGACTCCTAGTAGGGCTCACTTTAGAAGAGTGAAAAGTTGTAACTAGTTGCATTGGTGGTTTTTCCAAATTGGGTTTCCATGTTAAATCTTGGTGTTTCATGTGTCCATGTTATTTGCTTATTGCTCTGTATTTCTAAAACTAAGTTACTAAAGGTTAATACACATTAATGTATCAAGATTGCTTTGTTAGTCGAGTTATAGTATATATCTAGTTCTAATCGAGCAGTGCAAGATCTTGGCTTAGTAAGAAGTTTGTAAAGACATTCAAGGGACTTGGATTTTTTTTTTTGTGGTAACTGATTCACCCTCCCCTCTCAATTACTCTTGTTATATTTTCAACAATTGGTATAAGAGCTATTGGTGCTTACAGGAAAGGTTTCAAAAACCTAAGCTAAATATCAAGATGTCTTACAAAAGAGAGATCCCTAAGCTTAACAGAGATAACTTTGCAGCATGGAAGGAACTCATGAAGCTACATTTGGGAAACATTGGAGATACAGGTTTGCACTTCTTAGAGAATCAATATGTGGCACCTCCAAATCCTTTAACCGTAGATCATATGGTGGATATGAAAATTACAAAAAAATGATGATCGACATAGCTACCTCACTCAACTATTCTGAATTTGATGAAGTCAAAGATTGTCCAACTTCCTATGACACGTGGAATAAGCTAGCAAAAATATATAGAGATGACAATGTGAAAAGAGCCAAAACAAAGAGTTTAAGAGGCCAGTTTGATTAGATGAAGATGAAAACATTGCGAAAAATATAATATCTTAATGAGGTCCTATTATAATTAATTGGGAAAACCTCAAGACTAACTCAAATGATTATTTTGAGGATATAGTATAAATGAAGGTTATTTTCCTTGTGATGAAGTGTGGATTTGTGTAATTGAGCAAGTTGTTGTCTAGTGTGGAGTTTGATCAGTCCCTAAGTGGGAGATTGTTAATTTGTGGTGACTGATCAGGGAATTACTGTACATACTAATCTTGGCCGACATATGGTCGACATGTTGTAAACCTAAAGCAACATAAAATTACTTGTATAAAAGGGCTTAGGGTTAGGGATTGTTTCATTGTTGTGATACGAAATTGGTTCTTGTGGCAATATTGAGCTATAAGGGATTATGGATTGTAATCAGGTTGTAATCACTAGATTGTAATAATATTAGACTTGCTATTTAGTTGACATAGCCTAGGGATTGGGTGAACCACGTTAACTCTTGGTGTCTTGTGTTCTTTTCTGTGTGATCTATTATTTTCTATTATTGTTTATATTTGCATGTAATTGTTATTTTTGTCTGTGGTTTAATCCGAACAAGTGGTATCAAAGTAAGGTTATTTTTCAATTATTCTCTGCAGGAAAGTCTTACGGTTGAGTGGGAGCGATGGCAGACGAGGGTAAGCTGATGGTTGACAGGTTTAATGGGTAGAACTTTCAGTTATGAAAGATGCAAATGGAAGACTATCTTTATCAGAAGGATTTATGGAAGCCGTTGGAAGGCAAAACCAAGAATCAAGGATCTATGTCAAATGACGACTGAGATCTTTTGGACAGAAAGACACTTGAAAGCATTGGATTATGTTTGGCACCATTAGTGGTATTTAATATTACGAAAGCGAAGACAACAAAAGAGTTGATGCAAACCCTAGCGAAATTGTACAAAAAGCCCTCCGCTTCAAACAAGGTATTTCTCATGAAGCATTTATTTAATATGAAAATGGCAGAAGGTGGATCTATTGTGAATCATTTAAATGAGTTTAATACTATTACTAGTCAATTATCTTCTATGGGTATCAATTTTGATGAAGAAATTAGGGCTCTCTTGATTTTGTGTTCTTTGCCTGAAAGCTAGAATGAATTGGTAATGGCTATGGGTAATTATGTTCCTGGGTTTAGTAACCTAAATTATGATGATGTGATTGGTGTTATTTTGAGTGAGAAAACTCGTAGGAAATCCTTTGGTAGATCTACATCAAGAAGTGCTTTAAATGCACAAAGTTGAGGCAGAACGACTGAGAGAGGAAGTTATTCTAGAATCATGGGAGATCAAGAGGAAAGTCAAAGGGGAGGAGGTCTCAATCAAGAGGACCGAACGATTGTTAGTAGTGTGAGAAACCAGGGAATAAAAAGAAAGTTTGTTGGACTCAAAAGAAAAATGATGGAGATAAATCAGATGGAGACAAGGAGGCAAATATGGTAAGTAACAAATCTAGAGAGGATGCTTTGCTTCTATCTTTAGAAAGTGTTGATGATTCACGGGTTTTAAATTTTGGTGCTTCATTTCATGCTACACCTCATAGAGTTTATTTCATTTATTATGTCTAAGGAGATTTTGGGCTTGTTTATTTGGGGGATAATGAACCCTATTAGATTGTTGGAAAGGGAAAAGTTAAGATTAAGTTGCAAAATGAGAATTGTTGGCTACTAGATGAGGTAAGACATGTTCCAAGGCTGAGTAGAAACTTAATTTCAACAGGGAAACTCAGTGATAAGGGTTGTGTAGTTACTTTTAATGATAAAAATTGGAAGGTTTCAAAAGGTACCCTTGTAGTAGCAAAAGGGGTGAAAGTAGGCACCTTATATCTTTGTACAAGTCATATTGTTCCTTTTACTTTAATTGTTTAAGAGAAAAATGAATGTTCAGGAACAATTGTTGTAGCTAAGCAGGAAAAACAAATAGTTGCTATAAATTTTGATACAACATTGTGGCACAAAAGACTTGGGCACGAGTGAGAAAGGTATGAAAGTACTTCATTCAAAGAAAGTTTTATTAGGTCTGAAATGTGTTAATATGGATTTCTGTAAAAGTTGTGTGTATGGAATACAAAAGAAAGTAAGTTTTGTGAAGACTGGAAAGGAAAATAAAAAGGAGAAATTAGAACTTGTGCATACTAATGTATGGGGACCAGATTAGGTATCTTCCCTTGGTGGCTCTCATTATTATGTTACATTTATTGATGATGCAACTAGAAAAGTATGGGTTTTTTTTCCTTAGACATAAATCTGATGCATTTCAAACTTTTAAGAAATGGAAATGCTTGGTTGAAAATGAGACTGACAAGAAATTAAAATGTCTCAAATTTGATAATGGTGGTGAGTATTGCAGTCATGGATTTGAAGATTATTGCTCCACAAATGGTATTCGTAGATAGAAAACTGTTCCAAGGACTCCATAGAAAAATAGAGTGGTTGAACACATGAACAAGACTATAATGGAGCATGAGGTTGCATGCTGGATTGCCCTTATACATGTGGGCAGAGACTGTCAATACTACTGTATATTTGATTAGTAGAGGTCTCTCTACTCCTTTGGGTTGTAGTATTCCAGAGGAAGCATGGACTGGTAAGAAGGTGAGTTATTCTTTTCTCAAAACCTTCAGTTGTGAAACATTTGCTCACATGGATTCTGAAAATAGAACCAAGTTGGAAGCTAAGTCAAAGAAATGTGTATTTTTTGGATATGGCATTAATGAATTTGGTTATAGGCTTTGGAATTTTGAAAATTGTAAAATTGTAAGAAGAACAAATGTCATATTCAATGAGAAAGTGTTGTACAAAGACTTGTTGCAGCAAGATGACAAGAAAGAAGATGATTATGTAGTGCCGGATGATACTCTAGAAGATGATGTTCCAGCCATTCCTCATGATATGCAACAACCACAACAACAAATACCACACACAACAGTGAATGTTAGATGGTCAACAAGGAAAATTAGACATCGAGAAAGATTTTCTCCCTCTTTGTATTCTATTTTACTTACTGATGTTGGTGAACCTAAATGTTATGATGAAGTTGTGCAGGTGGATACTAAGATTCAATCAAACTCTACAATGAAAGATAAAATTGACTCTTTGCTGAAAAATAAGACTTGAGATTTATGCAAGTTGCCTGCAGGTAAAAGGGCTTTATAAAATAAGTGGGTTTATAGGTTAAAAGAAGAGGATGGGGGTAAGAAATTTTTTAAATCCAATTAGTTGTAAAAGAATTTACGCAGAAAAAGGGCATTGATTTGATGAGATATTCACTCCTGTTGTTAAGATGACTTCTATCCATACTGTTTTAAGTATTGTGGCTATTGAAATTTGCATTTAGAGCAACTTGATGTTAAAACAACCTTCCTTCATGGTGATTTGGATGAAAAGATGTATATGGCTCAGCCACAAGGATTTGAGGTCAAAGGTAAGGAGAACTTATGCATGAGTATGGATATAGTAGATTTCATTTAGATCATTGTGTTTACTTTAAGAGGTTGGATGATGATAGCTATATTATTTTATGTTTATATGTTGATGATATGCTTGTAGCTAGGTCTAACATGGATCAGATTAAGGGGCTAAAATGCTAGTTAACACATGCATTTGCTATGAAGGATTTGAGGGCAGCAAAACAAATCCTTGGTATGAAGATTTGCAGAGATAGGAAGAATAGGAAATTGACGCTATCGTAGGCTGATTATGTTGAGAAGGTGTTGCAACATTTCTCTATGGAGAATGCTAAAGCTATCAACACACCTTTACCTGGTCTTTTGAAGATGAATAAGGAGATGTGTCCCAAAACACAATAAGAGGAGGATAAGATGTCAAAGGTACCCTATGCTTCAGCTATAGGAAGCTTGATGTATGCTATGGTATATACAATACTAGATATTGCACATGCAGTGGGAGTCGTTAGTAGGTTTATGAGTCATCTAGGAATTGAGCATTATAATGCAGTCAAATGGATTCTCAGATATTTTGGAGGAACATCCAATAAGTGTTTACACTTTGGGGGCTTTACTATTGATTGAGAGGGCTATGTTGACTCAGATTTGGCAGGGGATATTGATACTAGGCAGAGTACTACAAGTTATGTCTTTACTATTGGTGGGACAACTGTAAGCTAGGTTTCTAGGTTACAGAAGGTTAATGCTTTATCCACTACCGAGACAAAGTATGTTGCTGCTATAGAGGTAGCCAAGAAGATGATATGGCTTCAGTTCTTCTTGGAAGAATTGGGACACCCTCAGAAGGGTAATTATTTGTTTACCGATAGTCAGAGTGCCATGCATCTTGCAAAAAATTCAGCTCTACATTCAAAGACCAAACACATACAGTTGCAGTACCATTTCATTTGGTCAGTTTTGGATGATGGATAGTTAAATCTAGACAAGATACATACAAATGATAATCCAACAGATATGTTTACAAAGGTAGGAACAAGGAAGAAGATGAACTTCTTATTAGCTTCGGTTGGTCTTCTAGACTAAACGTGAATAAAAGAATAGCAATGTCCAAGGTGGTTTGATCTAGTGGGATCCCCATGTGGTAGTAGTATTGCTACAAGATCAATCTCCAAGTGGGAGATCGTTGTCTAGTGTGGAATCTGATTAGTCCCCAAGTGGGAGATTGTTAGTTTGTGGTGACTGATCAAGGAAGTACTGTACATACTAATCTTGATCGATGTATGGCTGACATATGACTGGCATGTTGTAACCCTAAAGTGGCATAAAATAACTTGTATAAAAGGGCTTAGGGTTAGGAATTATTTTATTGTTGTGATGCAAAATTGGTTCTTGCGATAGTATTAAGCTATAAGGGGTTACATATTGTAATAAGGTTGTAATCACTGGATTGTAATAATACCAGACTTGCTATTTAGTGGACGTAACCTAGGGATTGGGTGAACCACGTTAAATCTTGGTGTCTTGTGTTCTTTTTTGTGTGATTTATTATTTTCTATTATTGATTATATTTGCATGTAATTGTTATTTCTGTCCATGGTTTAATCATAAAACAAGTGATGTGTGAAGTTATTAAATGCAAATAAGTGATCAGTGTGATGCAAAGTTGAAGATATGGTTTTGAGATCTATGAAGGTATTTGGTGCGGTATTGGCACAATAAGAGGACATAACAAGAGTTTGAGTTGCAAAGATGAATTTCATTTCTATTATTCTGAAAGGAATAATATAGAGACCATTTGGAGAGTGAGTTCTGTGGTCTTTCTCTTGAATTTGTTTGGACAATGGGTCCATCTGCCTTATACAACTCCTAATAGGGTTAGCACAACTCCTAACAAGGACTAATATGTACTAAATGTATTTCATTAGCTCCTAATAGAGTCCATCCTCTTACAAGGAACTTTTATATTAGTACATCATTTTATGGGTACCATCTCCATTAATGTTTTCCCTCTGATCAAGGGTTTTCCTAGTTAACATATTTGGTGTTATTGTGTATGTGTATCTTCTTATGGTTGCTGATTATATTGTTCACATGTTTAAGGTTTAATAAGGTTGATAATAGTTATATTGATTTGATAACTGATTCACCCCCCCCTCTTAGTTATCTTGGTGGACTTTACTTTCTAACAATTAGTATTAGATCATCAGGTCCTTGAAGGAAATCTTAACAACTTAAGGAGATCAATGACAGGTCATTTAAGAAAAGAAAGTCCTAATTTTAATGGAATTAATCTTGATATTTAGAAGATGGAGTTCCTTGATGAGATATTAGAATTATGTATAGAACATAGCATTGAGTTTCTAGATCCATAATCTCTTTGTTGCATACAAAAGAATAGACCTACTTTATCAAGAAGTGCAAGCACAAGATAGATCCATATCCGAAGAAGATAAAAAGATTGAGTTTTTAAATGTCGGACTTGAAATGAATTTGGTCATTATGCTTCTAAGTGTCCTAAAGGAGAGAAAATGTATAAGAATAATTTAAAATCTAGAAGGCCTAGAGATTATTTGTATGCAAATGAAGATGATGAATTTGATGAGAGAGTTCAGAGTGAAAGTGATGACGAGTTAGGATTTTTAGCTATAAAAGAAGAAAATCCTAAAATAGAAGTTAGATAAGAGAAAGCCTTAGTTTCATAGGTTGAAAAGAAAGCTGATTGGATTATAGATAGTGGTTGTTTACATCATATGACTAGTGAACGGAATAAATTTGTTAAGTTCAATAGTCATGATGTAGGTGTTGTTAGAGTTGGTAACAATGTGGCTTGTCATATCAAGGGAATAGGATCTATTACTCTTTATGGAAAAACTAACATACATGATGTCTACTTTTTTGATGGATTAAAGCATAACCTATTGAGTGTTGGACATTTGGTTGATAAGGGATATCAGTTAAAATTCACAAAGAAGACATGCATTATTAAGGATAGAGATGGTAAGTTGATTAGCATTGCTACAAGATCTAGAGGTAATGTTTTCTAGCTGAACCCTACACAGATGACATGTTTGGTTGCAAAAGTTGATAACATTTGGTTGTGGAATAGAAGGTTTTGCTATAACTTTGATAATATTGTGAAGGCTAGTAGTACATTTGTTGTTAGAGATTTACTGAAAATTGTGAATCCTACTAATGTTGTGTGCAAGGAATGTGTTATGGCTAAGAAGAAGAAAAGCTCTTTTCCTAAAAAGAACTTTATTACAACAACGAAATTGGAGATGGTCAATACATATATGAGTGGTCCTACTAGGACAAGAGGATTCTATGGTGAAAGGTACTTCGTGATTTTTGTTGATGACTTTACTAGGATGATGTGAGTAGTGCCCCTTAAAGAAAAGTTTGAAGCATTTGAGAAGTTTAAGTTATTTAAGAATACAGTTGAGAATGAGTCTGGATTATAGATTAAATGTTTAAGATCAGAGTCGGATCGAGAATTTACCACGAATGAGTTTAACACCTTTTGTGAAGTGAATGGCATGAATCTTGAGAAAAATGGAATTGCTGAGAGAAGAAATAGGCCTGTAACAGAAGTAACTAGAGCTATGATGTTTGATAATGATGTATCAAAGACATTTTGGAGAGAATCAATCAATACAGTAGTGTACACAATGAACATAATGTATATCGGAAAAGGCATGAACAAGACACCCTATGAACTATGGTTTGGAAATACACCATCAGTGGAATTTTTTTGACTTTTTTGTTATATGAAGAGAGATGATGACATTGGTAAGTTTGATGAAAGAAGTGATGAAGGTATGTTCCTTGGTTATTCATTTAAAAGAAAATACTATAGATATTTTAATTAGATAACTAAGACTATTGTTGAATGCGCACATGTGAAAGTGGATGAAAAGTTTGGAGTTAAAGAGAGAATGTTGAATTATAATTTCGATGATAAAGAAGCTAATTCTAAGCCTATCATAGAAAATTTTGAAAATTTATTTGAGACTAAAAATGCAAACAAGTTGTGGAACATAGAGAAGAACCAAGATCTGAACTTAGAGAAGAAGTAAGAATTGAGTCAGTGACACCTACACCTAACAAGAATTTGACAAAGAATCACCCTATTGATCAGATTATTGGAAGAAAAGAAAGATGAGTTATGAAAAGAAACATTGTACATGAAGAATTGTGTGAGTGCAGATGAGGCATGCAAGGATGATCATTGGATTCAAGCAATGAAGGAAGAAATAGACCACATTGTGAAGAACAAGACACGAGAATTGGTTCCTAGACCTAAAGATAAGAATATTATAAGAAATAAATGAGTTTTTAGAAATAAGATGAATGAGCAAGGTGAGGTTGTGAGAAATAAAGAAATATTGGTGTGTAAAGGATATTCACAACAAGAGGGTACATATTATGAAGAGACAATTTCTCCTATTGCCAAAATTGAATTAGTAAGGATGTTCTTGGCTTTATGTTGAAAGTAAGAAGTTCAAAGTGTATTAGATGGATGTGAAGTCAACATTTTGAATGGAGAACTTGAAGAAGAAGTTTACATTGAGCACCTTGAAGGATTTCCTTTGTCAAAAAAAGAAGACATGGTATGCAAGTTGAAGAAAGCATTGTATGGACTAAAGCAAGCACCTCGAACCTAGTATGCAAGGTTAGATAATTATTTGGAAAATTTGAGATTTGCTAAAGGTACTGCAGTTAGTAACTTGTATTTGAAATAAATTGAAGATGACTTATGGATTATTGTGATATTTATGGATGACATAATCTTTGGAGGTATGATGAAGCAAGTGACAAATTTTCTGATGAAATGAAGAATGAATTTGAGATGAGTATGATTGGTGAGATGAAATATTTATTAGGTTTATAGATTCTACAGAATAATGATGGAATTTTCCTATCACAAACTAAGTACTTGAAAGGCTTGTTGAACAGATTTGGCTTGGAAAGTTGTAAGCCTATTGGTACACCTATGATAATTGGTCATAAGTTATCTAGCAAAGATGAGACACCTACTGTTGAACAAAAGAAGTACAAATCCATAATTGGAGGTTTGTAATATATGACTCACACCAGACTAGGTATAGAAAATGCAGTTGGTAATGTAGCAAGATTTCAAGAAGACCCTAAGGAATCACACTATGCAACAATAAAATGTATATTTAGATGTTTGAAGAGTACACCCAATTTTGGCCTATGGTATGACAGATCAAATGTTTTAAATCTATGTGCATATACTAATGCAGATTGGGTAGACAATATGGATGAGAGAAAGAGTACAAGTGGTGGAGCATTTTTTCATGGAGGAAGATTGGTTTCTTGGCTAAGCAAGAAACAAGATTGTATTTCATAGAGTATAATAGAAACAAAATCTGTAGTAGCAACAAATAATTGTAATAAGATCATGTGGATGAACCAAATGCTAAAGGATATTGGTATAGAGTTTATAGAATCTATTATCATACACTGTGATAACAAAAGTACAATGAATATGTCTAATAATCATGTGTTACATTCTAATACTAAGCATATATCGATTAAGTATCATGTTCTGAGAGAAAAAGTTGTAGTGAAAGAAACTAGATTAGAGTATGCTAATACGATACAACGGATTGAAAATGTTTTTATGAAGCCTTTACCTAAGGATACATTTGAGTATTTGTGAGGTATTCTTGGGGTTATGCCCCTACCTACTTTTGAGTAGATGATGGATAAAGTACATTAGTCCAGTGGTACAGAGCATTATTATTTATCTAGATTGAATGTTGATGCTTCCTATATGTGGAAGTATCTGTGGTTGAGAAAAGTCACTAAGGACTCTTGGTAGCTAGTACGAAATAGTGTCTTTAGAGACTTGAACTGGTTGAAGACTTTGAGTAGTTGATTAACATAATGATGCCTTTGTCCTTCATGTCAATGGGGGAGAGATTACATGGAAAATATCTTTTGGTAGTATGTGGGAGATGTATATGGGGAAGAGAATGTATGGGGGAGGGATGTATTGAAGGAAGATGATCACATTGAGTTTTAAATTTGATTGATGAAAAGGATTTGAAAAGATGAGAGAAACATAAACAATAACATAGTTGGATTTGGTATTCTTGGAGCTTAGATTTTTTTCATCTATGTTTCCATCAATGCAAAAGTGGTATATTTTTAGCATGATTGACATGTTGCATTCATGACTATGTTTGTCATTGATGTCAACATAGTATTGTTTTTGTAAAGACTGGCAGAGTAACAAACATATAACAAGGTCGTATGGTCTACGTATTGATGATGAGGTCAAGCACAGTTGAGGATATGTTCTACATTGTATCAAGATGAAGTTGACAAGTGTGTGTGTAGTAAGTCAAAGACATGTGATTTATAGAGGACATTGTTCAGACAGAGTACCTAAAAAGTAGTTTTTAATGTTTGGATTATATCTCTTAACAAGGATAGAATCGTGATGAGCGAAGTAAGATAGTGATAGTAGACAACCCGATGATGATGTTAGCGAGTGTGCAAGGTCCAAGGTCACATGTGTGATAAGTTGTAATTTTTATGAGCCGACAATGTTTTATAATTGCAAAAAGATGTAATGAATTATAATATCTTAATGAGGTCCTATTATATTTAATTGGAAAAGCCTCAAAGTGAAATCAAATATTTATTTTGAGGATATGGTATAAAGGAAGGTTATTTTCCTTATGATGAAGTGTGAATTTGTGTAATTGAGCAAGTGATATATGAAGTTGGTAAATGCGAGTGAGCGATCAAAGGGATTAGTGTGAGGCGAAGTTGAAGATCTAGTTTTGAGATCTATGAAGGTATTTGGTGTAGTATTGGCACAGTAAGAGAACATAGAAAGAGTTTGAGTTGTAAAGATCAAATTTATTTCTATTATTCTAAAAGGAATAATACAAAGACCAGTTGGAGATTTAGTTCAATGGTCTTGCCCCTAAAGCTATTTGGATAGTGGGTTCCTCTTCCTTCTACAACTCCTAACAGGGTTAATGCAACTCCTAATGGAGTTAGAATCTCCTGACAGGGATTGAAAGTCTCCTAACAAGGACCAATATGTAGTGAATGTATTTTATTGGCTCCTAACAGAGTCCATCCTCTTACAAGGAACTTTTATATTAGTATATCATTTTTTAAGTACCATCCCCATTGGGGTTTTCTCTCTAATCAAGGGTTTTCCTAGTTAACATATCTGGTATTATTGTGTATGTGTATCTTCTTATGGTTTCTGACTATATTGTTTACATGTTTAAGGCTTAATAAGGTTGATAAAATTTATATTGATACGATAACTAATTCATCCCCCCTCTCAGTTATCTTGGTGGACTTTACTTTTTAACAAAATGGTGTGTTCCCTTACTATGGCTTAGCTTATTTTTACTTATTTTTAAGAAAAGAACTTGAAATTTGTATTAATTAATTTAATAATAATATTTGTACTTAAATTTAAGGAAAAAAGGGTACAAAAGTAGCTGTTTTAGTGTAAAGGTGTATTTTGTGAGGCGTAGTGTTAGACTAATGATCCCAATACTACACATCAACCTTGATTCGAGTCTCACTTCATCCTCTGCATTAATTACCCCAAACCCTTTGCATGTGAATGGGCTCATTAAAGTTAGTCTTACTTCTATTATTGGTCCTAAGGAGGTGGTAGTTTGGGAAAAACCTCCTAGGGGATGGTGGAAATGCAACTTTGATGGGGGCCTCGAAGGGTAACCTAGGACCTTCAGGTGTAGGATTGATTATTAGAGATGCCTTAGGAGACTTAATTATGTTTGGACGCAAAAGATTAAGGGACGGTACAAATTTTGTGGTAGAAACAAAAGTAGCTCTTTTAGTAGTCAAGGATTCCAAGAAATTGGAGGAAAATAAGTTATATGCTGAAGGAGATTCCCTTATCATAATCAACACAATTATAAAAGGCACACTAGATTCTTGGCACCTCCTAAACTACATTCTTAAGATCATACAAGAACTAGCTACTTTGGAGGATTTTAAAGTGATATACATCTGAAGATGAGGCAATTATGAAGCAAACCATATATCTAACTGAACTCTGAATTTGAGCATTAATGAAGTGGTGATTGAAGATTTCATTAAGGTTATTTTACTTGTGAAGGATGGACTTTCCACAAGTAACTAGTTGAACAATGGATAGGTTTTTTTCACCTTGTAAACTTTAGATTGATTGTCAGGGGTGCTTCAAGTTGGCCACCCTTCACAAGTGACAATCAAATTGATTTCATTTTTTTTTAAACACAAACATAAATGTCTCCATCAAGGGATGATGATTAAATTTTAACAAGGCATGTTGCATTTAATGAGCCAACAGGTTGTTTTAACATTTCATAATGAGGCCCCTGTAGCTCTTTTCTCCATTATCTTTCTTGCAAAGTTATTCATTTCTCAAGACAAAGGCGGGTCGTGTTGGATTTTAAAAAGAAAGAAAGAAATGGAAACTTCCTTTGTTGTAATAGAAGTGAACCAAAAAAATCCCTTTTATGGCCAACCCAAGAAACTGAGACTGACATGTATGTTCAAATTCAAGCATGAATTCCTTTTAGAAGTTGTGAAAAGAGTGGTGGGTGAAATGATTTTTGAGGTTAAAAATAGAAATCACACAAAAATGGATGTCTAATCCATGAGTATGGCTTGGGGTCTCCAGCTTGGACATAAAAAACAAAGGGTTAAGTTTGTAATGATGAAATTGATTCCAGCCAAGTCTAGGATTGGAATGGAGGAAATTCTTCATTTATCCAATCCAAAAGTGGGATTTTGGATTGGTGAGTAGGAATTGGGGATTGATATTGAAGGAACAATTTTTTTTCCCTTTGTGTGGCATTTTATGGAAGGCCAAAGGCATGCGCAGTTCACACAAGTGCAAGTGGGGTGGTACATGCTCACAATGGTACATGGTTTAATGGAGTTGTAGGGATGAAACAAGCATGGTTAGAAGTTTGTAATCTTGAGCCCAAAACCATCACAATAGAGGGAAGATGAGAAATGACCTGAATGGTAAATCAATGCATTGATGGATGAGAGAATCCAAGGTTTTATTCCCCCTCCACTCAAAGAGAAAAGAGCATGAAAATATTCCAAGTACATGGGTAAGGCAGTGTGTTCTTGGGTTTTTCTTGTGTTAATGTTAAAGAGGAAGAAAAAATAAATGTTAACATTATTTTTGATGGAGCAAAGAAAATTACTAGTTGAAACCTACAAAGGTAGGCTCATGTGTTTTTGTTGTTGGTTATGCTAAGCATGATGATCCTTTTGGTATCATGTTTTCTTATGGGTGGAGACATAATCACCCAAATTTTGAAATTTTATTTTCGAGTAATGGTTATTCTACGTAGGATGATGCCATGGTTTTTGTTGCAGTAATGATATCATAAAATCAAGTGGGGTTTTTGCATCTTAGAAGCTAGGACTCAGGAATGATAGGAAAAGATAAATTTGGAACTCTTATGGAGCATTATTCTTGATGACTAGATCTTTTAGTTATTGGTGGTCACTAAGCCTATGTTGCCGATTAGTGTCCAAGCTCTTAGTCATTTGCATGTCATTTACTAGGCAAGATTACAAGGTCATCACTGCAATCGAGTTATCTAGTAAAGGCTGAGCGTACAACACCTATACCAAGCAAAAAAGTGATTACCAAGTATTCAATAGAGATCGAGAAGAGATATGAGCTGAGCAATATAGTATGAGATGAGCAATACAATGAAGACTGAGTATACTAATAAGTTATAGAAGCTGAGTAACAACATGAAGGCTTATGCATGACCAAGTGTCAAAGCATTCAAGTGCTGAGTAATTCAGTTTTTTAATATGAGTCTATAATGGAAAAAACTCATATGTATACCATTTTGGCTGACTTTTCTATTTGAAGAGCCATCTAGGATGTCGATTACACATCATTATAGAAGGTCATGATCCCTAGGTGAAAAATTCAACCAATCAAAAAAAGGGATGCAAATGACAAAATATGGTGAAGTATAAACCATCGATCAAGATCTAGAACCTTCATAAAATGTCTATTTAAGGAGGATTCTAACCCTAGAATCAATAGTGGGTGGAGAAAGAGAGAGAGATTGCAAGTATATGAAGAAGTCAAAGTTTGAGAGTAAAGTAGATAGAAAGAAACCAAAGTAGTGAAGGACTGAACAAGAATTACTAGATTAGGAGAATCAAATCAGTGATAGAACAAGGAGGAGACCCAGTATCAGGTTGCAGAGCATACCAAGGTTCAGGTATTTGAATCAATTATTGTTAATTGAGACATGGAGAATCTCTTAATAGAGTGGTTCTAAAAGACCTATATAACTCTCCTAACAGAGTCCTTACTTTATTGTGAGTGTAAAATCCTTTAACAAGGTGAGACCTAATAGTGTCTTAAGCTTTTAAGAGGGCAGGCCCCTCATAGGGTAGATCATATTTTATGATCAAACATTGTAACCCTAATAGGCTAACTTTATTGTTACAACAATGAAGATTTGTGGGTTTCATCCTCACCCCAATTTTACCTTCATCTTGAAATGTCTCTAGGTTACCAAATCATTGTGTCATGTGTTGAACTATTTATGGGTGTGATGTATTTTATTTTAGATTTAATGGTAAATCTATGAGATGAATTAGGAGTGAATTTATATTATTGGTTTTGAAGCTAAAAGTTTAAGATCCCGATTCACCCACCCCCTCTCTCAGTATCTTGTCTCCCATATACTTATTCCAACAATTGGTATCAAAGTCGTAACAAATTGAGAGGAAAAGATCATGGAGATGGAAGTGTACAAGGTGGAAAAGATCATTGAGAATCAGATGATTGAAATCCACCTTGTGTTGCAATAATTAGAGACAACAAAAGAAAATTTAAGGAAAACCATAAAGAGAAGAAGAGAGATAGCTATTCAACCAAATGACACTCAATACACAGAAGTTGACACTAAAGGACTACTGGACAGTGGAAAGATTGCTAACAATAATGAGGCAATGACTAAAATTCTAGAGAAGAATAGGGCTTAGTGAAAGAAGTAAAAGATCTCATGACAGAACAATAAATTCAAATAGTTACACTTTGTGAAGAAATTGAACAAAATAAGAAAACAATGGAAGAAAAGCTTGTGGCTGAAGAAGAAAAAAGGAAGACGAGTAGCAGACTTGAAGAAAGATCATTTGAAGTACAAAATATTACAAATAACCAACTAGACATGATAAATCAGTTACTAATTGCACAGGAAGAAAACATAAAGGATGTGGAGATCACAAATCTAAAGCTACAAAATGGGCAATTGAAAAGTGAGTTAAGGAATGTAAAGGAACTCATGGAAATAATGAACAAACCAAATGAAGCAATCAAGCACTTTAAAAACACAATGAAGTCACCTAGAACAAAAGACACCGCTAGACTTGGATACACCAAGAAAGCTTCATCTACTAAAGAAGGATAATTATCCAAGAGCGGAGAAAAAAGGAATGAAAAAATCAAAAGGAAAACCTACATGTCATTACTATGGGAAGATTGGTCATATAGCAAAAATTTGTAGAAGCAAAAATGGTAAGAAAATTCCTAAACCTAAAGCAAGTGGTAATTGTTTTAATTGCAAGAAAGTAGGGCATCAAGCACATTAATGCAAATCAAAGAACAATGACTCAACAAGGAAAACATGTAAATTCCAAGGCCACTACTACAACTATCAAAAGTATGGACATAGAGCTCATGAATGCAGACTCAAGAAGAAGTCAAATTGTTCACCTAAAAAACAAACCCAGACAACAAAGAAAAGGAATTTCTACAATTGGGATTATAATACATGGTACAACTGTCACTATTGTGGAGAATATGGACATTCCAAAGAATTGCATCAAAAAACATTTCAGATGAAATTGCAAGAAATTGTTAAATTGAGAGATTGTTTCAATTGTCTTAAGGTTGGACACATTAGTAGGAACTACAAAACTAGAACACTAACACCAAAATTGAGCAATGGAAATGACAAACCTGAAGGAAAGAAAACATGGATAGAGATAGCAAGACGTGGAAGTAGTCAAGTACAAGAGACAATGATCACCCAATTTGATTGATCAGGTGATCACACCACATCTCACTAAAGAAAAGGATGTATGTAGGAACTATATATTCAATGTTCTATTTTACATCAATTCCTAACATAGAAGTATTGCAAAATCATATATGCATAAATAAAGATGTATTAAGAATTGTTTGAAATTGAAAGTCATAAAGTACCGAGCACCAGTGGTACGATCTATATTGACTGAGCCTTGTAGTATAGACTGAGTTATCAAGGAAGATAACATAATGACTAAGTGAATTAGTTATGACCGAGTGAATAACCTTGACCGAGCTGAAGTGCGGACCGAGCTTGTAGCATACACTTTTCTTGGGTCTTAATAAATAACTAACATATTCAAAAAAATATAGTTATTACTTTATTTTCATAGGAAGATAGTTAAATTAGTTACACTCATATGAATGAGATTAACGGTTAAAATTAGTTAAACAAAATTTCATAACTAAGAATTGAAAACACCATCAATGAATTTACTATGGAAATTAAAATCTACATACCATGGAATTTGAACCGATTATCAAAATGATGATTACCATTAAATACCACTACATCAAAATCAAATGATGATTATCATCAAATACCACTATATCATTTAGGGAATCACATACCACTATATCAATTAGGGCATTGATTACCATTGGATCATTTAGGGCATCATATACCACTTTATCATTTGGGCTTCAGATACCACTGAATCAATTAGGGCATCTATTACCATTGGATCTTTTAGGGCATCAGATGTTACTGTATCATTTAGGGCTTCAAATACCACTGTATCAATTACCATTAGATCAATTAGGGCATCAGATACCACTATATCATTTGGGGCATCAATACCACTGTATCATTCCTTTCCTTCCGATTGCTTAACTGTGGCAATAACATGAGATGAAAAGATATGCTCATAATAATTATACTTATAAATGAAAGATTAAAATAACAATCCATCAAATAAATCTATCTCTTGCAAGTAAATATATTCCACGTTCAGCTAGAAGACCAATTGATCTAACTGGTTGCTAACTATATTGACGATAAGAGTTGTTTTCATTTAAACAAATAACTGTAATGATAATACAACTCAATTAATATTACCTTCTAGTTGAATATACATCATAAAAGTAAAAATACTTGTTTTCGACAAACATTTGAATGCATAACTTATCTTTATCTGATGCACGTTCGACGTCTTGTGGAGAGGGAAAACATTGTCAGGGACTTAACCACCTAACCTTGGACCATAACTTATCCCCACACAATCTTTGACAAGAAAATTCCTCCCTACTTGGAATAGACATGGAACGTCTTGTCATCCACTGAACATCTTGGTATCTAATCACACCACTCGACTTGAAAACAGGAGAATACAATAAACATGATCATGCTAGAGCTATAAAATGATATTATTCCAGATTTAATGTATCATACCTGACTTTTATTTCTATGTCATTATGGACTCTATCTCACCTCTTCACTTTTTCCATGGCTATATAGCCGGTGAATCCTAGGTGCTCGGATCTCAGAGCAATCAACTTTTTCTATTGATTCTCAACTAATTCATCAATTATATATATTCTAGCTTATCACAATTTGTGATTTGAAAAAGATATTCTTAAAGATTGTAGAATTTATTGTTTAATTCTAATCTCCATTTGCATAATGATTTATGGATTCATACTATATTTTCTTGGCTTTCACTTGCCATGACAAATCAAAATTGAAAAGAGGATCAAATCTGTAACATCAAACAAGTTATCAAAAGGAGATATCATCATGATAAATACTGTAGCTTATTGCTATGAAATTTGATGTTATTGCACCTTTGTTCAAGAAAATCAAATTGAAAATATTGGTTTTGGGTGTTCCACATAACTTGGAAAATTTGGAGATGATGTCTTGCTAAACACTTAGCTACTTGCCACACCTTTACTTGCAAAAATATCTAACACAGCTCCAACATAAGAGTACTCATGATTCTAGCAGAATATTGAAAAACGTAAGCATGAGCAAGGTAGCTGGGTGTTTGAAATATATAAATATCTTCCAGGCGTAACTATAGTGCATAAATACAACTTCAATCCTCATCATAGAAAATATCACATCTAACAAACTGCATTAAGGATGACACTGCTATGAAAGGTACATGATTTCAAATGAAATTATAGAAAGATTCCTTAAGTAGAGCATCTCTTATGGATGGAAGCCAGAATGAACAAGGAAAAAGTGATAATAATATATGGAAGTCGAGAATGTGATTTCTTGAATATCCCATTTTCCTTGACCTCAAAATATAATAAGGATTAAAAGGGACTCTTTGGCTTCCAAGAAGTCGTAACATAAAAGAATGTCTTGGCTCTTGGATGCCAAATAAATGAGCGAAGTGTCAATTGGTTTCAAACAAGAAAATAATAAAAAGGTGGAAAAATAGTTGGAAGGTTATAATTTGAAAAATATTATAGTTTATAGTTATATACGTACATGTAAATATATAGGTGAGGTGGCATCATTTTATTATAAGAAAATAATATGATGGTGTCACATCATTTTTATATCTATGTGTACATACATAGATATATATTACAATAATATGGTGAAAGATCATTTAAAATCCTTTTAGGTACATATTATATTTTAATTAATTTCTTTTATGTTCTAAATTGTTTATTTAATAGCTCATGCAGTTCCATCGGTTGTATCCTGATGTTGAAGTTGCTAGGTCTACAACCATGGTGATTCACGATTCATACCCATTTGCCAAATGATGGTGATGCTCCTATGCCCAATTCTTTTTTGACCATGCTTCCACCCCTTCAACATGCTTCCTACAAGGAAATTCTCTATAGTTAAATCATATTACCATAACAAGTTATTTAATCATAAATAGTCATAACGGCTAACCATCTTTTCAATTAATGAATTCATGATAATTAATCACTAGCATGTTATCTTCATATGAAATTATAATGACTACCATCTTACCAATTCACAAGATTATAACAAATTTAACTATCAATTGACTTCATGTGAACCTCAACGACTATATTTTAAATTGGGTCAAAAATTGGGATGTAACAGAGCTAGCTATCATACACCAACCAAGTACGAAGACATTAATGAAAGACCTAAAGTTGAAGGATTGAAGGTATTTATCGAATTTGATGACTCATTTGCATCCACCAAGCATTAAAAGAGCCCAAGAGAAGATTTTAAGGTGACATAAGCAATTGTAATGAAAAGAGCAAAGAATCTTAGTAGATTATTAGTAAATTTGTGAAATGAAGTAAGTATCATTCTCAGTGTTGAGTTAAAATATTCAATGAAGATATTCGTGAAAATTTTGTTTAAAAACCTAGTTAGAGATGGCATTTGGAAGTGAAATGGTGAAGGATAGTAGTGTGGAAATCATTAGGAATAATCAAAGCCCCCCACCAAACTTCTAAAATTTAGTGAACATTGATAACATTGTTGATGAAATGAAAGCGTTATCAACAATTCCACCAGAGTCTTGACTGTACAAGACATAACATCATACTATCAATTCAAAGTTGGAGAAATTAGAGATTTTGAATTAAGAGCAACTTATGAGAAGCTATGCATGAATGGAAACCTAAAGGACAAATACAAGATCATTGTAGAGAAAGGGCTTACCAGTGTCCTAGGATTTCCTAAAGTTTTCAATGTTGAATGGACCAAGATCATGCTCAACCAAGTTCATGGAATGAAAGTTTGGTTTGAAGGAGGACCAATAAAGATTAACAAAGTAGTCATTCATAGGGTAATCGGGTACCCTACATTGGATCAACCGAAGAGCATAACGACCAAAACAAAAAATGAGGTTGAAAAATTGACCAAGACAAACTGGAATGGTTGTGGTATGTCAATTGATGGCATCGAGGATCCATTAATTAAATTTTTTGTTCGTGTGATTGCACACAAGTTTTATCAATCGAGTAGATTGAACAATACGTCGTGCATTGTAGTCGATTTGGGATACAAAATTATGAAGAAGGATCATTCATACAATCTTGCCGAGCTATAACTACACCAACTTATAGAGAACTTGGAGGTAGTGAGAAAAGTAACAAATACCTCTTTTAAGTTTGGTTCCTTATTAGTTTGCATATTTTTCTATGTACATAATTATTTTCCTATCATTGGAACAATTAGATGGGATAGGAATCTAGGACTACTATGGAACAATTAAATGACCTAATAAATAGATTGGGAGAGAATTTTGAGGTAGTAATGGATAACTACTTTGAAGAGTTTAAAGTTAAAATGAAGAACAAAATGAGAATTCCAAAGTCTATTATAGACAAGTATTATGATGTAATATATTTCATTATAGATAGATTTTGTGTATGCATAGGCAATATTACCAAGGGTAGCATGGCTAAGGTCAATACCCCATGAGGTAAATGTGGATGATGTAATGAAAATAGTTACTGCACTCTTAGCAGAAGAAATTGATTCTATTGTTGAGCATCTTGGCACATATGAGATGGTTATTGCCAAGCTTACTATAGATTTTGGCACACCTAAGGTAGGTAAACAAAGGAAGATGAAAGTTGTTAAGGCCAATAAGAAAGAGCAAGGAGAAGGGCCTAGACAACCCTTAGAGGCCGAGGAAGGCAAAGGAAAAGAGCTTGCAGTTGTCAAGCCAAGGGCCACCCAAAAAAGGAAGGTTTTTATAATTGAACCCAAGGTACAGGAAGACCTAAAGAAGGACATACAAGAAATAATGACACCTCAGAGGCCAAAGGGCAAGGTGATCATCACTAGAAAGAGGTCAATACAACCTCCAGTCGAGCTACTCATAGGAAGTTCATCAAAGAGGAAATAGATAAAGTCCAAGCTAAGCTAAGGAAAAAGTTGATCATTGTGCAAGGGGAGGAGGAAGATGAAGAAAAGATTGAGTCTGATGAGACTACCAAACTTCTAGTACTGAACAAACTCCCAAGTGATTGTTGATTAGGTATGTGAAAAAATAATAAAATCTACATGCATTCTAGGATTCAAGGACATACAATATGATTCTTTGAGCATTGATGATCAAGTTAAACTTGAAGACACAATGATTAATATGATCATCAAATTTAGGCGCACACCCATGGAATTGGGAATAGGTTTTCTAGTGGGATTGTATAATGGAGTGGATGCTAAGTGGAAATAGGCATTGTCCACTGAAAAGAAAATAAGAGAAATAACATTGGCACAAGTTATGCTAGAGTTCGGGAAGATACATATGTCTATAGCCCTTAAAGATTTTGTTAATAAGTTTATGCCAAGGGACAGGGCATACAAAGTTTTGAAGAATAAAGTTCATAAAGTTGAGAAAGATAGTATAAGAGTATGGAAAGAAGCATTTGGAGTGCTTAATCCTATAGTATACATGAGGGAAGGTTGATATTCTATTGAATTTGAAGATGAATATAAGTAGGAACTAGCCAAGTTGATAAAGGAGATCCAACAACTTGTTAGTGGATATGAATATAAAGATACAGTAACAATGGAAGATGGCACCAACACCCCTCTACCTAATCCTAATATACTGACTGAAGAGGAGATTTAGAGCTTAAAGATGGAGTCAAGAAAACTCTATAAAAACCTAATTTTGTTGTAGGTAGTTAAATATCCAACACTTGAAGTCAAGAAGACTAATGATGTTATAGCTACACAAGTTATAGAGGCTCCAAGTGCCGAGCAACTTGGTAAGACATTAATTGTAAATATACCACCAACCTATCTGCCAATTTTGTAAAAGGTTACAAATTTTGATAAAGATTTATGCACTCAATTAGTATAAGATGAATTAAAATAAAAAGAGTAAGAGGCTACTCAAGCTCTTATTCAATTGCCAAGTACAAAGGCTACAGAATCAACAAATGTGACACCTATGCAACATGTGATATCTATACCAGTGCAATAGCCAAAGGAGAGTTCAAGTGACAAGGAGAAAAAATTGCAACTATCACTAGCTAGTGATACACCCTCCAAATCTTAGGATGTGAATCATGCATACGAGGAAGGTGATGAGTTAGTGAACCTTAATGAGGTAATTTCATTACCTACATATAATATGAATAATCTTATGCTAGAGAAAATGAAATAATTGCAAATATTGTTGAGCCGTAAGGCAAAACAAGAACAACTTAGAAGGGAGCAGAAGAGACGACAAGTACTTCATACTGTCAAAGATATTTTTATAGATGCATTTGGAATCTCATATGTAAACAATCAACATACAATTTTAGATCAACTAGTGTACATAGTTGACAGAATTTAGACAGATGATATAGAAGCAAATGAGAAATTATTACAATGGTCTGAAAGAAGAATTGACAATAAAGTGGTACAAAAAGTTTCACAGGAACTTGTACAGATACAAGCCGAGATTTATACATCTATTACATAGTTGGAAATAATTTTGAAGAACATCATTTTTTTATACTTAAAATTATGTGATATAGATTTCTTTATAGTAGACACTACACGCTCATTAGAGCTATTGCATGTGGACATAAGAGCTAATGCTATTACATTGGGAAAGAATGCAAGTTCAAGCTCATCCTCTTACAGTGAACTGACATTCAATCAAAAGATGTTAGCCTAGCTCACGACTATAGTTACAGAGATAAGGAATAAGTTGGAATTGATTCAACTTCACTTATTGTAGCATATAGAGATAATTTAGAAGGTAATCTCTATTGCTAGAGATATTTTTCAAAAAGAGACATTTTTCCAATATTATAGGATTCATTGATCTAGCTGCCAAGCTAGCAATTTAATTTCAAATTTTGGAATAGGTATAGGAGAGATGGAATTGAGGCTATGCGAATATTGTGGCAAGTCATCAACAATTCTTTGATAAGCATCAACTAACCCCAACAACCCCAAGTTCCATTAGTGAAAAAAACAAGGGGATAAGGCTAAGAAAGAGGAATAAAATAATGAGACAAGGGGAGATAAGAAATACAAGGAGAAGATTAAATGTAATGAAAAAATGTGCAGATCAAAGATCAGATATTAGATTCTTATAGGATTACATTATGGTCTCAGGGGGATTATACATTTTTGGAACGAACTGATTTCATGAATTTTTTTTTTCCACTAATGTCAAAGGGGGCAATTTTTGATCTCTAAGCCTATATTGTCAATCAGTGTCCAAACACTTAGTCATTTGCAAGTCATTTACTGTGCAAGATTACAAGGTCATCATTATGACCAAGTTATCTCGTAAAGGCCAGGCATGTAACATTTATACTGAGCAGAACAAAAATTACCAACCATTTAGTAGAGACCGAGTAGAGACATGAGCCGAGCAATATAATGAAGACCAAGCATACTGATAAGTTATAGAAGCTAACAACATGAAGGTTTATGCATGATTGAGTGTTAGATCATTCAAGTGTTGAGTAATTCAGTTTTGTCATACAAGTCTATAATGGTACAAACTCATATGTATACCATTTTTGTCTAAATTTTCTATTTGAAGAGCCAACTAAGATATCAATTATGCATCATTGAAAAAGATCATGATCCCTAGGTGAACGATTCAACCAATCAAAAAAAGGGATGTAAAAGACAAAATATGGTGAAGTGTGAATCATCAATCAAGATCTAGAACCTTCACAAAATGTCTATTTAAGGAGGATTCTAACCCTAGAATCAATAGTGGATGGAGAAAGAGAGAGAGATTGTGAGAATATGAAGAAAGAAAAGTATGAGAGTAGAGTAGACAAAGAGCAATCAAAGCAGTGAAGGACTAAACATGAATTATCAGATTAGTGATACAGAAAGGAGGAGACCCAATATCAGCTTGCAAGGTATACAATGGGTCAGGTACCGAATCAGTTATTGTTAATTAAGATAGGGAAAATCTCTTAATAGAGTGGTCCTAACAGGTCTATGCAAGTCTCCTAACAAAGTCCTTAGTTTATTGTGAGTGTAAAATCCTTTAACAAGGTGAGATCTAATAGTATCTTAAGATTTTAAGAGGGCAAACCCCTCACAGTGTAGATTATATTTTATGATCAAACATTGTAACCCTAATAGGTTGACTTTATTGTTGTAACAATGAAGATTTGTCAGTTTCATGCCCACCCCAGTTTTACCTTCATCTTGAAGTGTTTATGGGTTACCAAATCATTGTGTCATGTGTTGAACTATTTATGGGTGTGATGTATTTCATTTTAGTTTTAATGGTAGATCTGTGAGATGAATTAGGAGTTAATTTATATTATTGGTTTTGAAGCTAAAAGTTTAAGATCCTGATTCACTCCCCCTCTTAGTATTTTGTTTTCCATATAATTATTCCAATAGTCATGACTTCAAGCTTTAGCATATCAGAATGTTGGTTCGGTTGGTTGATTGTTCGATCAAAGTACATTGCAAAATCATTCCTAACAAGCAGTAATGTGTCCACCTGTTAGGTGAGAATATTTTTGAGACTTTTTGTAATCATTCAAAAATGAACCTCAATGTCTTTTTTGAGGAACTTATTCATTGTACTTTTCTTTTTAAATTATTAATAACAAATATCTTATTTTGACTATTCCTTTTATTGTATGGGTTCCAGGGCCCTGTTAAATCTTGTTTTCCTTAATTAAAAAAAATCTTTTACTAAAATAAATTAAGGAGAAAATAAAAAATAAAATTCTTAAAAAAGAGTAGAAAAATATTAATCGAGAAACATGGTGTTTTTGACTATACCATTGTTTGTTTTTTCACACTTTTAAATTTTCATGGGAAAACTTAAATACTTAAATTGAAGCATAAACTTTACTTAAGCAATCACATGAGCAGTGATAAAGTTGTGTTAGACGCTTCTTTTACATATTGAAATACATATTTTATTATTTTAAGAAAAAATAAAAATTAGATTTTTCGTTAACTATATTTATTTGTAGTTACGATTCTATTAAATAATTTGGATAATTATTAATATATAAAGAAATAAAATATCTAATAAATACAAGTTAAAATGATTTATATTGTATTTAATTTTTACACAATCATATATAATTTTATTAATTTTTTTTCTACTAATATTAAAAATAAAACAACTTTAACCTAAGATAATGAACTAAATTTAGCATAAAGTTAACAAACTTAAGTAAAGCAATTATTTCTTATTTTATAATCTATCTATTTAATCAGAATCATAGTTATACATATCTATTTTGAATAGATATTAAATTAATATTCACAAGACACCTTTATATATATAATTATACGTAAGATTTAAATATTGTTTTCTTCTTTCAATGTATAAATATTATGTAATATATTGTCACTTAGTTTGCATCATTTTATAATTAAAAAATGTCATGTTTTAAATCTTTTGTCAAATTAATTTTTAATTGAAGTATTAATATTTATAAACAATAATGAATCATTTACCAAAATATTTATGTGAAAATGAAAATATTTGTAAAAGTTAGTTATATAAAAAAAATTGATGCAACGAGAACCCGAGGGTACCCCTATTGGAGATAAATTGGATCCCTGCAAATAACCAGACAATGGAAACACAACAACAAAGCAACAATAATGAAATATCTGATACCAAATCACAACTCTTTATTCATTAAATAACTAATTACATGCAACATGCCTGACTGTAAGGGTTTCCAAGTTAGAGCCAAATACAACAACAATTACAATAATAATTTTGCAAGATCTCTCAAGACCCAATCCAAACACAAATCCCTACTAGTCCAGATCTACACTTTGGAAGAAAACCCCAAGGAAATCCTAACTTGTGCTCACAATCCCACCAAGCAATCTCCTAGTTTTCCAAGCCACAACTACTAGCTCTTCAAAGTTTGCATCCTCTTCTCCAAGCTGGATGTCAATGACTAAAGACTCCATAAGACCCCCTACTTATGCCCAACTAGACCACAAGTTGGCCCAGTTCATTACAAATTAAATAAAATACCTTACATTAAATATATGTTGAGCCACAAGTCAACTACAACACAAATTAAATACCCAAATTCGGATTCACAAACAACTCGACACCTACAGGAACCAAGACTAGATCGATCATTAGAGAAACTAAGCCAAGCATCTGCTAAACCACAAGCATTGTCGAGCTCCTAGTGTATGTCGAGCTCCCAACACATGCCAAGCACATATAGAGTGTCAAGAAACCAACACATGCGAAGCACTACAGTGAATGCCGAGCAATTTGTGTCTTTCGATATCCTTTAGTGACTGAACCCCCTTCAATGACCAAGCACCTTGGCCATAACTAGACCCTTCAATAACCGAGCACCACTATTGGGTGACCGAGTCCACAACTCTTAGCCAAAATAACTCCAACATGTAGGATTTCTAAAAACCCTAAGATGCTGTTGCATCAAAAATATAGTGAGGATAACATAGAACTAGGTTTAAATAACTTGTATGGTTAGGAATTTTGATACAGTATTTTCAATGACTAGATATATAGCAGAGATGATCCAGTAGTTAAGCATCTAACTTCACTTATCAAAACCTTATATGAAAATTTTAAATCACTCCCAATTTTTTTAGTAGCTTAATTGGTAAGTCCTCTACTTATAACTAATTTTAGGGCCACACCATCAAATATGATACCACATAAATTTTCTTTTTGCCAAGGTGTCTAAAACAACCCAAAAGAGAGAGAGATCAATGGGAATGCATCAATTACAACCATACTTTTGGAACTCGTGTGTCCTCACATCATTGTCTATCTTTTTACAAGGGTATGTTTCATTCAACTATGTGCAATCATCATACAAATAACAACTTTAAAGTTATAGCTATTGATGCAATATTATCGAAGTAAATATACATTAGATCAAAAAGTGTAGGTATAAACCAATAAGTATGGATATTAAATCATTAACTCTTATCAAGACCATTAGAATGCTCTTAGGTACATGATCCTCTCCCCTAGTAACACTAAAAAATAGTGTTGTGAATACTTTCACCTTCTTTCGTTGAGGACAAGGTTTACAATACCATAGCTCCTATGAATATTGGTCATATATTTTGATGTGAATAACTTGGATTAAAGACAACAAAAGGATGAGAATATTTGGAGTTATTTGCAATTAGAGTCAAATCCATGACAATAGTAAGAGTAGAAACTACAGTGCTAGATTTTTATACTTATCTAGTAGTGGTTTTTGGAAGATAACCTTTGAGGGGGTTTGTCCTTGGTTTAATTTAGTGAGTATTATGAAGAAATAAGCTCAACCCCTCATTTTAAATTGTAAGGATCATCATCTATGGTGGAGGATGAAGATAGGGGATTTTCAAGGGTTTGAGATGGGGGAGGCATCTTCTAACCTTAGGTAATATGAGGAGTTTGTTGGCTTGAAATTGACACATAACAAGATAGGAGTTGATACTAATCATGGAAAATGAAAGATGCATTAGAGTAATTATGGAGAAAAGGCTTTTGATATCCCTATGAATAAGATATATGCAAATGTAGTCAAGAAAGTGGGAAACACTAGAACACAATACAACAAATGGATTGATCCCTTTATAAACAGGCTTACAATAAGCCTAAATAAAGATAACACACAAGAATTAGTTGAAAATGAGATTTTATTTAGGGGATAGGTTTGATAGGAATATTTTTGGGTTTTTGGTCCAAACTTAGAAAGTTAAAAAAATGGATCTTGGAGTAACAAAATGCTATTATGGAAGGTCAAATTCAAATCTACCCTGACACTCAAGTGTATTTTATACTACTGTTTGGTAATTCTTGAGATCATCTGAATAATATTGTGTAAATCTCACTATAGATGAGAGAACAAGCACATGCTTTGCTAAAATAGTAGTACTATGTTTCAACTTAGCTATCAAATCCTTCAATAAAATTCCTTTATGGGTAAAAATATTGAACCTTTCATCCTATTTTTTTTGATCTTATTTTGAAGCAATTATAAATCATTTAGGTAAATTATTGGGAGTGAATTAGAGTTCATAAGAGTTTTATCATATCACTTTTGTCCACATTCTAGTGGAAATGGACTTGATGAAAGCTCCCCTAGATGTGTTTTTATTTAAAATACACTAATAGGATGTGGTTGCAACTGGTCTATTATGAAGGCATACCCTTCAAACGTAGAAGATGTTTCCAGACTAAGCATTTTGTTGAATATTGTTAAACAAAAAAATCCACAACAAGACTATTGGGTGGATGGATGTATCTCCATATTTGTATTCAATAGAGAAAGAAGAATTTGAAATGTTAAACTTCACAAAGATTAATAAAAGTCATGAATTTAAAATTTTGAAAGCATCAACGGTTGTTGAGGGCAAGGAAATTATTCAAGGACAACGAGATTTTAATTGTGATGTTATGATGGTCTTAGAAAATAATTTGATCATCAACACTTCAACCACAATATCCAATGAAGTAGGTGTGAAATTAAATAACTAAGTTGGGTCCCATATGGTAAATAAAGGCCATACATGACGAGGACAATAAGTCAAGAAGAGAGTTAAATTTTTGTCGGTCAATTTAAATAAGCTACAAGCATCATGGTTGGAGAGGAAAATATTTCTAGGGATGATGTATGTTAGAAAGAGGGAGCTAGAAAGAGGAAGCTAGGTTTGAGGAGTTTTGACATGTTGTGAAAGGTAAAAGGGAGACAAGGATAAGAAAGAAGGAGTCTTTGATAAGATACTCAAGTCCTAGACTAAGGGAGGATCTAATTAAAAAAAATTAATGTAATGATCTAATAATAGGTTTTAGCATTGGGATGCATTGTTTCATATGGAGGTGTTTCACTAGGGGCTTGAATCTTTGCTTTATTTAATTGTGAATTCAAAATTTGACAATTTGGGCATCATTGTTGCATTGTCAATTTGGAGTTTTATATTTTATGGTTGTCTATTTCAGGTCAAAATTAGAGCTTGATGGTGCAAATTAGAGGTTGAAATCATATTAAGGAGTTAAAGACATCATAAATCAACTTTTTAAAATCCAAATTGGACATTTAAGGAAAAGTGCAGACCCATCTTAGTTTTGAAGGTATGATGAAGGCCATTTAAAAAAAAATTACAAAGGAAATTGTCAAATTGTGGTTTCTTGATCATTTTTGAGCTTTCTAAACAAATTTGGGTAGAATTTTGTGCTCTATACAGTAGTTTTGGTGGTTTCCAATTTTTATTTCTAAAAATGGAAAATATCATTTTTTGCAACTTCCAAGTCATCATTTGGGCTTGTGTGGATTTTTTAGGTGCATATTTTCGGAAGTGCATAATTCTTTGTGTACATTCTAGATTTGATATCAGATTATGGTGACTATGATTAGAAATTGTACTTTCAAAATTTTACTAATTTTTGCAATTATAATGCATAGGCCTTAGTTTGGTCTTTTGTATAGTTACATAAGTCTATGGTAGCCTAATTGTGGGGTGTAATAAATTGTGATATGAATTTATAACATGAGTAGTGTATCATTTATCTATAACAATGGGATATCAAAAATGTCATGCTGTCATATCTTTGACTTAGGATAATTTTGAGTCATGGGAAAAATGAATCATAATAAATTGTAGATATATTAATCTATTGTGTTGTATTTGTGGATTCATACCCAACTAAAGACAAAGTGGAAGAAAATAGTTTGGGGAGATTAAAAATGGCCATATTAAAGGAATCATTGGTATGAGTCTTAATTCATAATTATACTATCCGTTCTACTCCAAAATTGAGGATATTTACTACCTAAACATAGTTTTGACAATTATTCAGGATAGTTTTGGAGATCAACATGTTTCTCCTTTTCTAGATGATCTTGTTGTAGATTATATCATTCCACTTGATAATGTTTATATGATGATGATATAGTAGTTGCGATTAAATATAACATATATATTGAGTAAAGATGACCCATTGACTACACTTGTAGATCCTACTTTTATAGTTAAGATCACACATTCATCTCTTATTGATGGTTCCAATGAGTCATTGAAATAAGAGATGCATGTTTGTCTTCCTAATTTGGATTCTAGCTTGTCAAATATTATTTCATTATTTATGAAATCTCACATGTTCTATTTGGGAGACACATTTGAGGGCGTTCTCTTCTCTTTGATGACAACATCATTGTTGGAGTTGAAGATCCTTCTTCACATTATTTGGATATTGACATGCTTAATTCTTCTCCTTCATGTGGTTTTCCATATTTTACATGGTTCAATTTGATGATGTGATAAATTATTTGAGCTTGGAGAGACCTATTCAATCTTTAGATATGCATACGTGGAGGTGTTCTTCCCGCTTCTTCCATTTACATGTGAATTTTCTTATTCATAATTTTATTTATCTATTCATCACTAAGTGGACACATTTTGCTTATCAAAATTGGATTCTCTTTTGTTTGAATGTACACTTTGTCAACATTGGAGGTTCTTCATTATGGGACATATCATGTCTAATACTATCTTTCATATAGGGGGATCATTTCTTCTGTGTGTGTGTGTGTGTGTGTGTGTGTGTGAGTGTGATGTATAAAGTCCTTGGGGGTTCTCAAGTCCTCCACCCATCTATGCATATTGTGTGTTTCTATCTCTCTTTTGGAGGAGAGTTTTTCCAATGAGGTTTTCTCCTTTTCTCCACTTCATGAGAGATAATATTTCATGTATTAGTTTTCATATTGTAATGGGTACCTAACATGGCCTAGTAGCTAGGACCCATATTGTATTTAGAGTTTAAGTGCATTCCTCTAAGTTGCACCTAAGGAGGGATATTGGTATAATTAAATATTAACTAATTACACTTAGGCTCGCTTAGGATAATTCATTGTATAGTAGTTTTTCATTGAGACACCTAGGATTTTGCTACTATACTAAGCACATGGTGTAGGATAATTCCAATTTAGACAATGATAGTTGGTAATTGAATTTATGTGTGAGGTCCACCTTTAGTGTATATATCAAATTATTATCCTCATTATGATACACACTTCATTGATAAGGGACGACGATCCACCTTTGGTGGATATTTGATTTCACCTTGTATAGATGATAACTTATCTACTCACTCTCATGGTCTCTTATGATCTTTGCCCATATAAGAAATTTTATTATGTACATTCATCATATCCATTTTCTATAATATATTTTTTCATCTTAATGCAATTGTCTTTCCATTCTCTTGTGGAAGTTATCTTGGTCTTTCATTTGATATTGGGGTGATTGTAGAGTCAACTAAAACTCTAGCACTTAACAACACAAAGTTTTTCAATATTGGATAAGAGGAATTTAAGTGCTCATTGTAATCTATAAGAATTTTTTCCAAGTTGGATATATAGCTATCATTTAGTGAATTGAAAAAGGGAATCCATAGTTTTTCTTATCTACTTCTTTTTGGATTGTCAAGATGTAAGCGAGGACTTCTAATGCTAAATGAGGAACATATTTGACAAAATACAAAGGAAAACTCTATGTCAGGATGATGAATTCATTTTTTTATATATTCTGATATCATGTCATTCCATAAGAGAATCAAGTAGGTTTTAGTGATGGAGTATAAGTAAAAATTAAACCAATTTAGATTATTTAATGATATTTAAGATTTACGTTAGGATAATTTAGAATTATTATATTAGAAAGATAATGTGTAATAAAAAACAAATAGGCAATATTGTGATTGAAAAATGTTAAGTAAATTAAATGGTTTAAAATATAAATATTTTTAAATTTGCAAATAACATGTAATCATGTATTTTATGATATTAAACCTTGGTACAAATATCATGACTTTTTGTGGAAATTACCTCCCACTTATCAATCTTGTATTTGTTTTGAAAGAATAAATTTGATAAGTTATTGCGAGGGGACAAGTCTAGGATTTAGAGTTAGTTTGTAATTGCAAATATGTTTTATGCTTACAAACTTGTACTCTAAAATTATTGATCTCTTGGGGTTGGTAGTACTTATAGATAATTTGGTGGAGTTGATCTCTTGGGATGATTTATCAAAAATAAAATGAATAATTATATATAAAAATCATGGCATTTCTCAAGAGATTTATAAATACATTATCACAATAAAAGTGTGATAGTCAAATAAATTAGAATGCCTCAATAAAAATAATATGGTGAGTAGTAATGTGAATTGTGTCAAAATATAAGGGAGAAATATATGTAAAATAGGGCATGATTGAGCAAGAAGATGTGAAAGACCAATTGTCCACCAAATCAAGAACATAATACAAGGAAATTCAAGTTATACTATGGATAATCTTATTCCCCCAATGCAAAGATGTGATAGTTTGAGTAAAAGATGCAAACTGTAATTCTCTTGATGTATGGATGCAATGATTGGTCGTATATGACATATAATATAATACCTTGGATATGAACATGTGTCAATTAGAGTGCATTACATGGGGGAAGGGAATAATGACACTCTTGATGTAAATACAAAAATTATGGCATAAATATCAAGGGAAAATATGTGTTCCTAATGTAAGGATGTGGCTAAGTAAGCACAATTCGGAAGGGAAAGGCATGATAATCTTAAAGCTAATATGGTAACCTTAAGTGTGTGATTTGTAGATGTAAGTTCTATTTATTGTAATCTAGGATCACGATGAGTATTCACTTTTCATGCCTTAGTTTCATGGTATCTAAAATATCATGCGTGTGACCATGATAATAAATGTGGGAAATAACATTATAAGAAAAGTATTCTATTAGATATGAATATATGACACAAAAGATGATAATAAATAATGTAACCTTAGAAATCTGAATTGGTAAGTCAAGGGTTGTGGAATCATGAATTGAAAAAGAATAAGAAGTATACAAATGTAAAATCTAAATTAGGAAACTAATAGGTAAAAATACGAGGAGGGAATAAAGGTCAAGGTGTAAAAAACATAGGTATTATGAAAATATTAAAGTGATTTTTTTTACAATGAAAGTGGAAATAAAAAATGACCCATTAAGTAGGGTAGATAAGCATGCAACCCTACTTGGAATTTGGGATGAACGTGGTAATTACAAAAAACAATGCATACCAAAAAATTACTATAGTACACTGGCACAATGTAAGTCCTAAAATTGTTATTCATACTCTTAGAGGTAGATCATTGCACTTTAGAATTGGAGAAAAACTATCTTTATGGATGAATGATCACCTTATCAAGAAGATGTGAGTGATTTAGAACTGATTTCTATGAGTCTATAATCTCTTCTAATCTTGAGGCTTAGTTATACCTAAGATAATGTTATTTAAGAACCCCTTTTTAATATTTGTTATAATAAAGATAGGCAAATGCGTATATAACCTTGATTAAGTTCATAAATTCATCATTGTATAGGTGTAACATGGAAGTATGTAAAATATATTTCCTTAGGATGTAAAATTTTTGTGGCTTATATGAATCACTAAATTGTGAAGAGAGCACAATTTAATTACTCACATTTAACTTATTAAAAAAATACATTTTTCATTTCAATTGTATGCCTTACAAATTTTAGAATTGACACCTTATTGATTGGGTTATAGTCATAATTTACTTGGGGTAACAACATTTTTAAATAACAATAGAGGTGGTATAAAAAAAAAAAAAAAAAAAAAAAAAAAAAAAACTTAATAATCCCCTTCTGAACTCCAAAAAAAGTGTGTAATAAAGAAAAAAACCATTACAAGAAATTGGTGCATAAAGTTGTAAAGTTATAGTAAAACGTTTAGCTTAAATCTTTTATTAATGTTATCCTTTATGCTTTATATATATATATATATATATATATATATATATATATATATATAAAAGCTAGTAGCAGTTGCCGCGCACCATGGAAGACATTTTTAAAGAAATTTGGATGGTTATGGTTAGAGCAAGCTATTTCTTTAGTATTAAATATAGTTTTATAAAGTTACTATAAAATTATTCTTCAACATTGTATATTTTAATTCTGCATAAGGTGTTTTATTTGCATAACTTTAATTTATTTTTATTTTAAGGATATTGTTATGTAAAATGTTACAGTTATGAGTAGAGTTATGGTTACGATTAGGGTTAGAGTTAGGGTTAGTATTATGATTAAAATTAGGATTTGGGATAGGGTTAGCATTATGGTTAGGTTTAGTTTTAGGGTTAGGGTTATAATTATAGTTAGAGTTAGAATTAGAGTTAGGGTTAGGGTTAGGGTTAGAATTGGAGATAGAGTTAGGATCAGGGTTAGGGTTAGGATTAGAGTTAGAGTTAGAATTAGACTTAGGGTTTGAGTTAGGGTTAGAGTTAGAGTTAGAGTTAGAGTTAGAATTAGAGCTAGTGTTAGGATTATAATTAGAGTCAGAATTGGGGTTAGGGTTAGGGATAGGGTTAGAATTAGAGACAGAGTTAGGATTAGGGGTAGGTTAAGGATTAGAGTTGTTAAAGTTAGGGTTTGAGTTAGACTTAGAGTTAGAATTAGAGCTAGAGTTGGGGTTAGAATTAGAGTTAGAATTAGAGCTAAGGTTAGATTTAGGGTTATAATTAGGGTTAGGTTTAGAGTTAGGGTTAGTATTAGGGCTATAGTTAAATTTTGGGTTAGCATTAGGGTTAAGGTTATAATTAGAGTTAGAGTTAGAGCTAACGAGTTAGATTTAGAATTAATTTCTAAGAGTCTATAATCTCTTCTAATCTTGAGGCTTGGTTATACCTAAGAGAATGTTCTTTAAGAATCCCTTATTAATATTTGCTATAATAAAGATAGGCAAATGCATATATAACCTTGATTAATTTAATAAATTCATCATTGCATAGGTGTAACATGGAAGTATGTAAAAAATATTTCCTTAGGATGTAAAATTTTGGTGGCTTATATGAATCACAAAATCATGAAGAGAACACAATTTAATAACTCACATTTAACTTATTAAAAAAATAAAATTTTCATTTCAATTGTATGCCTCACAAATTTTAGAATTGACACCTAATTGATTGGGTTATAGTCATAATTTACTTGGGGTAACAACATTTTTAAATAATAATAGAGGTGGTGTAAAAAAAAAAAACTTAATAATCCCCTTTTGAACTCCAAAAAAAGTGTGTAATGAAGAAAAAATCAGTACAAGCAATTGGTGCATAAATTTGTAAGTGTTATAGTAAAAGGTTTAGCTTAAATATTTTATTAAAGTTATCCTTTATGATTTCTTAAGATTTCACTTTATGATTGTCACATTTAATAATTATATTAATTATTACATGTTTATCTTTTAGGGTTTCCCTTTTAGGTCTTGATATCCTTTTATAAGGATTGATCCTTTGTATTTTGTAATTCAATTCTATTATCTATGAAATAGATCTTTCCTATTTTCAGAGCCATCTTCTTTCCTTTTGCTACATTTTTCCTTGTGACAAGTTATGTTGGTTGGAAAGAGCATAGAACAAGGTAACAATGATCTATAGTCTGCACTAACTTACTATATCATATCAATTAGGTTTCCACAAAACATTAACACAACATTACCAATTCTCTGATAAAATATCTACATTTTCTATGATCACAATAATTCCTCTATCTTGGTACATGGAACAAGCAACATCAAATGAAAGAGCATAAAACGAGCTAGTTATTTCACTCTAGGTACATTCTATTAAGTTTTTTTTTCATTTTTACACTTTGGTGGATATCTTGGTTGTTTCAAGTATGAGGATTATTTTTGTTGCATGGGATGACTCATCTTGGGTTGTACTTTTTGTTGTACCAGCCTTATGTCTCTTCTGATCTTTTTTTACATCTATTCAAAGCATTTTTTTCAAATGCACTAAGATAAAGTGCCATATTTCTATCTATATTTTTGATTCAGTTATCTGCCTAATTCCTTCTAATTTGAGAAATGTCATCTAAGGACACTCATACAAATTACTATCTTCTTGGGATCTGCCATATCTTGTGCCTTATTGTACATGAAATAATCTGATTGAGTGCCATAGGGGTTGGTGTTTCCCTTTATTTTCCATCTACCGATTCCTCATACAACATTATCCTCATGACATATTTGAGATTTATCACCTTACTATACTATTATGTGTTTTTTTGTGCATCTTGATCGTGGTTCCTTGACATGTAGTTCTTATTATTTACTTTTTTCAATTTCCTATAACCTCAACCTTATCTGTATTAGGGGGTTCTCCTATTGTTCTTATGCTTCCTTGGTTTGATGAATTGAGCTATGTATAGAATATTTGTTCCTATGTACTGAGCATACACAATGGTTGTGTACCTATACATTTTGGTGAGATGGATTATTTACCATATGGACATTTTTCTTTTCATTCCTATTTTGGATGCAACCTTCCATGTTTGATTGATCATCTCTTTAGGATTTGGTGTTTTATGCCATCAGTATCTTTGAGTTTAGTTGTTTTCCTTCATTTGTCTCCTGATTTGAGCAGTGTCATCTAAGGGCACTCATGCAAATTATAGTCTTATCTACCTGGTCAAGTTTTTTTTTTCTAGTGGAGGTTCTTTAGATCAACAATTATCTTTTCACAGTGTTTACAACTTCTGTATGATTCAATGGTGTTCTTCATGATCATCTTTTTATTCCTATCTACTGTGACATTGTCTAGTTTGGAGGCTTATGCCGTCCTTCACTAGTTTTTCAACATTCTTTCTATCTCTTTTTGGAGTATAGTTTTTCCCATTGGGTTTTCCTATTTCTTTCCTTTACAGAGATTTGGTTGTAATAGGGTAGCTCATCAAGCCTTGTTGTTAGGACCCAATTTTTTTTAGTAGTAGTTTCTAGGTTTTTAGCTTCTCGCTATGTTTATCTTGGGAGGCGTTAGAGTAATAAGGTACTTTATTATTAATTAAATCATTTTAATTTAATTATTAAGTCACTTATTATCTCTTTTTTACTTAAGCTAAACATTAGGCATATAATAATTAATTCTTTTATTACTTATTATAATGCAACCTATGTTAGTTACCTTTTAGGGTTTTAATATCCTTTTAAAAGATTGATCTTTTGTATTTTGTAATTCAATTCCATTATCTTTGAAATAGATCTTTCCAATTTTTAGAGCCACTTTCTTTCCTTTTGCTTAATTTTTCCTTATAACAGGTTATTTTGCATACATGTCTTCTTCAAGTTCTGTGAAGTTGTATTTCTCAACTTCTATACTAAATCCCTAAGTTTTTGAATGTAAACTTTTACTAAACACTAGGGGTCTCATACTTAGGGAGAAATACTTCACATTTATTATCAAGAGATATAAACTTGGATAAATGAAATAAGGTAGGTACTTTTAGCTTATAACACCAAGATAAGCTCCTCTAAGGTTTTGTTGTCTAATGTAATTACAACAACTTGATAAAAGCCTAGATATAAATCATACCCTAGATATAGTATACTCTTGTTAGGTTTTTCTCTATATTTATATGATAGTTTTATGAATACAAGAATTTTCACCTTTTTAAAGTCAATTAATGCCACACAAAAGTGTGTAAGAATACATGTTTAATAACTCTAGATGTGGCAGGGAATAATTAATTATAATGTAACATGAAATGAACATAATTTGATTTATTTTATGTGTTGGTTTGATGCTTGATCTTGGAAATTATGAGGACTTATATCTAGTTAGGTAACAAATGATCAACTTTAGATAAAAAAATGAAGCAATTATTGGAATACTCTTGGTAGCAACTTCACAAAGATGTCACTAAGGACTACATCTTGAAAATATACAAATAATCTAGGCTTTATGGATATAAATAAGAGTTGATTGAAATTTCACATTAAAAGAACCTAAATTAGCAACTTGTGAATTAGCCATAGATCTTTAATATCTCCAAAAAGACACCTTTCAAAATATTTTTTTTTGTAAATACATAGATTATATATATATATATATATATATAATGATGAATGTGTACTTTGAGTTATTCAATGAGTTCAGTATCTCATCACACATTTGGGATTAAAACGAAATCTCTAAAATAAAAAATATTTCAACTCTTTATTGGGAGTGAGAACCCTAATAGTGTCGAAGAGTTTCTCTTCTTCTTGATTTGTAATAACTTTTCAAATCTTATAGACAATAAAAATATTAAATAATATATCTCCCAACCATTAACAAGCTATGTCAAAAAATTGGTAAGGCCATTTTTCATTTGTAGAGGTCACCCATACTTTTATGTTTGACTAAATCTCATTTGATTATATAAAGGGGGAAAACTAATCCACTACTATATGGACAGAGGAAGGGTGAAAACCAAGATTCATCTGCTAATGTAGGCCCAATTTAACACAAGATAAAATATCAATTCACAACCTAATGCAAAAGGGTGAATTTATTAGAATTACAAGATTTTTATGTAGATAGATATGCAATGCAAAGCTGAATTGAAATGTATTTTGAAACAAATAAGGAAAGAAGAATCACCTTGCAAAATACAAACCTAAAAAGAGGTTTTCAAATGCTATTTAAAAACTACTAAAATTCAAAATTTGAACTTATAGTAGTAGAATTTGTGAAACCCATAAGTCTTTAGGCTCTTGATCAGGGTCAATATTGTTGAGAATGGATTGAAGAAGCTAATCAAAGAGGGAGATTGTTGAAGAAGACTATGTGTTTCAATCATTGTTTTGTCACTAATGTCAAACCTGCTATTTTCTGGTAAGACAATTGCTTATAAGATTCAAGTACTATCACTTAGTTGATTGATGAGGAGGATTTGATCAATAAGAGGTAACAATAGCACCTAAAGGAAAGGTTGAGTTATAATTATGTAATAAAGTACAAGGATCGGTTAAGACAATGATGACATGATGTATTGATAATCTACTTAAGGTTACAAAGGCTGGTTACAATTAGAAACTTTAGAAGAACAAGTTAAACAAAGTTTGTCTTCCAAGCATGACCGAGTGGAGAGTAGGTGTCGAGAAAAGTTAGTGCAAGCTGAGCAAAAAGTTAGTTGGAGCCAAGTAAAAGCAAATTCTAGTGGATGCTAAGAAAAATGGTTGATGCCGAGTAAAGTTTAGTTGATGCCGAGCATCAATAAACTTTAGTTGATGCTGAGTGATTTTATAGTGGATGCCGAGTAACATAGTATGTGCCCAACATCAGAAGGTTGACAATGTCGAGCTGCTACATTATTTTAAAGATCAAAGATTCACTGAATCTAAGCTAACAAGTTTGTTCTCTTGAATTTTTTGAACCAGGTGGAAGATAAGGATGATGAGCTAGTGGCACAAAATTTGAGGTAAACCATTTTGAGGCAAATTCAAAGTGAATTATAGGAGAAGTTTCTAGAATAGATATGAGATATGGGGTAGATACATTGTATCCTACCTAATCCATCCAAACCCTAAATTGTATGATGGCAAATGAGCAACAAAAGATCTTAATTTCCTATTTATAGGAATGGCTAGTCATGAAGAACCTAACGAAGAGAAGGAGTAAAGAGGTTTTGCTTCATCAAGTGACCTAAGAGAAGAGTCTATAATGGCATTTTAAGCAAGAAGGCTTAAGGAGATGAATTCTTGAAGGGTGAACAAGCTATCAGAGCTACAAAGTATGAAGGCCAAGTAGAATGGAGGACTAAACAAAGATCTATAATCTATAAGAGAAGTTGTAAGTTGTATCAGATCAAAGCCTTACTGTTACTCTCTAACAATTAAATTAGTCTAGGGTAAATCCTTTGGATTAAAGTTGACCTAATAGTCATTTGTAAATCCTTTACCTAGGTGGCATTCCAAATGAATGGCCTAAAGTCCTCTAACAAGGCTCACTCCTAATAGGGTGCTTGAAATCATTTAATAGGGTCACATTTAACAGGGTTAGCCTTTTACAAGACATCACTTTAGAAGAGTGAAAAGAGTAGCATGTTATTGGTGGTTTTTCCCAAATTGGGTTTCCATGTAAATCATTGTGTCAAGTGTGTTGATGAATCTATTATGTTTCATGTTTTACAATTTTGTAATTTGATTTGATAGTAACCTACAAGTTTTAAATGATTGCATAATCTTATGGATGCATGCATAAGTACAAATGTTTTATGGGTTCACTAAAGCTATGAAAAGTTTTTATATCTAGACCTTGGATAACTGATTCAACCCCCTCAGTTATTCTAAAGAATTCTAACAATTGGTATCAGAGCTATCTGCTTAAGATGACTAATTTGAAGGTACTAGAAGCACAAAGATCAAGATGTCAAAAAGAGATGTACCCAAGCTTAATAGAGACAAATTTCTTGCATGAAAAAGTTTGATGAAGCTATACCTTGGAGGACTTGGAGATCATGGTCAATCTACCATTTCAGTGGAGCATGTTGATCCAGTTGGAGCCTTAACCGCTGAAGATATGAAAAATAAGAAAGAACACAATTGAGCGATGTTGGAAATTGTCTTTGCCCTAAGCTATGCCAAATTTTATGATATCAAAGGATGTGACACTGCAAGGAAAATGTGGGATGCCCTATACACTATCTGTGGAGGAGACAAAATTGTTCAAAGAGCCAAAACTTGGAGTCTCAAAGGTATGTTTGATGATATGAGAATGGAAGAAGGTGAGAATATTGCTCAATATGTTGCTAGGATAAAAGAAGTTGTTAGTGCAATAAAGGGAGCTACTGGTCAGATAGATGATGATACTCTGTTAAGTGAAGTCTTGAGAACACTACTACCTATTTATGCTATTAGATTTTCTATAATTCAAGAGCTAAGATGAATTCCAGGAAATGATCTAACTATTGAAGGTCTAGTAGGTAGACTCACTACTTTTGAGCTATCTAACTTTGATAATTACAAACCTGAGAGTCTTGAATTTTCTTTTAAAGCTAAGTTGTTATTGAAGGATTCTGATGAGAAGAAGCAGAAGAATAAGAGAAAGATAAAATATGTGTCTACTGACAGTGATATAGATGAGGAAGATGTTGAACAACTGGAAGCACTACTGGCAAGAAGATTCCACAGAGGTAAAGGCAATTTCAAAGGTAAGTTACCTATCATTTGTTTCAATTACAATGAGGTTGGTCATATTACTGCAAGATGTACATAGAAGAAGAACTATAGAGGTGGTGATTAGCACAAAAAAAAATAGAGAAGATGACAACAAGGATTGCAAAGATAAAAACAAGAATTCATGTTACATTGCTGTAGAGGAAACAAGGGATGATTATAATGAACATGATGATGAAGTGGTGTATGTTGCAATGAAGAATGAATCTGATGAAGATGAGGCAACTACACTTGTGACTTATGTGAACAAAAATGAAAAATGGTTCATTGATAGTGGATGCTCACATCATATGATTGGAGACAAAGTAAGTTCATTACCTTAAATTGTTATGAAGGAAATAGTGTAAGATTTGGTAATGATACACCATGTTTGATAAAAGGAAGAGGTTCTATCAAGCTTAGAGATAAGATTTTATGTGACAATGCTTACTATGTTGAAGGACTAAACTATAATCTATAAAGTGTGTCGCAATTGAATAATTTAGGATGTAAAGTTGAGTTTGAAAACAAGATTGCTAAGATATATGATACTGATGGAAAGTTGATTGGAAAAGGTGATCAAACTAGGAGTAATCCATTCTATCTTGATCTATAGGATGCTACTTGTCTTGTTGTAAGATTTGATGATGTGTGGCTATGGCACAAGAGGTTATGTCATGTTAATTTTGATAACTTGGTTAGTATCAGTAACATGAAGAAAGTTAGAGGTTTTCATTAGTTGAAGAAACCTGACAATAGAATGTGCAAAAAATGTTAGTTAGGCAAAATGACAAAGTCAAGTCTTAAGAGCAAAGCTTATACCTTTAAAGAAATATGAGAGATTGTTCATACTGACTTGTGTGGACCAATTGATGTGCAAAGCTACAAAGTATATAAATACATTATGCTATTTGTTGATGATTATTCTAGAATGATGACGATTATGTTTCTGAAACAAAAATCTGATGATTTTTAAGTGTTTAAGTGGTACTTAGCAAGAGTTGAGAAAGAAATAGGTAAAAGTCTAAAATGTTTGAGATCAGATAGAGGAGGAGAGTTCACATCAAATAAGCTTGAGATGTTCTATAATGATGGAGGAATCAAAAGACAAACATTTGCCCCCAAAATTCCTCCACAAAATGGGATTGCTGAAAGAAGAAATAGGTCTATAATGGACTATGCTAGAACACTCGTGATGGAGAAGAATGTTGTTTTGAAATATTGGAGAGAAAATATAGGTACAACTGTCTATACCTTGAACTATGTGCAAGTCAAGAAAGATACTCATTTAACACCTTTTGAAATATGGTATGGACACTCACCCAATGTAAAATATTTAAAGGTATTTGGAAGCAAATTTTACATTCTTAAAGATGTTAGGAATGGTAAGCTTGATGCAAAAAGTGAAGAAGGTATATTCCTAGGATACTCCACAAGAAGTAAAGCTTAAAAGTGTTTGAATACTAACACTAAAAAAGTTGTGGATAGTACGAATGTGAAATTTGATGAATATAAAAAAGTACATGAGGCTAAAATTATGAAATAACTAGAAGAATACAAATCATTTGTATACTTTTATGAAGGTATGCCTACTAAAGAAGATGCTACAAATAAAGCTGCAAACCAACAGCAAGTTTCAATTACTGTCGAGTCACACCCTATGAATGTCAAGTTGCATTCAAGAACTGAGCTACATTCTGATGCCAAGTTACAGAATGATGTGGGTGCACATTCTGATTTTGAAGTTAGTATACATGAAAGAGATGCCAAGATACCTGAAAGATATGCACATAGTTATTCTGAAGCTGAAAGAAAAAATGAAGAAACAAGAACTGAGCCAAGATTGTCCAAATATGTCAAAAGACATCATCCTACTGCTCAAAGCATTGGAGATAAAGATGCCAGGCCAATGAAAAAAAATAGACTAAGAAGTGATACATGATTTCTAAGCATGAAGGAACCCAAATCAATAAGAGATGCATTAGAAGATGTGGACTGGAGTAAAGCCATGGAAGAAGAGATTGAATAAATAGAGAAGAACAATACATGGAGTCTAGTTCCTAGACCAAAAGAAAAAAATGTGATTGGCACCAAGTGGGTATTTAGAAACAAGTTAGATGAAAATGGTGAAGTCACAAGGAACAAAGCAAGATTAGTTTGCAAGGGATATGCACAAGAAGAAGGAATTGACTATGGAGAGATATTTTCCCTTGTTGCAAGATTGGAAGGAGTAAGAACTTTGCTTACTTATTCTGCATACAAAGGTTTCAAAGTTTATCAAATGGATGTAAAATCTGCATTTTTGAATGGTATATTAGAGGAAAAAGTTTACATAGAACAACCACAAGATTTTTTTGATGCTAATAATAAGAACATGGTATATAGACTACACAAAGCTCTATATGGTTTGAAACAAGCACCAAGAGCACGGTATGAGAGACTTCATAATTATCTTGTGAAGATTGGATTTGAAAGGACTGATGATAACAACAATCTGTACATGAAGATAGAGAAAGGAAAAGGTACCTTGTTATCTAAAATATTTGTTGATGATATCATATTTGGAGGTCAAGAGCTTTATGTAAGGACTTTACAAATCATATGAAGCAAGAATTTGAAATGTCTATGTTTGGAGAAATCAATTTTTTTGTGAGTTTGCAAGTATATCAGATGAAGTATGGTATATACATCACTTAGTCAAAGTATGTCAAAGAAATATTAAAGGCTTTTGGATTGGAGGATTCCAAACTAGTAAGTATACCTATGGTGACAAGACACAAGTTGTCAAAGAATGATGATTTAGCTAAGGTGAATCAAACATTATACAAGTCTATGATTGGAAAATTTCAATATGTAGTAAATAAAAAACCTAACATTGCATTATCTATAGGGATAGTTGCAAGATTCTCTACTAATCCCAGGGAGAATCACTTAATGGCTATAAAAAGAATTACGAGATATCTGAAAGAAACAGAAGATTTTAGTCTATACTACAAGAATAGTAAAAAAATTGAATTAAGAGCCTACACTGATGTTGACTGGGCTAAAAAAATTGATGATGGAAAGAGCACTAGTGGAGGAGAATTTTTCTTAGGCAAGAGACTAGTTACATGGACTAGTAAGAAACAAAACTGCACCTCACAATCTACTGCTGAAGGTGAATATGTTACTGCTGATGTAAATTGTACAAACATTGTGTGGATTAGTCAACTGCTCAAAGGAATGAAGGAAGAGATCACAGAGCCAGTGATACTTTATTGTGACAATACAAGTTCTATCAATATATCAAAGAATCTAGCAATGCACACAAAGACTAAACACATTGCAATCAAGTATCATTACTTGAGAGAATTAGTTCAAGATAAAGAGGTGAAGATGGAATATGTTAACACAAAGGAGAAAATTGTTGATATCTTCACAAAAGCATTACCTAAGAATGCTCATGAGTATCTAAGAGGTAAACTAGGGGTGATATGCCTATCAAAGGCTATTTAAGTAATAGAAGGAGTGCCCTACATCAAACAAGCTGATGTTCATATATTACAAATTGGTGCAGAGGATCTTACTTTAGGAGCTGCCTAAAGTAATCAAAGAGCTAAAAATTAAAATTAGTCATAAGCAAGGTGACAAAGGAAGAAATTGAAGAAATAGAAAATTCTTATATCTGCATGAAAAGATGATATATCTTTGGCATTATTGTCAAAGAGGGAGAAAGTACATTAAACTGATCATCATCAAAAGGAGAAAGGACATCAGAAGAAGATGTCAAGAGATTGTTGTCAAAGAGATAGAGAATGCTATTGATCTTAGATGGAGATAATTGCTGATGTTGTTGATTAGTAGAGACACATGTATGATGAGGGAGATAGAGAAAAATATGCAAAAGAGGGAGAAATCCTAATCTACCTAGTAAGAGGGAGATACAAGAAGGAACTCAGAGAGAGTTATAAGAAAGAGTTTTGTAACCTAATAAGAAGATGGAATATGCTAATTTTTGGTATTTTCTTACTATTTAACCCAGTCAGTTTGGTTGAACAAGATGTTTTTCATTTAATTGACTTAATTGATTAGTTTGGTTTGCCATCAATGCCAAAGAGGGAGATTTTTTAGAATGGATTGAAGAAGCCAATCACAGAGGGAGATTGTTGAAGAAACTACATGTTTCAATCATTGTTTTGTCACTGATGTCAAACTTGCTATTTACTAGTAATACAACTACTTATAAGATTCAAGTACTATCACTTAGTTGATTGATGAAGAGGATTTGATCAATTAGAGGTAACAATAGCACCTAAAGGAAAGCTTGAGTTATGATTATGTAATAAAGTACAAGGATCAATTAAGATAGTGATGATATGATGTATTGGTAATCTACTTAAGGTTATAAAGGCTTGTTAGAAATAGATAATACTGAGAGGGGGGGGGGAGTGAATCAATATTTTAAATTTTTTTTCCCATAACTAAACATAATTAATTACTTTTCCACATGGATAAGAAAATAAATCAACAATGATGAACAATAAAAACAACCATTCATAGACAGAGCTCATAACACCATATTTTGTTAACTAGGGAAAACCTGGCCAAGGGAAACCCTGGTGGGGATGAAATCCACTAGATGATTCATTATATAAAAGAATCTGGTTAAGGATATTGACCCTATTAGGAGTCTATGAAGAATGTATAGTGTCTCGAGTCCCTATTAGGATACTATGCCTTGTTAGAAGCCTCAAACCTATTACGAGTTTGTAAATCATATACAAATGTGTGCAAGAAGAGTCCACTACCCTAACATGCAACTATACAATAAGTTCTTCAAGAGAATAGGTATACATACAATATTGGATCACTTATTGTACTTCACAAATCTTCTGATTGTCAATTCTTCATACAAAGAGTAACTGCGCACATATCATATCTTGCATAACATTGCTTTGCATCACATATCATAATATCACATTCACATTCACTTGTCTCTCTTAACTTTACATTTGAATTTCTTTACTTATATCAAACATATTAATAATTTCTTCCTTAATCTACTCACATATCATCCTTAGAGTCAGCTCAACAAGATTTAGTTAATAATTTCTTCCTTAATTGGCTCCTATATCATCCTTAGAGTTAGCTCAACAAGATTTAGTAATCAAAACAATTCTGCAAGTCGTACAAGTCAATTTGCTGATATGCTCTATTCTACATTGCAAGGTATCTACATTAGTATTTCTTTTATAGCCTAAAATTGGTTGATCATACAAACATGTGCATTGGTATGCATCATTAGGATGATGTCATGCATCTAGGGTTAACTGTGCAAGAGAATATTCCAAGGGAATATTCTACTATCAACAAATCTTGTCATGCTGCTATAACACTGTCTAATACTTAGACAATTTTCCTTCACAAATAATCATGACTAAACTGCAAAACAAATGTTTCCATAAATGAGAACCACATACTCACCTTATTTGATTTATTGGTCATATTTCCAAAAATCTCCCCATTTGGCACTGATGGAAACATTTTGGGGAAATTGGCTAAGTCCCAAACACGCTATCATACCAATCAAAGTAAATAACCATAACATAGTAAAAATGTTGTATTCATGTTTTGAAAGGATTATATCCCTTATAACTCTGATTACAAAGTTTTCTTAAAGAAAAACTTACTACTATACTTCAAAATATAACTATATAACTTACAATTACAATTTTTTTTATTTCTCCCCCTTTGACATCAATGCCAAAAGTGCCAAAAAAAGGAAAAAAAAATCCTATCAAAATATAAAAGCTACATCAAAACTTGGAAAAACAATCATTGAAGTTAGTCTTTAACTGTGCAAGGTGTTTCTTCCAACTATCTTTTAGTACATCAGACACAGTGATTAGCACACATAGAGCATATACAACTAACTCTGCTGCATTCAAATTTGTAGCCACAAAATTTTCATATGAGGACTTGGCTCCCAAGAATTCCTCCAACTAATTTTGTAACAATGTAATATGTGGGGATAAATGGTCCCTTAAAAGAGTGAATCTTTTCAGAACTTTCTCCTTTTCTACTTGAGTATCCTTGATGCTACCATGAAGTGCTTGCATTGTATGCTCAATGGTTTCTAACTTCTAATTCTATCTTAGAAATTTATCAGTGAGTGCTTGAAGCTCAGTTACCTTCTCTTTGATTTGCTCATCAAAACTATGAAGATGAAGGTATGCCATGTTGCACTTAGCATATATCTATTTCCCTTCTTCCATACTCTGCCTCAATACCTTAATGCATACATTTAAAGTTTCTATATCATTCCTTATATATGTATACATGGTATTAAGAAGTTTATCATCATGCTCATTTGTGCTTTAATTGTAGCCACATTGGTAAGTGTTGTAAACTCATTATCAAAGGTTTTGCACAAAATTGCTGCTCTTTGTTGGATATCTATAGATGCATCAACAAGACTTACTATCTTCTCCAATTTGTCCAAAACTAAAGTTAGAGTCTTCTCAATAGACTTGAAAGATTTTTTCTTTTCAAGAAGTTTACTTAAAGAAGATATAAGATTTTGTGCCTCATCTTCTTCATCTGACTGTACTACTACTACTGTGACCACTACTATTTGTGTAGGTGGTGTTATTGCTACTATTTCTAAAGGCACACTTGAAGTAGCTACTTCAATGCTAGATTCAATTTTCCTTGTAGAAGGTGCATCTTCTTCCTTAGGCTCCTGATCTTTTTCTTCATCATATGAGCTACTGTAATCAACAATATTGCCAACAATGTTGGAACCAAAATATTTAAATGGGTCTTTAGTTTTATCCACTATCACATTGGTGTCATCCACTTGCATAGATTCACTACCAATGGTAATATGTGGTGAATCACTTGGAATTGGTGTTTCAGTTGGTTGCTCAAAAATGTGAGGTAGACTAACTATAGTGGGACTTGTTTCCTCTATTTGCACACTCTTTCTCAGACTCTTTAGGCATAAGGCTTACCTTCTCTGGCTGCGCACTCTCCTTTAGCATAGTAGACATGTATGTGACTATTGCCTTTTGAGTTTCCACATTTACTTCTTCATAATTTCCTTCCATGAGGAGAATGGATCTCTTATTTCTCAATAATGGTGCTATTCCTTTCAAAATTTTAGTTATTTCTTCCTCATTATTTACAATACATAGCTTTTTCACCATATTTATTCTTATTTTCTTATCTTCCTCAATAACTCTACTTTTTATGTTTAAAATTATATTATACAAGTCTTCATGTATTTGACCTCTTATGCTATCAAACTTTTTATCTTTTAGGATCATATTTCTAACTACAACATTCTCTAGCTATCTTCTATACATATTATTATACAAGTCATAGTACTTATTCAACTATACAAAATTATTATAATTAATAACTTGTATGTTAAGATTTTATACCTTGGGTTTTCATGCTTTTCTTCCTGTTGAAGTCTTTGCTTCCTGATCTACAAACTCTACTAGTCTATCACCAGTTTCTTCTTCAGATTCAAAAGAACTAATTTGCAAGGTTCTTCTCTTCTTGTATGGTCCACTTGTAGTTTGATTGACTCTCTTCTTAGGAGGGGTTTTCTAAAGCCTTGTGGATTTCCTAGGAGTTGACACTTCCTTTGTTTTTTTTGGGTTCCTTAGAGGTTGTTGCTGTGAAACTACTACATATGGAACTGTAGGTGCTTGTGCACTTTTCTAGGAAATTGTGACCTCTTCAGTAGGTCTAACCATTACAATAGGTGTAGGGGTCAATATTTCAGATTGACCACTGGCCTTCATTTTAATGGCTATCCCTTTCACCTCTTCAAATTCCTTTCTTGTCATTCTTGATTCCTTTAAGATAGAATCAATCACTTTTTCTACCTTCTTCTTGGAGTCCTTGATTATCTAACTTGTTTTAACTTCTCTCATCTTCTCATTATATGTCCCCCATCTAGGACATTTAGAATCAACTTCTGAGTGTAGGATTATCTACGCATATCCTTCAATCAGTTCCTCACTCATTTCATAACCCATAGGTTCAATGAACTTAACTCAAGGAATTGCTACCTCCATACATGTGAAATCTATTTCTACCATGAAGCATAGTTCATCTTTATATTTTTCCACCAGCATAGGAGGTATCCTATACCTTTGCTTCATTTTAGCTTTGGAAAGATTTCATCATTCTATCAATATCATTGTCTCTAATTGTTTCTGGTTTGGTTCTGTATGCATGAGTGATAGTCTGCATTGCACACTCACTTTCATTCCAATTTTTGATACCAAGAAACTTCTTTATTTCATAGAAGAATATATGTGTTAGTAGGGATTCAAACCTAAATATTGCACTCCTAGACTTCTTGATTCTTGATATGTTATCCAACAACTATGTTTGGATAATGTCACATAGATTAACCTCTTCACCCTTTACTGCCATATAAGCTACATGAAAAAATTTAGTAGGAACTAAATCTATCCTAGATCCATGGTTGAACTTATATCCCAAAAGTTTACTAATGAGTCTCACTCCAACATCTTGAATGGTGTTGACCTTTATTTTTTTGCCATTAAAACATGTGTTGAGATTTGTTTCAACTAACTTGCGCACATTCTTTATGTTCACTAGATTGCATCCTTCATTGTTTAAACCTGTGACCTTGTGAATTAGGTCATCATCAATTCATATGATAAAATATCCCAAACATAGAAGGTCATCATGAACTCTACTCAAAATTATTTGTGTCCATTCATGATTATCAAAGTCTGTATAGAACATGTGCTTAACTAGGTTAAGGTGTTCTAGGTATGCATGTTCTAATTTTAGTGACAAATCACTGTTACACATTTTGTCCAATTACTTATGGATCTCAATAACTCCTATGCTTTCAATATTATAGTGAATATAACCTCTTATATCTTCGACATGAAGTACATTTTTTGGTACTTGCAAAAATGCTCCAATGGGGTCATTGAGTAGAGAAACAAATGGGTGTTTCTTGAAATTATATCTAGGTCTATTGCTTATAGTAAACATTTCTTGTCTTGCCATTTTTGAAAATATACTCAAAAAATTTGGAAAATACCTTAATTTCATGTTTTAGGGTTTTCAGGGATTTCATGTTTTAGGGTTTTCAGCGATTTCATGTATCTCCAAACTTCTTCAACACTTCAAATCTCTCTTCAATCTCACACTTAAGTTTTCACACAAGTAAATGATGTTTATAAATAAATTTGTATCCTTTAAATATTTTGCAATCTATACTTCACATTAAATGCGTATCTACCACTAGTCCAAATACTATCTTTGTATAACAAAGAGGTTATTCATCTTATATATCCTTATCTTGATCATATTAAGCAATGCACACTTAACTGTAGACTCCTCTCAATGTCTAGTATATACTGTTAACTACACAACTTGTGATATGCTTTCTAGCATTAGTTATGATTAACTAACACACTATTTTACTGAGAGTGCTTAATGCAGGTAGGATGTGTCACAGATAATAAGTGACTTTACTATCTTGTCAGGTACATTAGGATGAGCTTTTTCCTGAACTATGTGAGAACTTCCAGCTTCTCTTTCTTTTACAAATATTTCTTTAAATTCTTCTGTTAGCTCCTTCATTTCTTCTATTGTTCCTTCTGTGATTCTAATTCCTCAAGGTTTCTTCTATCCATTCTACAAAACTTTTCTATGTGTCCAAAGTTATTATATAATTGGCATAGAGGTACATTCCTTCTTTATTCATTATTTTGATTATTAGGTGCTTTGCAATTCCTTGCTATGTGTCCAAGATTTTTGAATCTATAACAAAAAAAATTTCTTCTTTCACCACTTTCATTACTGTGAGATCTTCTTCTATTGCTTGCACGGTTAGTGTTCCTAGACATTCTACTATTTGCATTATCACTATCATATTTAGGTTTCTTACAATCTACTGCATAATGTCCATATCCATGACAATTATGACAATAAAAAATTGAAATAGGTTTAAAAGACTTACCTTCACAATCGTCTCCAGTATGTTCAAGTTCATTACAACAGGCATGCGATTCCTTTCTTCTATTATCCTCATCTTGATCTGATTCTTTAGATTTCTCAGAGTGAACAACGTTCTCCTTGTCCTTAGATGTATCATCTATTTTTCTTATGCTTAGATCCTTTTTGAATTTAGGAGTATCAAGTTCATTTCTCTCAAGAGATTGTCCAAGGAAAAATCCAAGTCCAGTCTTGTCATAACTAGGTCTCTGTACAGATATTTGTTCTTCAATTTTTTCACTGCTGGTATATAATTTTTCAAGTTGCTATTTGGTTTGCACCAACTCACCTTTCATAATAGTGTTGTATATCTCTAATTTTGCATGCTCTAACTTAATATATTCTGATTCAGATGATACCTTACTTAACTGGGATCTTAGATCTACATTTTCATCTTTTATTTCAGAGTCATTCTTTCCTCCATTTTTCTTAAGACTTAGCTTGAGTTTAACTATTTTTAACTCATGTTTCAAGATCTCATTTTCTTTCTTTAGATCTTTAATATCATCATCACTGGTTTGCTCACTAGGTCCTTTTTTCTTGAGGTCATCTATCTTGTCCTTTAGTTCACCAATGTAAGCCTTTGTATCTTTATATCTATCTTTTAGGCCATCTCTTTCATCAGTAAGGAGATCAATTTGTTCAAGAGCTTCTTCAAGATTCTTCTTCAATTGTTCCATATCCATAGGGATCGTATTCAAGTTGTTAAGCCTCTTCTGAATAAGTAGGCTATGATATTAATTATTAGAAATAGATAATACTGAGAGGGGGGGGGGGGGTGAATCAATATTTTCAGTCTTTTTGCCCACAACTGAATATAATTAATTACTTTACCACATACATAAGAAAATAAACCAACAATGTTGAACAGTAAAAACAACCATACATAGAGAGAGCTCATAACACCATATTTCATTAACTAGGGAAAAGGGAAAACCCTGGTGGGAATGAAACCCACTAGATGATTCACTATATAAAAGAATCCAGTTAAGGATATTGACCCTATTAGGAGTCTATGAAGAATGTATAGTATCTTGAGTCCCTATTAGGAGACTAGGCCTTGTTAGAAGCCTCAACCCTGTTAGGAGTTGGTAAATCATATACAAATGTGTACAAGTAGAGCCCACTTCCCTAACATGCAACTGTACAATAAGTTCTTCAAGAGAATAGGTATACAAACAATATTGGATCACTTCCTATACTTCACAAATCTTCTAATTGTCAGTTCTTCATACAAAGAGTGACTGCACACATATCATATCTTACATAACATTGCTTTGCATCACATATCATAATATCACATTCACATTCACTTGTCTCTCTTAACTTCACATTTGAAGTTCTTTACTTATATCAAACATATTAATAATTTCTTCCTTAATTGGCTCACATATCATCCTTAGAGTTGGCTCAATAAGATTTAGTAATCAAAACAATTTTGTAAGTCATACAAGTCAATTTGCTAACATGCTCTATTCTACACTGTGAGGTATATGCATCAGTATTTCTTCCATAACTTGAACTTGGTTGATCACATAGACCTGCACACTAGTATGCATCATTAGGATGATGTCATACATCTAGGGTTAATTGCATAAGAGAATATTCCAAGGAAATATTTTGCTATCAACAAATCTTGTCATGCTGTTGTAACACTGTCTAATACTTAGATAATTTTCCTTCACAAATAATCATGACTAAACTACAAAAAAAATGTTACCATAAATGACAACCACATATCTCACTTTATTTGATTGATTGGCCATATTGCCAACAAGGCTGGTTGTACTTAGAAACTTTAGAAGAACAAGTTACACAAAGTTTGTCTATCAAGCTTGACTGAGTGGAGAGTAGGTGCCAAGCAAAGTCAGTGCAAGCCAAGTAGAAAGTTAGTTGGAGCCAAGTAAAAGAAAATTCTAGTCGATGCTGAGAAAAATAGTTGATGCCGAGCATTAGTAAACTTTAGTTGATGCCAAGTGATTTTATAGTGATTGCCTAGTAACATAGTAAATGTTGAGCATCAGAAGGTTGATAATGCCAAGTTGCTACATTATTTTAAAGATTGAAGATTCGTTGAATCTGAGCTGACAAGTTTTTTCTCTTGAATTTTGTGAACTAGGTGGAAGATAAGGATGATGAGCTAGTGGAACAAAATTTGAGGTAAACTGTTGTGAGGTGAGTTCAAAGAGGATTCTAGGAGAAGATTCTAGAAGAGATATGAGATATGGGGTAGATACATTGTATCCTACCTAATCCATCTGAACACTAAATTTGATGATGGAGAATGAGTGGAAAAAGATCTTAATTTCCTATTTATAGGAATGGTTGGTCATGAAGAAAGGTTGTCATGTGCAAGAACCTAAGGAAGAGGAGTTAAGGGGTTTTGCTTCATCAAATGACCTAAGAGAAGAGTCTACAATGACTTGTTAAGCAAGAAGGCTTAAGGAGATGAATGCTTGAAGGGTGAGCAAGCTATCAGAGATGCAAAGTATGAAGGCCAAGCAGAATGGAGGACTAAACAAAGATTTGTAATCTGCAAGAGAAGTTGTAAGTTGTATCAGATCAAAGCCTTACTATTACTCTCTAACAATTGTATCAATCCAGGGTATATCCTTTGGATTAAGGTTGACCTAATAGTCATTTATAAATACTTTAATTGGGTGGCATTCCAAGTGAATGGCCCAAAGTCCTCTAACAAGGTTCACTCCTACAGGATGATTGAAATCCTTTAACAGGGTCACATTTAATAGTGTGTATTGTAACCTTTAACAGGGTTGCCCTTTCACAAGGCATCACTTCAAAAGAGTGAAAAGAGTAGCATGTTACTAGTGGTTTTTCCCAAATTGGGTTTCCACGTAAATAATTGTGTCAAGTGTGTTGATGAATCTATTATATTTCATGTTTTACATGTCTGCAAGTTGATTTGACAGTAACCTACAAGTTTTGAGTGATCACATAATCTTATGGATGCATGCACAAGTACAAATGTTTTATGAGTTCACTAGAGCTATGAAGTTTTTACATCTAGACCTTGGATAACTGGTTCACCCACCCTCTCAATTATTCTAAAGAATTCCAACAAATGTAGAAAACAAGGGTCAATCTAGAGTATGATTAGGGTCGCATTATGTCCCTTATCTACAATGCCTAATCACGAAATAGTTTTTTAAATTTCTAAAGTTTTATGAAATGATATCTAAATCTATATTCTATTTTTTGTTCCAAAAATCATAACGTATAAAAAAATGGTTTTTTTTTGTTAATGGGGGGGTTTGCCTTGGGAAAACTCAATTTAGGAATTAACCTTAAAATCCAAATAATTTAAATTATGGAAATGTAACATAAATGCATGAATTCACCTTATAATAGTAGGATTTCTCAAATTGAACGTAATAAGCCTACTTTACCAATGAATGGATGTAGAAGAAGGATGAATATAGAAGCCCTCTCTTGATGAAAAGATCCTCTATACCAATGAAGTAAGTTAAAACTTGAAATGTTGTGGTATGAGCATGGAAGAGATGATGAATCCCCCAAATGAACTCCTTGAATCTCCTTGAAAGTACCTTGAATGCAAGAGATCTCCTCTCCAATGTCTTACAAAAAGATCTCCTTGAATGTAATTGAATGCTTGAGTATTTGTGCATGATTATCAAGAGATCAATTGTGGATTTTCAAATGAGATGAATGGATGTTCTTATAAAGGGATCAGAATAATCTTTCTACTGCTGGCTAACTACACACAAAATAATGCCTTAGATCAACCTTGACATAGGGCATGAGAAGGGGGCCCAAAAACAAGTCTTAATCAATAATGTACTACATCATCATGGATGCACTATATCACCAATTATGCATTGTGTCTCTAATTCCTAGGTGGATAAACCCTCAAGATTTCTTGGGGCTCTCAAAACAGGTCCTAATTTTGGGAAATTAGGTGCACATATCAAGAAAACCTAGTTTTGGTGTGAAAAAGAAATTCCAAGTGATTGGAGGAAGATAAGGAAGGAACCAAGTGTATAGGTCCTACCTCAAGCTTTGAGACATGATATAGGAATGACAAGGAGGATCTATTAGGTCATACCCTAATTCCATCTAGGAGGAATGAAGAGAGATAAAGAGAAATGGGGGAAATGCAAATTAAATGCAAGTCTAACATTAAATATCACTAAATATGTGCTAAACCATGATTAAATCAAAGTTATTACAATTTAATATGGTACACATTATACAAAAAATATCACCTTAAAGGTATCTATCAACACATGAAGAAGTCTTTTCTAGCTACAACTATATTTTTTGTTAATGATGTCTTCAAGGTTTAGTGGGTAGAGAAAGGAAGAACCCATTTGATCCATAATAATCATGGTATTATTCATATTAACTTTTCTTGTTGTGACACACTAGATCTTATTGGGAGCTAGGGAAGATGAATAAAGCATAGTTGTTGCATGAGTGAACCATGCTAAACCTTAGCAAAGTTTTGATGGTTTCAAAAATTCACAACAGTAAATTTAAGCCATTTAGATTCATGGTGATTAACCATGGAAATTAGAAACTTTCTAACCTATCACATTATTTTGAAGTTATTACTTTAAATAATTGAAAAACTTGAAGATATTAGGGTAATGATAAATTTTGAAACTTTCCACCTTTACTTTATCATGTCAACCATTCTATGATTTATCTAAGTCCTAGAACTAGTCAACATTTTGGACATTCAGGGAGCTATATAGATCACTAAAAACTGCTTCACTATTGTTTATTATACAGAAAGTTGTTTAGACTCAAAAGGTTTCTATGAATCAACGAACCTTCAACATGGTCTTGTTGAGGACTTTTGGGTTATGCAAACCTAAAAACTTATAAAGTCAAATTGTCAACTTGTCAATGAGTTAAAGAATCATGGAATCTATTAATGGGTATTTAGGAGATCAAATGATAACTCAACATGAGAAATTAGAGTTTAGGAGTTGGGGTAGGTATAGAAAAAATATGTCATATAGCATTCTAGGAAGTGATTACTAAAAAAATTGGCTCCAAAAAATATTTTGATACTCAAAATTGGGAAGGAATAACAACCTTTGAGTGAAAGGAATGTGGGAATGGAAACTCCAAAAATGAAAAGTTCAAAAAGATTGATAAAGAAAAGTTATAGGAGTAGATGATTAGGGATATTGTATACCTCATGTACAAAAGTAATGAAATATATTGCATTTTCAAATCCAAAAAAATATAACTCAATATGGTAGGTTAATCATATCATGAAAAGAGATTTTAAAATATTTATTAGAAATATTGAAAATTTCAAGGGACAAAGAACAATATGCCTTCATGGAAAACTTCAAAATTTGAAATAGATACCCATGCTTAGAAGAATAACTAGATGCACCATAGAGTTAGAACTATTGGATCTTTTTAAGAATTTAAAACATGATAGGCATATATGGGATGAAGAGGGAGAATACTTATATTCCACATTTGGCCAAGGGAAACCCATTAAAAATAATCTCAAATTGATATTTTATGATGAAAAATTTAAAATGTAGAAAGAGGTGGCATTCGAAAGAATATTTGGATACTATGAAACTAAGCATCAAGATATATAATTATACTAATAAATTAAATTAACTAACAAATTAAATCCTTATTATGATCATACTAAAAGATGTGGCAAGAGGCAATGATATTGTCAAATCTTGTCACAATAAATCATATTTAAGCTCCTCTGGAGATCTACAATAACCAAGGGGACATTTGGTTATAGATATTAATTACAAAATTATGACCTCTTACTGATTCATAGAATATGTTTAACTTTAAGAAACTATACCTGTAAGAGTTGAAACCCTATAAAAGCCTCAACAATTGTAGTGTGAATATGACCAACCTCTTGAGTGGTAAATGAATTGGTATTTTATTACTTAGGATTAGTTACCTAGTTTACCATCTTATAATGGAGGCACTTAATTTTGGGGCCTTTTAGACTTCCTTAGTATGGTTTTTGTCCCTTTCTCTTCTTCCAATCTTTCTCAAATTTCTAGGTCATCTCTTGTTAGGTTCTATTTTATCACCTCTTTGGCCATATCTCCCAACACTTTCATTATTTCCTAGTTATTTGTGCACTTTCCTTAAGACCTCAGGGTCACTTTTCCTTGGGACACATTAGGTATAAGTCAGCCTAGTCAACCTATACTAGTATAGGTCAACCATGTCGACCTATACCTAGAGGGATTATGATCCAAGGGCCCCAAATGTCTCGAGTGTTTAAATTATTTTGTTGTATCCTCTAGTTGGCCTGCTTTGTGTTCAATCCCAAAAACTAGTATATAAGGAGGCTTGGACATTTCATTTTCATCCATCTATATACTTCATAAAGCATAAGCTCATGCAAATGAGACATAAAACAAGCATTCATCAAGATCTAATATTTCCTTATTACATGAATATTGTTCCTTTGAGGTGGTAATGGAGTTTGGTTTCCAAGGAGGAGATCTTCCATCAACCCATTCATGATTCTTCCATTCTTCATCAAGGCATATCACGAGAATTCCTATTCATGAGGTATTGAATTACTTAGTTTCCTCTTGGTTCCTTTGTATTGATCCAAGGCTATTATATCAACATATTGATCACATACTCAATTCAATTACATCTACAAAGGAAATTGTATTCCTCATTGTTTGATTCATCTCTACAACTTGCTACTAATGTTTCCTCTAATAGTATTATCATTTCAAATTTAAGGTTAATTTTCCAATCTAGAGCTTGACCAAAGAAATCCCTCCTCCAACAAATAAAACTCATTTTTCTTGTGTATAGAAACAAGTTATTAGAATTATGACTCCAAATTCATAAACTACTAGTTAGTAGCTTCTAGAAAAATATGGGTTGACTTTATTTCTATGGTATAGGAACATGTTTGTCATACCATAAACTTATCGATAGACATCGCCCAAATAGACCTATACGTAGGGATCTAGTTTTGTTAGTGTTTTTTGGATTTTCTATTCTAATTCCAAATTCACAATCATATTTTTAGTTGTAGGTTTGGATCCATAGTTTTCATAGAACAAAGGCACATTATACATTTTGAGGTAAATTATCTCTCACCACTTCATCTAAAATCATAAATCTAATTTTGTACTTTGTGTTAGTAAATAGTTTTGCCCTTCAACAAGAATTACAAAACATGACTCAATACACCGACAAGGGCAAAATGTACTACCAGTTGGATCAGTTATCATTGATTGATAACTATCCTTTGAATTAAGAGGTACAACTCCCTTATTTGCAGATTTGCAATGAATTTAAATGATAAGATGTATCTTTAACCTGAAGATATTAAGGCTTCCGACATTCATTCATAGACATGAAATAAATGCGATGGTTTGGATTTGTAAACTGAATAGAAAGAGAAAGATGAATAAGCAGTCACACGACTACCTAACCAATCTTTCCTATTATAGAAGAGAGAGAAGTTACAAATATTGTTATGCAAAAACATGAGTACATAAACACAAGATTACATGTACATCACATTCAATGTAGTAGTAAAAGACTCTATCTGAAATGAGAAATAAAATAATACAGTATTCTTCAAAACTAGAAATATAAATGTACAGACCACAAGATCAAACACATGTATATTCCTCTTAATTTCGGAACCATGACAAAACAACAATAGTATTATTCCATCCCTCTATTACAATAAATACGCATAAAACAAAACTCCTTCCCCTATTACAAAATAGAACTGTCTTTTCTCTGTAGTAACTGTAGAACTCTCCACTGGGAAAGAGGAACCCCGTTACTTTCTTCTCTTCACATGATTATCTTCTTTTCTTTCAACTGATACTCTTTTTCAGTTATAATAACCAATTCTTCATATTCTTTTCATTATCACTCTTAACATTACTTTATAAAACTTTAATGTTTCACACATGTTATAGTTTAAGTGATAAGAACAAAGATATAACCGGTTAGAAAAGAAGCCCATATGTCTTTTGTGTAGGTGGCAATATGTTGGCGATGACTTATTTTGATTCTCCTTTTAAATACCTCACAGATCCTTCAAGAGATTGGCTTGATGATCCCCATTATCAATCTTGATGTTACATCTTGACGCCATTACAACCTGGTGAGCTCTGTAAAAGTTATTAATGTATGCTTGACACTGAGGCATTCAGTCAAACAGTTCACATGTGTTGTCTATGTTTTGGCATATCTGCATGGTAGGCTTTGCATCTTTGTACACCATTATTTTTCTCATCTAGCAATCGGGTTTTCAAACCAAAGTGAGTCAACAGGAATAAGTGTTCCAGTTTGGTTAGCATATACGTTCGACATGTAACACCTGAAACTATACATATTCCTCCCCAATCTTAGTTATTAAATAGAATTAGATTCTCGACATAGTGTGAGACTCATTTTATGTGAATTCACGTATTGGGTGACCAAGCATCCTAATGGTCTTCACTTTAGGTAGTGCTCATGCCAAATATGATTTCTTTCAGCATCAGGTTATTTTGTCAAATAGTTAGCATGCGAGGTCGGCATCTGAGCACCTTATGGTTTACCTCTGCCACATGGATTTCATGTTTTCTTTTCATGATCTCTGATTTCTCAATCAAGAAACATGGTACATTGCCCGATGCCTGTTCAATCCTGATATTTGATAATCCTGTCGGTTTTAAATCTTTATTATCTCCATTACTTTTGCATTTGAAATTTGTCACCGTATGGAGTGTAGTCGACAACCAATATTGGATTGGTAGAGTTTGAGCTGGTTAAGATTGAAACGACTTTTGCAAGTTGAGGAGCTCGTGCATTATTCATTAAATCTTCTCTACAAATGATCAAATATCATTAGTAAAAGTCAGATACCTCTTTTGCCCGCACTAACTAATGGGTATGTGCAACGTAATGATATTCCAGTTTGAGATTAATCTTCTCCAACTATTGGCATGCCATTGTCAAGTAGGAGAACCAAACATTTTGCATAGATAGGTATTTCATCAAACATTTTGTATACAACCTCCAAATCATAGATCACACTGAATCACTATTCACATTAACTTGGATGGCTATGTTGATCTATGTTTTGGGCATTGTGTCACACAGATGCCATGTACTGTCTAAATTTTCATGTGTGAAGACCACCACAATCCTCCTTTTTCAATCCTTGACATGTGTGAATTCAATGATAAGTATAGGCCATGAATTGGCTCGATAACATAAGCATTTCACATTTGTCTGAATTTCTTATGTGACCCTTTGTCATATGCAATATCCACTTTGCATGAATTGGGTTTCATATTAAAGTGACACCTTAACATCCCTATTATATTTCATTTTAGATTGCATTTGAATGACATTGTATCCAATGTATCCCTCTATGGATGACAATTCTTTGCCTTCAGACCATGAGTTTCAAACTCCATGTCTTAATATTGGACTGCCAAAAAATCAATGTCTTAATATTGGACTGCCAAAAAATCAATTCACACTTATGAACTTTTCAAACCTAGACCATGAACCATGAACTTTGCATGCTCGAAATCAAACTTGAAATTGAACTCAAACTTGAAGTTGAACTCGAACTTGAAGTTTCTAGCAAACTAGAACTCTGATTCTTGAACCTGAACTTGAACTCGAACCTTGCTAGACTTTGAGATTCAAGTTCAAGTTCAAAATAACTTCAGAACATTGCCTTCTATACAAGTCAAAATCTATTAAATCGTCGTCAGCAGCAAAAGCTAACCAAAACATCAAGATGATTCAAAGATTCTTTTCATGGGACCAATTTCCAAAGTTTAAAAAGTGGGTGCTAAAAGCATGGTAACACTTTGCTTGGACTGATTGCATACATATAGCTCCTAGATCTATTTCATCAGTTATATTTAATCAACTGGCTCAATTTACATTTACATTGCACATCTAAAGTTAAAAAACCTTGCATGAAAGAGCACTTGCTTAGGTACTTCTTTGGTATAATTTGCGTTTAACTCTGGTATCCTTTCATCCAATTTGGGTTTGACCTAACTTGAGTTATATTAGGAGTTATGTTTGTAAGACCCTCTTTCTCTTGTATTAAATGGCCTAGGGTGAAATTGTTTAACTGGTGAATTCATCTTATCTAGTTCACATTATTAAACTTATTGATGTTATTTCCCCCCTAATCATTTTGGTGAAACTAACACATTCCCTTCTTTTTTTGGTTTTGGAGTTATATTTTGGCCACCAATTTAGATACAATATTCTTAACTAGCTATATATACCTCTATATATATTATGCCGAGAGTAATCGTTCTCGAGGCGCCTATTTTTATTCAATCCCAAAGTTATTTTAATCTAAGTTGGGATTAATGAAAATAAAAATAGGCGCCTCGAGAACGATTACTCTCGGCGTAATATATATAGAGGTATATATAGCTAGTGGCAGTCGCGGCGCAATAGGAAAAATATTTACTTTTTATTTTTTATTTTGATAAGGTTACTATAAAATTGTTAATTAATTTTTAATTAGAGTTGTATGAAGTTAGTATAAAATTATGCTTCAAAATATTTTTAAAAATTTAATATAAGGAGCTTAATATAGATTAAAAATATATTTTTTATTTTTGGGATATTGTAATGTAAAATGTTATAGTCATACATAGATATATGGTTAGGGACAAAGTTACCATTATAGTTAATGTTAACCTTAGGGATAGAATTAGGGTTAGGGTTAGCATTAGAGTTAAGGTTGGAGTTAGGGTTAGGGTTTGAGCTATGGTTAAGGTTAGGGATAGAGTTATGGTTATGGTTATTGTTAGAGTTATGGTTATGGTTTAGATTAGAGTTATGTTTATGGTTAAGGTTAGGGTTAATGTTATGGTCATGGTTAAGGTTAGGGTTAGAGTTATGGTTATGGTTATGATTAGGGTTAGTGTTAGGGTTATAGTAAGGCTAACGTTAGAGTTATGCTCATGGTTAAGGCTAGGGTTAGAGTTATCCTTATAGTTAGGGGTAGGGATAGGATTAGAGTCCAATTATGGTAGAGTTAGAATTAGGGTTAGAGTTAGGTGTAGAGTTATGTTTATGGTTAAGGTTAGGGTTAGAGTAATGCTCATGGTTAAGGTTAAGGTTACGGTTAAGGTTTGAGTCAAATATTATTTTAAATTTAATATAAGGAGTTTAATTTAGATGAAAATATATATTTTATTTTTGGGATATTGTAATGTAAAATGTTATAGTCATACGTAGATATATGGTTAGGGACAAAGTTAGGGTAAGGGTTTGAGCTAGGGTTAAGGTTAGGGTTAGGGTTAGATTCTAATTATGGTAGAGTTAGATTTATGGTTAGAGTTAGGGGTAGGGTTAAGGTTAGTGTTAGGATTAGAATTAGGGTTAAGATTAGGATTAGATTTAGGGTTAGGATTAGGGTTATAGATAGGGTTAGGGTTAGGGTTAGGGTAAGGTTCTAGGTTAGGGTTAGGGCTAGGGTCAGGTTTAGGGTTAGAGTATGAGTTAGGGTTAGAGTTTGAGTTAGGGTTAGGGTTATAGTTTGAGTTAGGGGTAGACAGAGCATTATAATTTGGGTTAGGATTAGGGTTAGGTTTAGGGTTTGAGTTTGAGTTATGGTTAGAGTTAGGGTTAGAGCTAGAGCTAGAGTTAGAGTTAGGGTTAGAATTAGGGTTAGTTTTAGGGTTTGAGTTACCAATAGAGTTAATTTTACAGTTGGGTTAATGTTAGAGTTAGCATTAGGGTTAGAGTTTTGAGTCAAGGTTAGGGTTAGAGTTAGGGTTAGGGTTAAAATTAAAATCCAATTATGGTAGAGTTAGATTTACAGTTAGAGTTATGGGTAGGGGTAGGGTTACGCTTACAGTTAGGGTTAGAGTTAGATTTAGGGTTAGGGTTAGGGTTAGGGTTAAGTTTATATTTAGAGTTAGGGTTATATATAGAGAGAGTTATATCAATGTTAAGGTTAGGGTAAGGGGATTGAGTCAAGGTTAAGGTTAGAGTTAGGGTTAGGGTTAGGGTTTCAGTCAGGATTAAAGTTAGGGTTAGGGTTAGAGTCTAATTATGGTAGAGTTAGATTTACAGAAAGAGTTAGATTTAGGGTTAGAGTTAGGGGTAGGGTTAGGGTTAGGGTTAGGGTTAGAGATAGGGGTAGACAAAGGGTTAGGCTTAGGCTTAGGGTTAGGGTTAGGGTCAAGGTTAGGGTTAGGTTTAGGGTTAGAATATGAGTTATGATTAGAGTTTGAGGTATAGTTAGGGCTATAGTTTGAGTTAGGGGTAGACAGAGTATTAGAATCCTAGCTACGATTAGGGTTAGGTTTTGGGTTACGGTTATGGTTACGGTTAAGGTTAGAGTTAGGTTTAGGGTTATAGTTATAGTTAGGGTTAAAGTCCAATTATGGTAGAGTTAGATTCAGGGTTACAGTTAGTGGTAGGGATAGGGTTACAATTATAGTTAGGGTTAGGGTTAGGGTTAGAGTTAGAGGAAGGGTTATATTTAGAAGTTTTCTTATGGTCACAGTTATAGTTAGGAGGGGAGTAAGGGTTGGGATTTTAGATTATATTTATTATTATATAAGGTGCCCTATATAATAATATGTATATTCCCACGCTCATGGATAAGGTTAGGGAAAGAAGTAGGACTTTGGTTATTAGTGTTACATTTAGAATTTCATTTAGGAGGGCATTGTGTGCTATTTTTTCCCCCTATTCAACCCATCACTAATGTCTGATCTGAGAGACCTTAAATGGGATAGGTTCTTTGCAGAGGGTTAACATCGCTAAAGTTGGCGGCTAACATTTTGTGTTGGCTCGGTTTCTTCATTGACCACGCTGGATCATTTTTTCTTGGTCAGGTTGGTTCATGCTGCGAGATTCGATAACTCTTATTTCTTGGCGAGCTATCTTCCCATCTTCCCAAAAGTGCAAGATGTTGCCATGCATTCCCATTCTAACGTTTCTTTATATGCTAGTGTCTTCAAAACACTCTAAAGCCTAGAATTGCACAAGATGCTGCCATGCATCTCCATTCTGATGCATCGTCATGCTACATTGTTTCTTCAATTCTCTGAAGCCCAAAATTGCATCATGCTACCACGCATTGCCTTTCCAACATTTTCTCACTCCACAATGCTTTCATGAGTCTTTAAGACCCAAAATTGTGCCACATGGAGGGGGTTTACACCTTTTGTGCTATCTGCTTCATTTGTTGGGAGGAATCTCTTCACTACATCTTAGTCATCCATTGGAAATAAAGCCAATCTTGATCGACGAATGTGACTTAATCCTTCATTGGGAGGAGTTTCCTCGTTGCATCTCAGTCATCCTTTTTGAGGGGAGAATCTACATCGATGGTTGCGACTTAATCCTTCATTGGTGAGGATTCACGATGCATCTATGCCGTCTATTTCGAGAGGAAGACCTTCATCGATGACCATCATTCATTTTTGGGGAAACCAAATTCCCCCTTGGGATCAACCTTGCATTTTTTGTGGGAGGTTAAGACATCATGTTATCTCTTTTCATAGTTTTTTGCCAGCGATATGAATGTCTTTCCTCTTCTTTCCATGAGTCTCCATTCTAGCACCTCCTTAAGCTGCATTGTTTCTGCAATGCTCTAAAGCCCAAAATTGCATCATGCTACTACATGTCACCTTTATGACATTTCCTCACTCTGTAGTGCTTTCGCAAGGCTCCAAGACCCAGAATTGTGCCATGTAGCGGGGGTCCCCACCTTTCGTGCTATG